>JAFEMH010000975.1:0-568282 GCA_022495995.1 Adenophora triphylla var. japonica
AGCCTTTCTGGATCCGGGCTTCTTTTCAACTACGCTCGGCTGAATTTCATGTATACACGAGGTTCGTGCTTCGTAGGTGATGCAGTGAAATGAGCTCATGGACCGATTCAACAAAATGAAGATTTCTGATTCCATGAAGACACACTTGAACCCATCTCATGAATCTTTGCAACATGCATACTTTATTAGAATTTCCTAGGATGGAAGCAAAACTTAGTTGTATACTATACACATCCTTAATAATCTTTCCATTTAAAGAAAGTTGTTTGACATCCATTTGTCATATCACATGGTCACAATATGTGATAATGGCAATTGAAACTCCTAACGAGGACTTAGGCATTCTTATGGCCCGGCAAAAGGTTTCAACATAGTCGATACTATGAATTTGCCTAAATCCCTTTGCTACAATCCTTAGTCATGAAAGTATACACCTTCCCATCCATGTCGGTCTTGAAGACCTACTTGCACCTTTAGTTTTCTACACCTTTAGGTGGATCAATCAAGTTCCAAACTTGATTTATCGGCCATGGATTGTAATTCGGACTTCATAGCCTCTTGCCATTTTCCGAATCGGGGAGAGGACATCGCTTCTTTGATAGGAAGTAGGTTCATCATTTTCGATAAACTCCGGCTTCATCGCACTTTTCGATCACGAGAAATCAATATTTCTTGAGTTCGGATCGTAATCTATCCAATCTCACGATGGACTTGTGCATCTTGAATCGGTTCACACGAATTCCTTGTGAACTTGGTTACGTCTCTACTTCTCTTGGTTCCATATTTATTTTAGGGTTCTTGAACTCCCTTCAAGATTAATTTTACTCCACTTTCAGATTCTTTATTGAGAAACTATTTCTCAAAGAAAATGAAGATAAATGCGAGCAATTTCAAACACATTTTGTTTATCTCTTTGCGGTTGTAAGATTAATTTTTGAAAATAACCTTGTCCCGGAATTTGGTGCTAACTTATCGAGTGAAATCTCTTCTTATAAGCTTTTGCAAACCCAAATCTTCTTGAAAGACAAACTAATTTTTCTTTCCATGCCACATCTCGTGTGGGGCCTTAGGAAAGGCAGATTTAGTAGGGACTCAATTCGAGTGTAACCGCATTTATTTTCTAACTGTCATATCCTCAAAAGGAAATAGGAAAATCAGAATTGACACATCATTGAGCAGAGCCATTGTTCTACAAGGTTCAATTCACTCCTATCGAGACAAACCATACGATGTGAGTGTTCGGTGTAATGAAGTCAACTACTGAAATGATTTCACCGAGTTTTGAGATGATTGTCAAACTCTTGGCTCAAATATCCATCACCTGCAATCTAATTCGAAGTACTTAATATTTTTGCCAAGTTACTTTGTACTTCATCTTGAAATGTTCGAAACATCTCAAACGATTCACCTTTGGACTTCATCGTATAGACATAAGTCATATATCTAGATAAAGCGCCAATGGTGGAATGTGATGAAACACCAAAATCCTCCCTAGCAATGCTTTTTGCTTAATGAGTCCGCATCACATCTCATGTATAATGACCCAATATAAGTCACTAGACCTCCACGATACACTCCTTAGTGTAGGAATTGGTTTGGTCAATAATCCCAATAAATAAGATCCACATTCTCAAATGATACAGAGTCATATGAGTCTAAAAGTCCATGTTAATGGAGTTTAGATATATGTTTCTTATTTTCGACCAAGCTTCACATGATGTGCCATATGAACGCGTTGTTCATATTATTTGGTTTAGATTTCCCATTTATATTATAGATATCTTCATTATTATTTTGTTTCTCATTATCAAGGATATGAAGACCATTCAATGACATATGCAATACAATAAGACATATCATTAAATAAATATAAAACTTCTTATTCTCAATAAGAAAATTATATCCTTCATCATCCATATAAGAAACGAAAATAATACTCCTACCCAAATCCGAAACTTAGTAACATTTGTTCGAAACAAGTACTAGTTCACTAGGTAAATTGACTTCATAAGTCCCTATGGCTAATGCAGCAACTCTTACTTCGTTCCCACGCATTGTTTTAATTTACCTTCTTTGAGTAGCTTTCTATTCTTTATTCCTTGCACATTTAAACAAATGTGGGATCCATGTCCGGTATCATATACCCAAGAACAAGAAGTCGAAAGGAAAATATCTATCATATAGATACTTGAAGTAGTAGCAATCATATTGCCCTTCTTCACCTTTTAGGTCTTCCTAATAAGCCTTGCAACTTTGCTTCCAATGATAATCTCATTACAATGGTAGCAAAATGCATCCTTTTGAGACACTTTGGGTTTAGCCTCTTCGGCTTTGGCAACTTTTGCCCTAGGTTAAGCAACATTTGCTTTACCTTCTTTATGTTTCCTTTTAAACCCCTTTCTTGTGTTAATCATTTACACAATCAAACTTCTCTTGCCTAGCTTGCACTTGGAACATTTCCTTTGTGTGTTGTGCTAGAACAAAAGTAACTTCCATATGTTCAAGGTTCTTCATAAGAGCCTTTAAACATGGTGGCAATTATAAGGCAAGCAATATTATTAGAATCATCAACATGTTTCTAATGTTGCTCCTTATTTTCCCTTTGCAACAATTACAGTAGGTTCAGCAGGAATGGATTCATCAAGAACGTACACATTTGCCTAAGAACCATTCTTTAGGCTTCTGATCCAATCAGAATTATCTGTACCGTTCCTTTCGAACTTTGTCCATCATAAGGACGAATCGCAATTTATTGTGTAATGCTACTTCTACAACAAAATATGCAAACTATATGAACACATATCAATATCAACACATTTATCATCTAAGAGCGAATCATGTATTTCACAAATACTCCCACTAAATTATACACCTTCCAATGCAAATAAGCATAATATACATTTAATGGGCTAAGATTCAACTTTAATTTAATCTCAAGTACGCTATGGCGCACCGCTCAAGATTAAAATTAATTAGGTAGAAAACATCAATCATATCGTATATGACTCTTAGATCTTTTATGAGATTTATTTAAGACATCATATGTCTAAGCATATTTAAATCTCATCTTATGCCTTGGGTCCAAAACCATTTTGATAACCCAATTAAGTTCATTCACTTTAAACGTATAGGAACCACCATTTCCTCATCTTGCTCACACAACGAATAGAATCAAAGTACCTTGCTATGGCAAGCCCACCCAAAACTATCCGAGTGGTCTCAAGTGTTTTAATCATGGATTGGCATAAAGAACTTAAAAGTTAAATGAAGGTTCTTTAAAGCAGATTATAAGCATATCAGCAAAGATAATTATAATGTACACCAGGTAAGTTCCCAAGAAAATAGGTGAGCCACAAGGACTGCTTAATTACCAAATCTTTCCTTCGACAGAACTCTCCTAGACATTTACAATTACAATATCAGCTTGATTGCAACATAATAAATACTTTGTATACCGACTTGTTTCTCACAAACAATCAGATTTTTTCAAATTTTGCGTAAACTGACTTGTTTCTCATAAACAATCAGAAAACAAAATTTTAATGTTTCAACTTAAACATTCAGGAAATTACAATTCAATGTTTCAACTAAACATCTAACAAAACTTCTTAACACTTAAGAACATATAATTCATGCATCGCAACAATTAATAAAATCATATTTAAATTAATTAAGCATGCATAAATAATGAATTAATCAAGCATAGCCCTATAAATTAATTTCCAGAAATTTATAGCATCCAGATTAAGACAGAAACATATCAGATTATCAACATAATCATAGATTAGCAAGAAAAAATTAACAAACTGATTCTGCCCAGATCAGGCAAGTTTTGTCGCGTGACAGAGGCCAACTCTGTCGCGTGACACAAGCAAACTCTGTCGCGTGACACTGAGTTACCAGATTTGCAGATTTTCAGCTTCAATAAATTCTAATCATAAAGCAATTAAATCATACTCCCTCCGTCCCACGTAAATACGGACTTATTTCCATTTTGGTCCGTCCCACGTAAATGTGGTCTGCCCAAAATGGAAACAAATATTCACTATTCCATCTACTCATTCTCTCTCCTACTTCACTTTTACACTCACAACATTCTCTCTCCTAACTATTCCTCCCACTCATTCTCTCTCCTATTTAATTTTTCATACTCACAAACACCTCCTCCACCTATTTCTCTCTCCTACTTTTCCTTAATTCTCACACCCAAAAAGTTGGTTTGCATTTATGTGGGACGGAGGGAATATAAAACAACCTTTTAACAGATTTAATCCAACATGATTCAGAAAACGATTTTCACATTGTTTCACATAAACAATCGAAATTCTACTGCATACAAAAACATGCAACGAACATATAAACAATTTATATAAACATTCTAGCATGTTAATTCAAACTTAACCATACGAACCTGGCTCTGATACCACTGTTAGATTTTATGGGTCCATGCGCAGCGGAATTAGCATCTAAATAACACAAAACCCAAGAGCCCTAAGATCCGTTCTATACAGTTAAATTGAATTCCTATGAGATAGAGTTAACCAACCTTAATTGCTTTCCGTTCTTGAGCTATCGAACGATTTATCAATGTGATTTTGAATCACAAACTTCGATCTTTAAGACTTGTATCTTCAGATTGCTTGGACAATTAGAACTCTAGGCCTTGATCGTCGTACGAGCGAAGACCCTCTAGTAGTATCCACACCTTTGAATGAACCAAGAACAGTTCTTGAGGATTGCTAGATCCTCAAACCCTAGGAAGAATATTGAGAAACCTTTGTTATGATTTTTCCTTAGAAAATTCGACACTCAATAGGGTTTACAGACCTCATATTTATACTACGTTAGTATTAGTATTTGTTTCCTAATCGTATTAGGAAACAGTCTGTAAACCGCCTCTGTGACTAAAGTTGTCGCGTGACAGAAGCCAACTTTGTCGCGTGACAGAGTCCAACTTTGTCGCGTGACAACTTAATCCAGATCAAGAACTCTCAATCATTTCTTCCTTTGATTTAACCAATTCATTCTAGTTGTGTGTGACTCAATAGGATTATATTATGTTGGCAATGACTCCGATCAAATCGACCCTCATAAAACATAAGCAGACTCTAGCAAGTCATTATGTCTACCCAATTAATATAACGTAAGAGTTCACGTTTCCAATGGTAAACTTCCATTTCTCCCTTTGTCTCACGATGTTATATTGAACACAAGTCATGGTTCACGTCAACTTGTATTTGTTCAATGCTTTCTCGATACTGAGTATAATGATAATCCAATCGAATTGGGGTATGACCATACACTTTCATCATTATCACTATTCGAGGGGCCCAAGCAAAACATCTCTCTTTCGAGGGACAAATTCCATCTTGACTTATCATCCTTCCCATCATGAATCCGATCATGCCAAAGATAGCCTTTATAAATATCGTGTTAAGATATCGTTTGACTAAAATCAAACATAACTTTCATCATATGTAAGGTCATGATAATCTCAGGTCTAGGGACTAAATAAAGTGACCATATGAGATTTAATTATGACATTTGACCATGACATAAATCTCATACGGGTCAAGTCCAGTCACTTGTTCTCTAACAAGTACTCATAAATTTAATGTGCATCTCTATGTATATAATCATCATATGATTATCCATTAACATTTATACTAATTATTCACTTAATAATTAGGGACGGAGATTATTACAATAAATATGCAAAATATATAATAATCAAATAATAAACTTTTTCTATAATAAACGATAAAGATGATACATAAAGGTTTTAAGTTAAACATAACTAAAGCCTAGGGCATTACACCAATAGCAACGAGCCGGTTAAAACGAATTAGGATTTTCAATACGACCGCAGTTCGTCGGTTAGGCGCTTGATAGGTTGAAGGCTTGACCGATTGAGAAGAATGATCGGTCAGGTGCAATGACCGGTTGAGAGCTGTTTTGCCGTCGGTTAGAGACCATCGGTTAGGGACACCAGGATACCGGTTAGGGATACTAGTTAGCACACCGGTTAGAGATATCGATTAGGGACACCGGTTAGCAGTGGTATATTGAGGAATCACCTTGATCGGTTGATAGCTTACACAAGTAGTAAAGTTAGCACAATTTATCAACAAATATCAATCATGCCTAGTTCTCCTCTAAGGAATTCAAATCTTTTAATGTCCAAGGGTTTTGTCAAAATATCAGCTAACTGATAATTAGTATGAACTTTTAAGAGAAAGATATTACCCTTTTCAACATGATCCTTGAGGAAGTGGTATTTGATGCCTATGTGCTTTGCCTTGGAATGCATCACAGAATTATTGGAGACTGAAATTGCTGAGGTGTTGTCACAGTAGATGGGACACACTTCTTGGAGAATTTCATAGTCCACCAGTTGTTGCTTGATCCATAGGATTTGTGAGTAGCAACTTCCAGCAGCTATGCACTAAGCCTCGATTGTAGAAGTAAAAATTGAAGCTTGCTTCTTGTACGACCAGGAAACCAGTCGGTTACCTAGAAATTGACAAGCTCCACTTGTACTTTTCCTTGTGACCCTACAAGCTGCAAAATCAGCATCTAAATAGCCAATTAGCGTAAAGGATGAATCTTTTGGATACCACAAACCTAAGTATAACGACCCTAAACCTAGGCACTATTTTAGTATAATATTATATGCTTTTAATATTAATATTAACTTTATGTGCTTATTTTATGCCTTTAATGTTATGATAAGTTGAGATGGTTAGGAGATAATTTTAAAGCCTTGGGATAAAATGAACGTAAGTTAAAGTCTTTGGTTGAATTAAAATAATTGAAAGTAAAATAAAGTAATAGGGTGTAGTGATAATAAAATGAGCGAATAAAATATTTTGGGGTTGGGAAGGTTATTTTAAAAATAAAGAAAGAAAGAAATTAGGAAGTATGGGGGGGGGCATACTTCCTCCCCTCATTTCCCTCACCCTTCCTCCTTCAAGGTCAAACCCTCCCCATACTCCCTTTACACTTTTCATTCATCTCCTCCATCATCCTCCTTCATTTTCTTTCTACAATTTTCCATGGAACTCCATTTTGAAAGCCTCACCTTCCAAGACTTCTAGCAAGCTCATTTCTTATCCATTTTCAAATCAAATTGTACTTTTGTGCTTGGTGCATCTAGGGAAGTTTATCAAGCCAAATCCTCATTCCATCTTGTATTTACTAAGGTGAGTTGTTATGACTTCCCTTCCTCTAAATGTTCATAAACTATTTATTGTTGTTATTGTTGAAATCATGGTTATGTGATGCTTTGGAAACCTCCTTGAAATTTAGAAATGGGTTAATGGTATAGAATGAAGTTATTTTCCATGGAAGTTGATCAAAATGTAAGAAAATGGGTTGAGTAGATTAAAAGGGTCTAACTTGAAATGTGGTAGAACAATGGGTGGAAAATCAAGTGGGAATTGATCTATGTTTAGGATAGGATGCCTTGGGGTTAAATGGTTTAGAATGGAATCATCAAAGTTAGAAATCATTTTAGGTTCACAAAAGTAGAAGAAGCTTGGTCCTAGTTTTGGGTTTTTGGGAATTCCTAGCCATTACTGCTGCTGCTACCTGTTTCTGGGCCGTGGCACGAGTCGTACCCCTAGGCACGAGTCGTGCCCATGGCCAACTCGTGATAACGACTCGTGGATAGGAGGCCAAATCGTTCTGAGTAACTGTGTGGAAAATTAACACGAGTCATGCTCTCAGGCACGAGTCGTGCCAAGGGGAAGTCACGAGTCGTGTTGTCAAGGGACGCATGATTCTGAGAAGGGCCAAAAGGGCACGAGTCGTGCCCTGGGGCACGAGTCGTGCCCTGGCCTGGTTACATTGCAACAACTTTAGAGCTGTTTAAATCTAATCAAACTAGAACCAAAATGAAATCTCCTTAACCTAGATTAAAGTAGAATACTTTGGCTACACAATGACATCTTAAGTGAGAAAAATGGAATTGGGGAAGTACTTTAAATATTGCTTGGAAAACGCTAAGTAGCCTAGTTTGGTAACTTGTCAAACGGGATTCTAACTTGGTAGAATTAACTTGGATCTTTATAGAGACCACGTATTAGTGTATAATGACTATGTATGGTGGATTGATGATATCTCAATGCCTTACTTGAGTTCATATTCGTTAATTATATTATGCATAGTGAGTTGAATAAATGTTGCACTATGATATTGGTTGAACATGAGTATATTTTACCATGTGGCTATGTTGCTTATTCCATTTGTGGATTATATTTCAAGTAACTATTATGTACTTGATAATTTGTTAATCAGCTGATGTTGGTGGTATAACATAATACGATCAATTATGGAAGTGTGACCTAATGTGATCGGATTATGTTATATCTGTGACCGTCCCCTCCTGTGGCCACAGGTCGGGGTTATAGCATCTGTATTGAGCCAAAAGACTTACAGAGTTGCTACTGTCTTATATGGTTCCCTGAAAAATGGGTCTTATAAGATGTGAGTATTGCTTAAGCAGCTCACCAAAGATTGGAGTATTATACCCAATGTTGTACGACTATTGTTCAGACGGGAAAAGGTAAACCAAGGTAATGAAAGGTGTTTACAGCTTTTCCAATGTGTTATATGCAACTTGTTATGTGTTGCATCTTATTTGGCATATTGCTGCATTCATAATAGCTTGCTGAGATTTATTCTCACTCCTCTCCCTTTAATGTTTTTAGATCCCGAGACAGGCAGACCGGCCAAGTAAGGGCGGAGAGGAGTTTGGAAGTGATCTTTTGGGTATTGTCGGGGTACGTATAGGTTGGCGTAGAAAATGTATTTTGGTATAGTTCCTTCATGGAGTTTGTAATTATAAACCTTAATTTCTACATAATAACCACAATCTTTTGTAACTAAAACAGATGTATACTTTCAAAGTTGGTCAACTCTTCCTCCAAGGTGGAGAGGAGTAGAGTTATTTTGAAATGGTTATGTGAATTGTGTTTATGTTGAAATTTAAATCAAAGTTTTAAAAGTTTAGTAAATTTGGGTTAGTTTGGGAGCGCTCCAGCTCGGGACACGTGTAGGTTCCGGGTTGGGGTCCTCACAGTTGGTATCAAAGCTCAGTTAGAGTTCTCGGGTAGAGTCTAGCAGAGTGAGAGTGTGTGATAACTGACGTCGAGTGTTTAGTTTGTACTATTGGCGGGTAATGATGGAGATCAGGATCGGGCTTTGGGCAATGTTGGTAATCCGAATGCCGAAATGATGGACATGTTCCGAGTGTTTCTTCAGAATATGGCAAATCAGAATCAAGGTAGGGGACAACAACAACCCAAAGGTAGGCAAGGGCACCATGGTCTAGAGAAGTTCATGAAGATGTCTCCTCCTAGCTTCAACGGAGATCCGGATCCGGCGAAGGCGGAAAGATGGTTGGAAGCTATGAATAAGATTTTTGCGGCAATGGAGAGTTCGGATGCAGAAAAGGTAAGATGCGCTGTTTTCAAGTTGGAAGGACCCGCTGAGCACTGGTGGCAGGTAGTGAAGGATGGTTGGGATCGGGATTTGACACCGCAGACTTGGGAAAATTTCACACGCAAGTTCCGGGATCACTTCGTTCTGATGGTTACGAGAGATAAGAAGGAGGTTGAATTTCTGAAATTGGAGCAAGGGACGATGACTATAGCACAGTATTCAGCCAAGTTTACGGAGTTAGCCCGATATTGTCCCCATTTGGTACCGGAGGAAGAGAGGCGGATCTACCGGTTCGTGAAAGGCATAAGGGTGTAGTTTCTAAGCGGATTATTTGACTCATGACTTCGCCAACTTCCAAGCGGCCGTGAATATGGCGTATCGGATTGAGAATGATATAGAGGAGCATCGTGGTAAATCTGAAGGTGGAAACAGAAATAGATTTCAAGGTCAAGGTTCGGGCGTAATAGAGGACAACCATGACAGCGGCTCAGGGAGCGTGTAGAGGAGGATTTGTGGCGGCTCTACCAACCGCATTTACGACTTCGGGACGCTTTGGTACATTGTGTGGATATTGCAAGAAGCCAGGGCATTCGGAGGACAAGTGTTGGAGCAAGCAAGGCCGATGTTTAGAGTGTGGGGCGACAGGCCATTTCCGGAGGAATTGTCCCAAGTGGCAAAAGAAGCAAGCTTCGGGTAGTGGTCAAGGAGGACAAGCTAGTGGTGTGAAGAGAGATGTAGACGGGAAGCCCAAAGATAGATTACAAGGTCGAGTGTTCGCCTTGGGTAGAGGAGAGGTCGATCCCAATGCCGTCATTAGAGGTATAGTCCCTGTCTCGGGGGTTAAGGCCCGCATTCTTATAGATCCCGGGTCTTCCCATTCATTTGTGGCATCTCATTTTGCATTTTCATTGCATAAATTGCCTGAATCTATGCCTTATGTGTTGGAGGTCTTTACTCCTATGGGAGAGTGCCTTGCATCTTCTTTGATATATCGTGATTGTGATGTGACTATATGTGGGCATATATTGCCGGTGGATTTGGTCGAGTTACCAATCCGTGACTTTGATGTGATCCTTGGGATGGATTGGTTGAGTCAGTGTCATGCTTTGGTAGACTGTCGTAGAAAGCGAGTCTCATTTGCTATGCCTGATGTGCCCACTTTTATATTTGATGCGGACAAATCTATGTTCGGTTTACATGTTATTTCTGCTTTAAAGGCTAGAAAGATGCTATCTAAGGGGTGTGCGGGTTACTTGGCTTATGTGGTAGATTCTAATAAGAAGTCCCCCGAGTTAGCTCATGTCCCAGTTGTTAATGAATTTAGCGACGTGTTTTCTAGTGAGTACTCTATGCCTCCGGATCGTGAGGTAGAGTTTTGTATTGACTTAGTGCCCGGTACCGCCCCTATCTCTAAAGCACCCTATAGAATGGCTCCGGCCGAGTTAAAAGAGTTGAAGGTCCAATTGCAAGAATTGCTAGACCGGGGTTTTATACGCCCAAGTGTGTCTCCGTGGGGAGCCCCGGTTCTATTTGTTAGGAAGAAGGATGGTACCTTACGATTATGTATTGATTATCGTTTGTTGAACCAAGCCACCATAAAGAATAAGTATCCTCTTCCGCACATAGATGATTTATTTGACCAACTTCAAGGTTCCGTGATTTACTCAAAACTTGATTTGAGAAGCGGATACCATCAGTTGAAGATTAGACCGGATGATATTGCCAAGACCGCTTTCCGAACGAGATATGGTCATTATGAGTTTGTTGTGATGCCGTTCGGGTTGACTAATGCTCCAGCCGTGTTTATGGATATGATGAACCGTGTTTTCAAGCCTTATCTTGATAGCTTTGTGGTAGTATTCATAGATGACATCCTTGTATATTCTAAGTTCCGGGAAGAGCATGAAAATCATTTGAGGATTGTCTTGTCAGTTCTTCGTGAGAAGTAGTTGTATGCCAAGTTCAGCAAGTGCGAGTTTTGGCTTGAGCAGGTTTCTTTCTTGGGGCATGTAGTGTCGAGTTCGGGAATTTCCGTGGATCCTTCGAAAATTGAAGTCGTGGTTAATTGGAAGCAACCTTCGACTGTGACTGAGGTTCGTAGTTTTCTTGGTTTGGCGGGGTATTACCGAAGGTTTATAAAGGGTTTTTCTCGGATTGCTACTCCGTTGACAAGGTTGACTCGGAAAGATGTATCGTTCGTATGGGATTCCAAGTGTGAAGCAAGTTTCAATGAGTTGAAGAAGAGGTTGACGACGGCTCCTGTTCTTACTCTTCCGGATGGTTGTGAGAATTTTGTGATCTTTAGTGATGCCTCGAAGGCGGGTTTGGGATGTGTTCTAATGCAAAATGGGAAAGTTATTGCGTATACCTCTAGGAAGTTATCACCGGCGGAACAGAATTACCCTACTCATGACATGGAATTGGCGGCGATTGTGTTTGCGTTGCATAAGTGGAAGCATTACCTTTATGGGGCGAAATTTGAGATATTCACCGACCATAAGAGTTTGAAATATTTGTTTACCCAAAAGGAGTTGAACAACCGACAAAGGAGATGGCTTGAGTTCTTGAAGGATTTTGATTGTGTAATTTCTTATCATCCGGGGAAGGCCAATGTGGTGGCGGACGCGATTAGCCGAAAGGCTTATGTGACAGCTTTGAGTACCCAAGAGTTGAGAAGTGAAGTATTACTTGCGAATGTGGAAGCCGTTCCTACATTGTATGGAGAGTTGAAGGAAGCTCAACAAAGTGATCCGGAGTTGAAGAAAATTTTAGATCAAGTACAAGATGGGAAAGCCGGGGAATTTACGTTGAATAGAGATGGGATTTTAACCTTCCAAGGGAGAATTTGCGTTCCTTCATCACCAGAAATCAAAAGGAGTGTTTTAGAGGATGGTCATAAGTTCAAGTTTGCGATTCATCCGGATAGTACCAAAATGTATCAAGACTTGAAGCGTGGGTATTGGTGGAATGGTATGAAGAGGGAAATTGCGGATTACGTCTCCAAGTGTTTAACTTGTCAATAAATTAAGGCTGAACATCAGAGACCGGCGGGGTTATTTCAACCATTGGATATTCCGGAATGGAAATGGGAAGGGATCTCGATGGATTTTGTTTCGGGTTTGCCTCTTACCGCGAAGAAGATGGATGCTATTTGGGTTATTGTGGATAGATTGACAAAGTCGGCTCATTTTCTTCCGGTGTCAACCAAGTTTTCGTTGGAGAAGTTAGCTTAGTTATATATGAAGGAGATTGTTAGACTTCACGGGGTTCCGGTTAGTATCGTTTCCGACAGAGATCCGAGATTTACTTCTAGATTTTGGAGAGCATTGCATGAAGCCTTGGGTTCTAAATTGTGTTTTAGTACGGCGTTTCATCCTCAAATCGACGGTCAGTCTGAGAGAACTATTCAGATACTTGAGGGTATGTTACGGGCTTGTGTGATGGATTTCCAATTTTCGTGGGAGGATCATTTACCGTTAGTGGAGTTTGCTTACAACAACAGTTATCAGTCTAGCATCGAGATGGCTCCGTATGAGGTGTTGTATGGTAGGAAGTGTAGATCTCCGATGTGTTGGGACGAGGCAGGCCGTGGAAGGCATGACTTTGGGGCCCGGATTTGGTTCGAGATTCTACGGAGAAGATCAAAGCGATTCGGGATAGATTGAAGACTGCTCAGAGTAGACAGAAAAGCTACGCCGACAATAGAAGACGGGATTTATCTTTTCAGGTTGGTGAATTTGTGTTCTTGAAGGTCTCTCCGAGGACGGGAATTAAAAGGTTTGGTAATAAGGGTAAATTGGCTCCGAGGTTCGTTGGTCCGTTTGAGATTCTAGAGAAGATTGGGGATTTGGCTTACCGGTTGGCGCTACCTCCGTCTTTCTCTTTACTTCACGATGTGTTTCATGTTTCTATGTTGAGGAAGTATTGTCATGATCCTTCCCATATTTTGAGTTCTCCCCCCGATGAGATTCAAGCGGATATGTCTTATGTTGAGGAACCGTTGAGAGTCTTAGAGTTCCAAGTTAAGGAGTTGAGGACTAAGAGTATTCCGATAGTGAAGGTCCTATGGAAGAATCACACCGTTGAGGAAACAACGTGGGAGCTAGAGTTGGAGATGAGAGCGAAATACCCTTGGTTGTTTGAGCATCCAAGTAAGTCTTTTGAAATTCGGGACGAATTTTCTTTAAGGGGGAGTGAGTGTAACGACCCTAAACCTAGGCACTATTTTAGTATAATATTATATGCTTTTAATATTAATATTAACTTTATGTGCTTATTTTATGCCTTTAATGTTATGATAAGTTGAGATGGTTAGGAGATAATTTTAAAGCCTTGGGATAAAATGAAAGTAAGTTAAAGTCTTTGGTTGAATTAAAATAATTGAAAGTAAAATAAAGTAATAGGGTGTAGTGATAATAAAATGAGCAAATAAAATATTTTGGGGTTGGGAAGGTTATTTTAAAAAGAAAGAAAGAAAGAAATTAGGAAGTATGGGGGGGGGCATACTTCCTCCCCTCATTTCCCTCACCCTTCCTCCTTCAAGGTCAAACCCTCCCCATACTCCCTTTACACTTTTCATTCATCTCCTCCATCATCCTCCTTCATTTTCTTTCTACAATTTTCCATGGAACTCCATTTTGAAAGCCTCACCTTCCAAGACTTCTAGCAAGCTCATTTCTTATCCATTTTCAAATCAAATTGTACTTTTGTGCTTGGTGCATCTAGGGAAGTTTATTAAGCCAAGAAAATCCTCATTCCATCTTGTATTTACTAAGGTGAGTTGTTATGACTTCCCTTCCTCTAAATGTTCATAGACTATTTATTGTTGTTATTGTTGAAATCATGGTTAAGTGATGCTTTGGAAACCTCCTTGAAATTTAGAAATGGGTTAATGGTATAGAATGAAGTTATTTTCCATGGAAGTTGATCAAAATGTAAGAAAATGGGTTGAGTAGATTAAAAGGGTCTAACTTGAAATGTGGTAGAACAATGGGTGGAAAATCAAGTGGGAATTGATCTATGTTTAGGATAGGATGCCTTGGGGTTAAATGGTTTAGAATGGAATCATCAAAGTTAGAAATCATTTTAGGTTCACAAAAGTAGAAGAAGCTTGGTCCTAGTTTTGGGTTTTTGGGAATTCCTAGCCATTACTGCTGCTGCTACCTATTTCTGGGCCGTGGCACGAGTCGTGCCCCTAGGCACGAGTCGTGCCCATGGCCAACTCGTGATAACGACTCGTGGATAGGAGGCCAAATCGTTCTGAGTAACTGTGTGGAAAATTGGCACGAGTCGTGCTCTCAGGCACGAGTCGTGCCAAGGGGAAGTCACGAGTCGTGCTGTCAAGGGACGCATGATTCTGAGAAGGGCCAAAAGGGCACGAGTCGTGCCCTGGGGCACGAGTCGTGCCCTGGCCTGGTTACATTGCAACAACTTTAGAGCTGTTCAAACCCAATTAAACTAGAACCAAAATGAAATCTCCTTAACCTAGATTAAAGTAGAATACTTTGGCTACACAATGACATCTTAAGTGAGAAAAATGGAATTGGGGAAGTACTTTAAATATTGCTTGGAAAACGCTAAGTAGCCTAGTTTGGTAACTTGTCAAACGGGATTCTAACTTGGTAGAATTAACTTGGATCTTTATAGAGACCACGTATTAGTGTATAATGACTATGTATGGTGGATTGATGATATCTCAATGCCTTACTTGAGTTCATATTCGTTAATTATATTATGCATAGTGAGTTGAATAAATGTTGCACTATGATATTGGTTGAACATGAGTATATTTTACCATGTGGCTATGTTGCTTATTCCCTTTGTGGATTATATTTCAAGTAACTATTATGTGCTTGATAATTTGTTAATCAGCTGATGTTGGGGGTATAACATAATACGATCAATTATGGAAGTGTGACCTAATGTGATCGGATTATGTTATATCTGTGACCGTCCCCTCATGTGGCCACAGGTCGGGGTTATAGCATCTGTATTGAGCCAAAAGCCTTACAGAGTTGCTACTGTCTTATATGGTTCCCTGAAAAATGGGTCTTATAAGATGTGAGTATTGCTTAAGCAGCTCACCAAAGATTGGAGTATTATACCCAATGTTGTACGACTATTGTTCAGACGGGAAAAGGTAAACCAAGGTAATGAAAGGTGTTTACAGCTTTTCCAATGTGTTATATGCAACTTGTTATGTGTTGCATCTTATTTGGCATATTGCTGCATTCATAATAGCTTGCTGAGATTTATTCTCACCCCTCTCCCTTTAATGTTTTTAGATCCCGAGACAGGCGGATCGGCCAAGTAAGGGCGGAGAGGAGTTTGGAAGTGATCTTTTGGGTATTGTTGGGGTACGTATAGGTTGGCGTAGAAAATGTATTTTGGTATAGTTCCTTCATGGAGTTTGTAATTATAAACCTTAATTTATATGTTATAACCACAATCTTTTGTAACTAAAACAGATGTATACTTTCAAAGTTGGTCAACTCTTCCTCCAAGGTGGAGAGGAGTAGAGTTATTTTGAAATGGTTATGTGAATTGTGTTTATGTTGAAATTTAAATCAAAGTTTTAAAAGTTTAGTAAATTTGAGTTAGTTTGGGGACGCTCCAGCTCGGGACACGTGTAGGTTCCGGGTCGGGGTCCTCACACTAAGTTGGCAGTTCCCACGAGATATCTAATAATTCTTTTAACAGCTTGCAAGTGAGATTCTCTAGGATCGGCTTGAAACCTAGTACATACACATACGACAAACATGATATCTGGCCTACTGGCGGTTAAGTAGAGTAGAGATCCTATCATACCTCGGTAGAGTGTCATATCTACTTTCTTATCGGACTCATCTTTGTCAAGGTGTACATTGGTGGCCATTGGAGTGCTTTGAGGATGAGCTGAGTCAAGACCAAATTTCTTGATGAGATCATTGGTGTATTTGGATTGATTGATGAATATACCTTCTTGAGTTTGCTTGACTTGAAGTCCAAGGAAAAAGGTTAGCTCTCCCATCATGCTCATCTCAAATTTGCTCTGCATAAGTTTCTCAAATCTCTTGCATAATTTTTTGTTAGCAGATCCAAAAACAATGTCATCAACATATATTTGAACTAACAATGAATGTCCATTATGCTTTGCAATAAATAAGGTGGTATCGATTTACCTCGTTCAAACTTCTCACTAAGTAGGAATTTGGAGAGAGTTTCATACCATGCTCGGGGTGCTTGCTTGAGGCCATACAAAACTTTGTTTAACCGGTAGACATAATTAGGCTTTTTGGAGTCCTCAAATCCTAGAGGTTGATCTACATAAACAAGCTCTTGAAGTTCTCCATTAAGAAAGGCACTTTTCACGTCCATTTGGTACAACTTAAATTCCTTGTAGGCTGCATAGGCAAGAAATAACCTAATGGATTCTAGTCTAGCTACGGGGGCAAAGGTCTCATCATAATCTATGCCTTCTTCCTATCTGTACCCTTTTGCCACTAGTCTTGCTTTGTTCCTTGTTATTTTTTCAGACTCATCCAATTTATTTCTAAAAACTCATTTTGTTCCAATCATTGTCTGATCACTAGGTCTAGGCACTAATTCTCATACTTTGCATCTATCAAACTGGTTGAGCTCCTCTTGCATATCTTCTACCCAGCTGGTCATTCAGTGCTTCTTCAGTCTTCTTTGGTTCTATATTTGAGACCATAGCATAGGAAAATAATCCATGTTGTTCCTCTAAACATCTTAACTGGCCTCTAGTCATTCTTGGACCAAAGACATCACTAATCACATTTTCTATTGGGTAATCTCTAACTGATCTCACTTCCCTAGGGAGGTCTTGCCTGACCGATTCTTGTCTTAGGGTTTCTAATGGAGGAGCAGAATGGGTTGAGGAAGGTGTGACCGGTTGGGGAGATCGGTTGAGGAGAGGTGAGACTGACCGATCAGGTTGTGGTGAAGGAAATGGTAAGTGAATGTTTGAAATTGGTTCAGGTGGTGTAAAAGGAATCGTAGTAGAGGGGCTAGCTGGTAGTGAATCGGTTAAAGGATTTTGGGCACTGGAATTTCTGACCGATTGAGGGAAGAATGAGTCATCAACTAGGGCTCTATTGGTTACACCACTTGGAACTGAATGCTGAGCTGGTGATTGATTTGCATTATTACTGGTGGTTTGATTGGAGTTTGGATTGCTGGATTCACCTATCTCAAAAACACTAGAATTATCAGTACTATTTGGAGCCTTATCAGACTCTAGAAAATCAAATTCATCAAATGAAACATGAACAGATTTAACAATTTTCAACAGGCGTTTATTGAAAACTCTTAATGCCTTACTGTGCTTGGCATAACCAACAAAGATGCCTTCATCGGCTTTCTCATCAAATTTACCTCGACGCTCTTTACCATTGTAAAGAACATAACATTTGCAACCGAAAATCTTGAAGAAATCAATGTTGGGAATTCTGTCACGCCAAAGCTCATAAGGGGTCTTATTGTGAAATTTGTTGACCAAAGACCGATTCTGAGTGAAGCATGCTGTATGAATAGCTTCAGCCCAAAAATACTTGGGTAGCCTGGCTTCGAATATCATTGTTTTTCCAGCTTCGATCAAGGTTCTGTTTTTTCTCTCAACAACACCAATTTGTTGTAGTGTTCCAGCGGCTCAGAAATTATGGTCGATCCCGTGATCATCACAGTACTGAGCAATCCCATTATTCTTGAACTCCGTTCCATTATCTGATCTCATACTGATGATGTCACACTCCTTTTGGGTTTGAAGTAGACTAAAAGGCTTGGTGGCAACTTCATAAGTATCATCTTTGGAGGCAAAGGTTTTCACCCAGGTATATCTTGAATAGTCGTCTACAACAACCAAGGCATATCTGCTTCCCCCTAAACTGGAAGTTGTTGTGGGGCCAAACAGATCCATATGTAGCAACAGGAGGCACTTAGATGTAGACATACAGGGCTTGCTATGGAATGATTCTTTATTTTGTTTTCCTAACTGGCAGGCTCTGCATTTCCTTTCATGATCAACAGACACTTGAGGTAGACCGGCAATCAGATTTGCATTTGCCAGCTTAGATAGGTACTTGAAGTTCAAGTGACTGAGTCTCTTGTGCCATAGCCATGAATTCTCACTGATGTTCTTTGCTACAAAACAAACATTAGTAACACTAGAAACAGTATTTAAATCTATAGCACAAATGTTACCTTTTCGTTGTCCAGTGAGTAAGGTTTCTCCTGTAGCAATGTCTTTCACATCACAATTGGAAGAATTGAAAATACAAGGCATACCTTTATCACAAAATTGTGATATGGAGAGAAGGTTATGTTTCAGACCGTCCACCAACGATACCTTTTGTACAGTAACTGTACCTCTTTTGATGGATCCACGACCGATAATTTTACTCTTTGCGTTGTCACGAAAGACAACTGGAGGACCAGATGCTTCTTCAAGATCGGTAAGGAGATCAGCATGGCCAGTCATATGCCTAGAGCATCCACTGTCCATAATCCAAACATCCTTACTAGCATCGGTTGAGGCCATAAAGCATTCCTGAAATAAGACAATAAGCTTATGATCCCCCTTATTCTTTTTGGGTCCAAAGAGTTAGTTCCTCTTGGGCAGCCATACCTGGCCACCACTTGAGCTTTGAGACTCAGTGGGTCCAGATAGGTTCTTCAAGAGACAATCATAAGCCTTGTGACCGATAAATCCACAGTGGGTCCATATTCAATCTGCCTAATGCTTCAGAAGGATCAGACGGTTGAGCAGGAACAAAAACCTTGGGTATAAAGGTGTTGGATTTACCTTTGTTGATCAGTTGCATGGGCTTGGAAAATCCTTTACCGGTTGAAGGACTCTGATCGGTTGGAGTAGTGCAGCCGGTGATCGATGTCTGACCGGTTGCTCCTTTACCGGCTGGAGTTACTTTATCGGTTGAGGTGTCCAAACCTGCAACTTGACCAACAAGTTTAACTCCAACTTTGTTGTTACCATCACCAAGTGGGACATAGGGACCCAGCTTAGGATCAGCTATCTTAGCCCATTGGGTTTTGTTCTTGTCAATCTTAACCTTGATCTGTTCCTTCACCTTAGAATAGGTGAGTGGGACAGCATCAAAAGTTCGAGGAGAACTTTTCTTTAGCAAGTTAGATTAAGTATCATCAAACTTAACCATCAAGTTTTCAGTGACAGACTTAACATCTGGCTTAATTTTGATGTCATTACTGCTGGAGTTAAATCCTAAACCCGATGAATCTCTAGACATTTGATTTTTTAGGATAGTCTCAACGGCACCACTGTGTTTAGAAAAATTATCAATTGTTTTGGAAAGAGAGTTGTTTCTTGAAACAAAATCAGCAATTTGGCAAAGACAGATGTTCAGTCTTTCAGTGAGTTCTTGATTTTCTTTTCTCAACTGATTAGGATCTTGCTGACTTTCTTTCAAAAAATTTATCTCAGCTTTCAAACAGTCATTCTCAGTTGTGATTCTTTTAAGATCGCCAGCCATCACTTTATGAACATCATTTAATTTTTCAAAATCAGTGAAGAGTTCATTCATCACCTCTGTCATTTCAGACTTTGACATGTTGGGCATTAGGTCAATAGTAGGCTAAGAGGTTGAGGATGTTGGTTCAAAGTTAGGATCAAAATTTGGCAAAGAGGAGGTCGGTTGAAGACTTATGTCGGTTAGGGTTTTCTATTGGATCGGTCGAGGCTCAAACACCTGATGAGTAGAGATCGATAGAGCCTGGGTTTGGTAGGTCTGGTGTGTCGGTTGCATCAGAGGTCTGAGAGTGGGAGCGGTTTTGCTTTGACCATAGAGAGATCCACCTATACTCTGAATTTTGAAGTTGTAGGGGTTATCTGCCCTTGGTATAGGTTCGTCAAAATATGACAGAGGAGATCTCACCGGTATGGTTGTATCATTGTGTGTTGACTGGTCAATGGAGTTTGGGTGTCTGAAGATTGGTGACTGTAAAGAGATATGTCCTTCATCGGTTCCATCAATAGCAACAAAACTAACATCAGCATCTTCATCTGAGCCAGCATTCTCATTTTCACAGTCTCAAACCAAACTGATAAGCTGATAGGTTCTTGACCGGTTGACTGACTCAACCGGTTAGGGAGTTCATCGGTTAAGCATTGGTGACCGGTTGAGCAGTCAATCGGTTGGGAAAAACTTCTTGAATAAGCAACCAGTCTCTAACAAGGAAAATCTTCAGGGTCTTTAAGTCTTCAATCATTGAGAAAATTACATTTATAAAACACTGGCACTAGCACTAAGGGAACCCAACATACATAGAAAAATTCTAATTGGTCTAGTTAAAATTAGGGGTCCTCAATAATGCTTATTATGATTGGGATTAAGCAATTCTAAAGCTACACATATATTTGACTAACAAAAGATGTGCTACCAAAATAATGCAAATTATGGCATGTATTTATAAGTGTAGGATTGTAGAATTCATGTTGAATAGGAATTTGTGTGTGAGCTGGTTATAATTATAGTTGAGTTATAACTACCTACAATACTTGTTTGAGTAGGTGTAGGTAATCTGTCTTCTGTCTGTGTGCCTAGGAGGCGAGTTCCTCGACATATGAAGCTTGGTCGGCATGAGTTGATGACGAGGAAGAGAGGGGTAAGGATAGGGAAGTCAATTTCCTCAATATGTTGATAACCGAGGAGGGGTTCCTCGTCTTCTAATGAGGCCTAGGTTGGGGATGCCTTGCTTGGCATATGAGAATGTATTTTGTGCCTCGATCATTATTCGCTCTGCTATGTCTAGATCGAAATAGTGGGAATGATGAGGAGGTATGACGAGCAAAGGTAACCCACTCCCTTTGTCGTAACTGAGACATGTATGAATTATATTTTTGACCAATCCACTTTGTCGTAACTGAGACATGTATGAATTATATTTTTGACCAATCCACTGGTCTTGCCCGGCCATAACCCACGTTCGTACCTCGTTTTATAACTTTCAATCACTTTACGTGATGTTGCAATATGTATGATAATCACTTAACTTCTTTAGGGATTCATGCAACCTTAACCCTTAAGGAATACAAAATTTACATGAAATAAGAATTCCATCGAAAACATGAAACAAGATGTCTCATTTCCAAAAACCCTTACATTCTGTGGTCTATGCGGACTCTAATGCCACTACACCATACCCTATTCTATCACACCATGTCGCCGCTTAATTGACACAGTGTCATTCCACAATTCCTTTCAAATTTTAAAATGAGACGAAGGGAATGCATTTTCCTATGGAACAAATATATTAGAAACTCTAAATATGTACGCATCCAAGTACCAACTGCAGAACACATTCAAACTACGCATGAAGCGTAATCAGAAATAAAAACAAAAAATATTAAAGAACAATTTATCTAATTTTTCAAAATCCTCGAAATAAGTTAATTGGAAGAGTTTCAACAAAAATCGCTGCAAAAGAAAAATGACTTTTATCATCCTACTATATGATATCATCTCAATTATGTTGTGGACAAGGGGGAACATGGTCACTACTTTGCTTTCTTAGCTTTCTTTACCCCCCTGCATAAGAAACATTCTTCATTTAGTAACAAAAAATATAAGAATATGAATCAAATAAAATACGGATCTATAAATACTAATACTGCAGTAAGATGCCATACTCAGCCGGTTGAGCAGCTGGAGCAGCAATAGGTGCAGGTGTGGGTGCTGGCGGAGCTCTCTCTCCGGGTCCCTGTACAAAACAAGATTAATATGTCAAGAATCAGAACCCATACATGGAATTCCACAAACACAAATATGAAATGGTATCTACAAAAACCAGCTTATAACATAGGCAAATCCATGTCCCAAAGAAAAGTTATACTACCTCTATCCCAAAATGAATGTCCAATTTTGTTCTTGTTCAGGAACAAAAATTAAATTTGGGACGGGGGAAGTACTTTCTTTTAGGTTTGTCAGGTGAAAAAAGAGGCGTGTATCTAAATTAGACAATCTTGAAAAAACGAAAGCTAGCATTCTTTTCATATAAAGAAACTTTTAGCTTCAGTGAAATGCGATGGAAATAAAATAAAAGTACAATCTTAATTGCGACTTTATTTTTTGAAAGGAGGGAAGATTCAACCACTCCCTCTAAAAGAATTTTCAAAAGCTTTTTTTTTTATGCAGATCATACCTGGGCCAATCGCTCTTCCCTCCTGGCATGCTTCCTTTCACGGCTTGCCTTGTTCTTTGCTCTCTTTGCCTCAAACTGATCAGATAAGGTCTTCTCTCTAGCCTTCTCAGCCTTTGACTTGTGGATGCTCTCCATCAAGACACGCTTGTTCTTAAACACATTACCCTTCACTTTCATGTACATGTCATGATACATGTGCTTGTCAATCTTCTTGGCTTCCCTGTACTTGCGAAGCAAACGCCTTAGGACACGCATCCTCCTCATCCAGAGTATCTTAGTTGGTAATCTTGCCTCTCGTGTACCCTTTCGCTTACCTTTAAGAATATTTCAAATGGAGATAATTCAAATTTAACCAACTGAAAATATAAACTACCATGAATGCACGAACATCAAACATGAGATCATTTGATTGTTAGATGTTTGACTCAACTGCATTTAATTCCCAGACACTCGATTCTCCAATGTATATATTAACTCATTACGACTCTAGTTGAAGTAGTATCTAGTGGCTGGTGCTGCAAAATTCCATTCCCAAAGAAAACTCTCAAGCATCTTTAAAACGATTTATAAAAATAACAAACGAAGAAAAAAATGATAACTACCTATCAGATGCTTTCAGATTAATTCAATGACTTCTAGTTTTGTTTAGTCTTGTTAAAATCCTAATTTGTAATCTTGTTCTAGAAAAATCAAGAAAGTTCATTGAAATGGGAAAAAGACGTGGTAAATTCATGGAGGATAAAGATGTCTTGAAGTATCAAGATAAAAGCAACTCTATGTATTCATGTCTAGATACATGTACTAAGAACACTATAAATAGTTGAGTCATTTGTAGTGTTAAGTATTAGCAAATAAGCATTGTAAAAGAGAGTGAGTTGTAGCTACTCTTGTTCATTTAAAAACTTCTCTTCAATAAATTTCAATTTTATTCCCTGTCATAGCTTCCGCACCCAACAGATTTGGTATTAGAGCAACCAAAATCTGTCATACTTCAATATAATGGCAGCAAATACTTCATCTTCATTGTTCACATATTCACCTAGCCAAGTTCCAATTTTTGAAGGAGAACACTATGAGTTTTGGAGCAGCCAAATGGAAACATTCTTTGAGTCCATGGAGTTGTCAAAAGTGATTGATGGAGAGCTACAAGAACCAGGCGAAGGAGAAGAAGATTATGCAAAGTTGAATAAAGAGTTCGAGAAGAAAAATGCAATGGCACTGCAATATATTCAACAAGGAGTTGGGAAAACTATTTACCCTCGTATCTTTGGCATTAAAAAAGCCATAGATGCTTGGGAAGTGCTCAAACAAGAATTTCAAGGAACGGAGAAAACGATTGAGTTAAAGCTTCAATATTTATGGAGAGATTTTGATAATCTCAAAATAGAAGATCGGGAATCGGTTCAGGATTTTTCTTCACGTGTCTCGGAGATCGTAAATCAAATCAAAGGTTGTGGCGATACGATCAAAGATAGAAGAATTGTACAAAAAGTCCTACGCAGTCACCCTCCAAAGTTTGATCATGCAGCAGCAGCAGCAGCTATCAAGGAATCAAAGGATCTGTCCAAAATGTCGATGTACGAGAAGACTGGATCTCTTCTTGCGCATGAGCAAAGGATCAACCGTTCGGCGAATTCATCAACTGAATCTTTCATTCAAAGCAAGTATCAGGTTCCAATACTCAAAGTGAATTCAAAGGAGGTTTCAAAGAAAAATTTAATGAGTTCGAGAAGAAAGACGGTTGGAAACCCAATACCCAACAAAATTCAGGTAAGATTTCAAGCTGTCTTATTTGCAAGAAATCTAACCATGAATCTAAAGATTGCTTCTTTAAATGAAAGACATGCAAAATCCCTAATCATTCCCAAAGGGATTGTTGGTTTCAAAACAAAAAGAAAGGTGAAGAAAAAAATTCTTGAAATAATCCGAGGAAGAAATCTTGTTCTATTAAAGTAATTATCAGGATTTCAAAAATTCGTGGTACTAGTTTGCAGCAATCACATGACAGGTGATCGTGATCTATTTGTGGATCTTGATACAAAAATCAGCTCTCAAATTATTCTCGGCGACGGCTCAAGAATAAGTGCCGAGGGAAAAGGAACAATTTATGTCTAAACTAAGAAAGGTAATCAGAAGTTTATTATCGATGTTCTTTATGTGCCTAATCTTTCACACAACCTTCTTAGTGTTGGTCAACTCATCCAAAAGGATTTTTCTGTTCATTTTGATGATGGGAGATGCAAAATTCTTGACAAAAATAAGAATATTATTATTGCAAATATTGAGATGAGAAACAAGACTTCCTCTCTCATTTTGCCTTTTCATGAAGACCACGCACTCCAAGCTGAAAGTGCAGATTTGTCACGTCTTTGGCATTTGCGTTATGGCCATTTACGTGGCAAAGGTCTTAAATTGCTAAAGGAGAAAAATATGGCGATTGGACTTCTTTCCATTCAAAAGAACAGTCAAGGCATTGAGTTTAAGAAGGAAAGTAATTTCAAACTTGTGGGGTATACAGACAGTGATTGGGCAGGATCACTTGAAGATCGAAAAAGTACATCGGATTACATCTTCTCTCTCTGAATAAATATAATTTCATGGGGCTCAAACGAAGCAGAAAACTGTTGCTTTATCATCTGTTGAAGCGGAGTATATTGCAGGTACAGAAGCAGCTAGTAAAGCAATTTGGCTTAGGAGAATTTTGAATGATTTGAAGTTCAAACAAAATGAGCCAACTACAATTCATTGTGATAATGTGTCTGCAATTGCCGTGACGAAGAATCCAGATTATCATGCGAGATCCAAGCATATTGAGCTCCAACATCATTTCATCAGAGAGCTAGAATCAAGGAAAAATAATCATGTAGTTCATTGGTACCAACGACAATTCAGCTGATGTTCTGACAAAGTCAGTTTCCTTCGATAAGTTTGAAGCATTCAAGAAGCAAGTCAAGATTACAAATTAAGGAGGGGTGTTGAAATCCTAATTCGTAATGTTGTTCTAGAAAAATCAAGAAAGTTCATTAAATTGGGAAAAAGACATGTGGTAAATTCATGGAGGATAAATATGTCTTGAAGTATCAAGATATGAGCAACTCTATGTATTCATGTCTAGATACATGTACTAAGAACACTATAAATAGTTGAGTCATTTGTAGTGTTGACTGTTGAGTATCCAAATCAAGAAGCAAATAAGCATTGTAAAATAGAGTGAGCTGTATCTACTCTTGTTCATTTAAAAACTTCTCTTCAATAAATTTCAGTTTTATTCAGTGTTCTAAAAAGCGGCGCTAGGCGGTGGCCGGGCGCCGCGATTTACGTCAAGGCAGGGAGATTAGGCGATGGGCGGAGCTAGGCGGAGTTAGGCGGAGCTAGGCGGGTTGGGCGGACTAGGCGGGTTGGACGGTTTTGGGCATTTAAGCTGAATGGAATGGGCTTTGAGGGTGGGCTTTGGGTTTGGGCCTTGGAGTGAAGCCTCAACTCATGTTTAGGAAACATGAGTGACACTATTTTTTGGATATATATAATTATATATAAAAAATATTATTTATTAAAATGCTAGGATTGCAAAATTGGATTAGATTTTTTATTTTGTATAAAAAGTATTATTTATTTTTGACAAATAATAAAAATTAGTGGCACTATTTTTTGGATATATATATATATATATATATATATATAAATTAATGAAATATATTTAAAATTTGTCTAATTTCTCAGCCCCGCCTAGGCCACGCTTAGGCCCCTAGGCGCTAGCGCTTTTTAGAACCTTGATTGTATTCCATATCATAGCTTCCGCACCCAACAAGTCTTTCACAGCCTGAGGGCAAACATCTTGCTAAAATTTATCACAGAATTTGAGATGCAAAACAAGCGATTGATTCAACTAATAGCAAGTAATCACCCTTTTCTACTATATGATTCAACACTATTATGATTTATGACTATAAAACCAGATCATACCATAACCAGAATGACGCCCCTTTCGCTTGGCCTCCTTCATTCTACGTGCACGAGAGCGAGAGTGAATCTTAGTCGGCTTCCTGATGATGAAACCATCCTTCACCAATTTCCTTATGTTTTGCCCTGAAAGTTCCAGATAACAATATTAACTACTAAAGAAGATCAAAAGTAGAGATCACACATAAACTAAGACATTATGAGTGCTACTAAAAGAAGCTGTATATCATCTCCGAAGAAAAAAGAAAGATATAATATGCAAAGAATCTCAAAGAAAACTAGAGAAGTATTCCCCTCTCGGTCCCAACCAACCCAGCTAAAGATCCGCGGAATACCATATGTTAAGTAGCCCAGATGTCAATTTTTAGGTTATAGTCAATGGGTGTCAATTATTCAACAAAAATACGGGTAATAGTGTGTGTGAGTGTGTCTCTGAGCGCATGTGTGTGCATGTCTCTGTGTGTGTGTGTGAGAGAGGGAGAGAGAAGAAAAGCATACAAATATAGTCCTCCCACCATCCCAAAATGATCTTCCTACTTTTTTGGTCGTTGAGCACTAAATTTAGGTCCATTAAATTTTCCTAATAAAAAGCTAAAAATTGTTATTGGTAGTATTCATAATGGCGTATCAATAACAAGTATTTTCATTAGGATAATTAAATTAACCTTAAATTAATGCACAAAATACCTTAGTATTAACGAGCAAAAAAATGGGAAGATCATTTTGGGACGGAGGGAGTAAATAATTGGATTTCAACATAACAAGGTAAAGAGTTTCACTATCAACTAGGCTCGGTTTCAGCATTATCATCAAGACTAGACGGGACTTCTACAATTTCAAGACTACGACGAGCGTTGAATTTTGGCACACTGTAAGTCTGTAACTAATGGTTTTCTAATTGGTTTTAAATTTGTTTAATTTTTTCAAGCCTAAAAATGATTTAATCATTTTATAAGTCAGTGAATTACTTACTGCCGTGCTGTCATTATTTCTCCCAATCCATTAACTACTACTCCATTATAAACAGAATCCCTATCATTGGGTACTGACAACAACTTCATTAGCTTTTCTCTGGTATAGACAATAAGGTAATTGATGTTCTATTGAGCAATACCAAAATGTATCATGCATCAACACAACAGTAATAATCAACACATGGCAAAAAAAAAAAAAAAAATCCTAAATTGATGTCTGTCATGAAATGAGCCTTTCTATATCCACACGAATGCCGAACCTAAGAGGTCTATATTTAAGTTATCTCTTGTAGGAGATCCTACCAATGGCTCGAAATTCAACCAAAGCAAATAGGGTATCAAAATTCAAAAGTGGCCCATCAAATTCATTAGTACAATCAACAACCCATAATAATACTAGGTCTACCTCTTCAACTCCAAAATAGTCCTAACTCAAACAAATTGCATGATAGCTATAAAAAGTGTATACACAACTACCATGTGGAACACTCGTTTTCCAATGACAGATGTACTTCCTCTCCGTGTACAGGAAATTTTCTTAGAAACATAAGCATGCACTTGATGTAGCTTCCATACTCTCTGCTTGTCAATCATTTAAGCCACAGAGATAAATCAATTCAAAGTTGAGATACTTGTGATTGGATTGATTATTTAGTAGCTATAAATACTGTTTACTATGAAAATAAACAGCATTTTTGATGTAGCGCGTATCGAGACGGACCAAGATGGCGTAGCACTTGGCGAAACTGGTAGTTAAACAACCAAGCAAGACTGGAGCACAGGTGCTCGGCCGAGCAGTTTGTTAACTCGGCTGAGGGGAAGAAGTCAGAGGCTTGGTGTTTCTGGTCAGCGATGCTCGGACGAGTCAGGCCATTGCTCGGGCAAGCCAAAGCAGTTTGCTCGGCCGAGCTACTCTATTGCCTCGGCCGAGTGGCTCCTGAATGTTGCTGGTGTCTGTTCGTTCGTAGCTGTTCAATCCAAGAGTCATACTGTTTATTGTTCGTGGCTATTCACCAAGAGTTGTACTGATTAATGTCCATGGCTGTTCATTCGTGGCTATTCACCAAGAGTCGTGATGATTAATGATTGTGTCTTTCAACAACAATTGTAAATAGGTTCTTCCTTGTTAGGGACTAGTATAAATACTTTAGTCCATTATTTTTGTAGATTCATTCAAGTTATTATAATCAAGTTATTGCCTTTTCGCAATTATCGTCCCTTTCGGTTTAAAACTCTAAAGTTAAAGTTTAACTTTATTATTCTGAGAATTCTTTCGAGAAGTCTTGTTGGAGAATTGTTTAGGCAATTCTTCTTAGATATTCCGCTGCGTACACATCAATTTTCCATTGTCTAAAAAATATTCAAAAGACTGAAGTAAAGGAAATTCTCTTTTAAATAGACTTTGAAGAAAGCGCTGTCGGAATGATGTAGCGCGTATCGAGACGGACCAAGATGGCGTAGCACTTGGCGAAACTGGTAGTTAAACAACCAAGCAAGACTGGAGCACAGGTGCTCGGCCGAGCAGTTTGTTAACTCGGCCGAGGGGAAGAAGTCAGAGGCTTGGTGTCTCTGGTCAGCGATGCTCGGACGAGTCAGGCCATTGCTCGGGCAAGCCAAAGCAGTTTGCTCGGCCGAGCTACTCTATTGCCTCGGCCGAGTGGCTCCTGAATGTTGCTGGTGTCTGTTCGTTCGTAGCTGTTCAATCCAAGAGTCATACTGTTTATTGTTTGTGGCTATTCACCAAGAGTTGTACTGATTAATGTCCATGGCTGTTCATTCGTGGCTATTCACCAAGAGTCGTGATGATTAATGATTGTGTCTTTCAACAACAATTGTAAATAGGTTCTTCCTTGTTAGGGAGTAGTATAAATACTTTAGTCCATTATTTTGTAGATTCATTCAAGTTATTATAATCAAGTTATTGCCTTTTCGCAATTATCGTCCCTTTCGGTTTAAAACTCTAAAGTTAAAGTTTAACTTTATTTTTCTGAGAATTCTTTCGAGAAGTCTTGTTGGAGAATTGTTTAGGCAATTCTTCTTAGATATTCCGCTGCGTACACATCACGGAAACACCAGATTACCAAACTTATAAAGCCCCAAACAATGGATTATGAACCTCTATCAATTCCAACCAATTTGTATTTTTTATTTTTTTTAACATGAGAAGTCTGTCAGTAAACCTCAAAGCAACAACCAATTATTCAAAGGCAGAAACATAAACACACACCAAACAAAAAAAATCACGCAACGAACGTGACAAAGAAACGTAGTTCATTCAATTGTATCTACACATGTGTTCTTCAGTGCGTATGTGTCTGTGTGAGAGAGAGTGAGACAGATTACTGGAATTGGCCAGGGAGATTTCGCTGACTTCATTGGGGTCAAGCCAGACCTTGCCTTTCCCGCACTTGAGCACGCTCGCCGCGAGCCGCTTCTGAATCTTCAACGACACCATATCCGCCTCCGCCTCCGCCGCTCTTTGGTTTGGCTAGCTGACTGCAACCTCTGATGTTAACCCTAATGCATTACCCGTCGTGGCAGGAGCACATAATCCTTGTTGTCCGACCCTCCGACGAACACAGGTCGAGTTAGGTTAGTTAGAATTGGGCCCTTTCGGGTAGGTTATTTTGTCCGTCGAATATAGGAGGCGTTGGGCTAATCTTAGGCCATTAAAATTGGGCTAATCTTAGGCCTGTTAAAATTAAAATCGGTCCTTTTCGACGGTTGAGCGCGGTGATCATTTAACCATCTCGTTTATTTTTCATGAGCAACTTGAAATTGCGGTGATGATTTATTAGGGGTGTGCCAGTGCCCAAAGCTCGGTATTATGAGCCCATTTAGTTGCGACATAACGGGCTTCAATTTCAAAAGCCCAACATAGTGGATATTTAGCGGGCTCAAATTAACGGGCTTTTGCGGCTCGAACTTGATCGGCCCAAATTTAAAATTACAAATTTCAACTTCAAGATCAAAAGAATTGTCATAAAATTAACAATTTAACATTACAATATTTGAAGCAGTCCCAAATTTAAAATTACAAATTTCACTGTTAGAAGATATTTCCTTCCTTAACAAATCCCCAGCACTTAGATGGGTGAATCTCAAGGTTCTAAAAAGCGCTAGGCGGATGCTAGGCGGCGGAGCCGGGCCTAGCGCCTAGTCGGGGACTAGTCGGGATTAGTCTGACCTGCAGGCGCTGAACCAGGCGTTGGAGTGCCTGGCCAGACAGGCCTGTGCGCCCAGCGGGGTCTTTTAACACCTGGAATCTAAAAGTCTCGACAATCTTCAAGCATTGGTACCTTTACTAACACCAGAGCCTCCTGAAAAAAGCATAAGCCAGAGTATAAGCATAACTAGGGATAATTCAAGCAATACATAAACAATTTGAAAGCATCATAACAAAGGAAGAAAAATGCAACAGTAAGAAACTGCACAATTCTATGTACTTTTGCATATTAGAGAGTCCAAGTTATAATAGAAATGTCCTTAATTAACAAGGATGTAATTTGAGCTTCATATTCACAATATTCATAAGAAAAGGCCGCTCCAATTTGGAGCCTCCAAAGACAAGAATATGTAGAATGATTCACATCCTAAGTTTATCTTCAAAATCATAACACATCGCTCTGCTTTAGGAAGCAAATAAATAAATAGTCAATTATCTAAGACAAAAGTTATGAATGGGTTTCTGCCTTTAGATAAGTTTTCACCTTCTGCCTACATTAAAAAGGAAACATTTTAATCATAGGATATCATGAGAAACAGGGTAAAGATATAAATAAATACTAAATAGTATTTTGAAATATGCGGGCCGGGCCGAACCGGTCGAAGAACTATGAAAGCTCGATCTCAGCCCAAATCTCGCGGGCTTTCAAGCAGTCAAGCTCAACAGGATTGAAAACCTTGCGGGCGCAAACCTTGAGGGCACGAGCCTTACGGACTTAGCGGGCCGATGGGCGGCACACCCCTATGATTTAGCCATCTTTTGCTTATTTTTCATGAGCCACCTGAAATAATTTTCAGGTCAATCCCACATTGGCAGGATCGCAACTTTTGAATATATGGCCCACACAATTTAGCTACTTACGGTAGTCTTATTAATTTACTACTTTTTTTCCCACATTGAATAACATTTTGAATTTAAAAGTTATTTTAAAAATATTAATTTTTAATAAAAAAATATAAAAAAATTATCTTATTCGCTTCCAAAGTTTTAGTTTTACAAAAAATATAAATAATCATGAAAATTCAATTTGAGACGGATGAAATAATTTAAATAAATGCGAAAAACTTATCTAGCTCGCCATTAAATCTGTCATTTTTCAATGGTTGCACATGTTTGATTCCAATCAGTTGCTTATGTAGGAACAAGTTCCATGAGAACACGTTAACATGTCCTCATGAATTAGTTACACGTTGTCATTCTTACCCACATTAATCATTCATAATTTTAAGCTCTCTAATTTCAATATAAATTTTTCATGTCATTCCATTCAAATTGTCCTTCATCATTTCTAGACTTCAATAAATTTTCCATTACATTTCCAGCTGCATAAATTTGATCGATAAAAATGAAGTTTGAACATTTACCGGAAGAATGTATTGCCGATATTCTTTCTCGGACATCTCCTTTAGATGCTTGTCAAGCTTCTTTAGTCTCTATCAACGTCAGGAACGCAACTCAATCCGATCTCTTATGGGAAACTTTCTTGCCTTCTAATTATCGGGAAATTCTCTCGACGTTAGTAACTCCGATAAATTATACATCTAAGAAGGAGTTGTTTGTCATGCTTTCTTTCCGCCCTCATCTCATTGATGGAGGCACCAAGGTTAGTGATAAAACATGCAATTTTTATAATTTTATTCGCTTAAATATACAGGCACAAATACAAATGATTTTTTGTTTTTTATTTTTATTTGGGACCGATGAAAATGATGGACAAAATAAATCTGATCCCCTTCGAATAAAATTTTATTATATTTACATTTATTCTCTCTTTTAGAAAGAGCTTGAAATGAAGAAAAAAATATCTTGCACTAAAAACATGAAAATAAAAAAAAAACAATTTTACCCTCTTCAAGAAAACACAACATTAAGTTATTATTTAACATTACTATCTAAAAATAAATCTGATCCCCTAATAATGAAATTCTGGCTTTGCCACCGACAAATGTGACTTATTTTTTATGAATTGAATATATGCAGGCATTCTCGATTGATAAGTCAACGGGGAAGACCATCTACATGTTAAGTGCAAGGGAGCTTTATATTCCATGGTCAACCAATGGTCTCTGCTGGTGCTGGAAACCACTACTCCAATCCAGGTTAATTTCTACTCATTTTAGTTAAAAGTAAGTTAATTGACTATATATATTGATGATCATTTCAAAATGTTACGTTTTTAACAGATTTTTAGAAGTGGTGGAGCTTGTAATGGTTTGTTGGCTTGAGATCAATGGCAAAACAAACACGCGAATGCTTTCACCAAATACCCTTTACGGCGCCTATCTCATTGTCAAGATTGAGAAAAGAGCGTTCGGACTAGACACTGTGGCATCAGAGGTGTCAGTCGAGCTTGAGGACAGTCATTTACGAAGAACTATCTGTTTGCGTCATAGTGAATGTAGCAATGAGAGCGAGAAACGTATATGCAAGATGAACAAGGTTGAAAACTCGAGATCAAGAGTTTTTCGAGAACGCGAAGATGGGTGGTTGGAGATAGAACTAGGTGAGTTTTATAATGATGGGTTAAGTGAGAAAGAGGTGAAAATGAGCCTAAGGGAGGTTAAGGGTGTGCATTTGAAAGGAGGGATTGTTGTTGAGGGAATTCAAGTTAGACCAAAGTAAAGTTGGACTTGATTATAAGAATTAAGGTTATGCTATGGCTAATAATCATTTAAGGTATCATGCTATTCCAAAATTTATAAATAAACACGTACCTATTTGATAAATATAACATCATATTATTATTTTTATTTTCGATTTCAAGATATATTTGGAACCGTTAAAAAAGATAATGGAATAGGATGTTATCTTATTCTATTGATGTCAATTATTCTGATATCCTTTTTAACGGGCATCCACGTTTCTTCCATATTTGAAAACAAACATGAAAGCATGCTATTATGTAGTATATCAAATTAAAAATTTGTTAGTAAAATTTGGTATAGCAAGCTAACCAAAATGGCTTTTTTTTTTTTTTTTACTTTTATCCTAAATTGTTTATGGTTGTTTTTATTCTTGAATTTTATGATATTAGTTGGTTATTGTCCCATCTCTCTCTCTCTCTCTCTCTCTCTCTCTCTCTCTCTCTCTCTCTCTCTCATAGACAAACAGTTGGAAATTTGGCTCTTGGCTTAATTTTGAGTGAGTTTCATCTATGGGTCACATTAAATTTGACCAAAGTTAATTCTTATATTCATTGTATGTTATATCATAATGTAAATTGGTGTTTTGGTGAAAGACAAATTATTAATGAAGTTCATAGTTCTAACACCTCAAACTTTTACATTTAGGTGACTTTAATATCAATGATGAAATGGATTTTGTTGTCATCTCACATGGGAAGGAGAAGACAACTACCCACTTGGTTGGTCATATAAAGTGCTTTATTGTCTCATATCCCACATGGGACTCGGAATGAAAGTTGAAGTGTTTTAAATAAAAATTACACTTCATGGTCCCTTGTTTAAGTATTAAATTAGGTGGCTTGAATCCCTTACCACACACGCGCGCTTGTTCGGCTAGGGCTTTGGGGTGGGTATTTGTGCGAATTGGTTTGGTTTGGGGCAACCTTCAAAGGATGGATGCTTTCATGCCCACCTCCTGTTATTTTTTAGTCAAAGTTTATTTGAGGTTTTCAATTTTACAATTTGGTTCATCAGTTTCTTGACGGGACTCTAAGTGTGCAGTCTTTGAATCTTAACAGATTCAGAAGACTGGAAGTCTACTCGATCAGCTTCAAGAGAGAGTTTTTCTCCTGAGCGAATTGATAGAACTCAAAACGTGTATATAAGGACGATCTCTCTTCTTATTAGATTTCTAACCGAAAAATATGGAGCTAGTATTTTTATCTGCGATAATTGTTTTTGTTCCAGATTGTGTCATTCGAGTGTGCGATTCAGGCAAATTGAGATAAAGTCGAAGTTGAATTCGTACATGTGTGCAGACAATCTTGGTATGTATTATGTGATCGTTTTAGCCTTGAAGAAAATTACATGTAACTGAAGCTGAACGAATTAGGGGAAATATTTTCTTTTAAGACAATCTTGCTAAAACGACTCAATCAGTCATGATAAGTTGTTCTAACTTTGTTTTTGTTTGTTTTCATGTTAGGCCTTTTTTGTTGTTATGTTTGCGATTGGCTTAATAATATTGTTTCTATTATTACATGATTTTCCCTTATTAATCTGTTAATCTGTCTTTGTATATTTATAATATTCCAACTCAAACTGTATCAAGCAACAAAATGGCCAAAACCTATTCGTTTCACAATTGATAGAATTAATACTCATAACAAAACTACATGATTATCCATTCTTTTTTTATACTAGGGGTGTAAATGGTTCGGTTTGAAGAAATTTACGAAACGAACCACTAGTCATCGGTTTGGAAAATTTCCAAACTGAACTGAACCATGAAAAAATTAAATCGAACCAAACCAAACAGCTATGGTTTGGTTTGGTTTGGTTCAAACCACGATTTAACCATGTGGTTCAAACCATGTTTCAGACTGGGGTCCATATCGTGGTACATACTGTGGTTTAGACTACGCACTTCTAGAAACAGGGGCATTACCGACGGACTTTTACCGACGGACGAAGTCCGTCGGTGATACCGACGGAAAATTTTCATTTACCGACGGAAATTTAATTTAATTTACCGGGAATTAAAATTTTTAAAATTTCGTTTTGTCCGTCGGTAATTGATTAAGTTCCGTCGGTATTACCGACGGACATAGTCCGTCGGTATTTACCGACGGACTATGTCCGTCGGTAACAAATCCATATATATAAACGCGTTTCTTCCCCATTTTTAATTACGTATCATTTTTATTACGATCGATCCTCCGTTCCATCCTCGGTTCGCGAACCCTAACGTCGCGCCAAAGGGCCTTGAGCCGTGGCCGCCGAGGCCTCGCAGGCCTGTAGCCGGTAAAGTCTTCTTCTCTCTCGATCGCTTTTCTCTCTCGGCTCGATTTCTCTCTCTCACTTTCTCTCTCTCTCTCGGCACCGCCGCCAAGAAGAACACGCCGTCCACGCCGTCGCCGCCGTTTCTTTCCATCGCCGTTGCCGTCGCCGGTACGTTATCTCTCTCTCTCGCTTTCTCTCTCTCAATCGTTCTCTCTCTCACTCGATTTATGCTGTAGTATATCCGTTTGCAAGTAGAGGGCTGATTTTGTTACTTCAAACAATTTCATTTTTCTGTATCGACATACAAAAATAATTAAATGGTAAATTCGGTGACGTGGTTTTAACAACATTCTACTTGGTTCATTATTTGAGAAACTTAATATATTGACCACTTGGCTCGGATTAGGTGAATCACAGAGTAATCTATTAAGGTTTGAGAAAATATGAAATGACCTACAGATCTTGTGTGCATTGAGGTGGTTAGTAAAAGGAAAACTTAATTGTATTGATATTTGAGATAGTATTTACTCCCTCCATCCCGCTAATATTCGCACTAATAATGTTTGCGCGAGAATTAAGGAATATGATATTTTTTGATTGGTATTTGTAAGAACCCTAATTTGTTTTTGATTCTAATGTTCATGATTATTGATTGGTATTTGTGTGAATTTTCAAATATTTGAATGTTTGATGCTTGATTGGTCCTCCGATTTAGGTTGTTTGCATTTTCTAACTAGTTTATCAAGCTGGGTTTTGGAAGTGGCTCTTCATTATACCTAATTGGTAGTTAATTAGGCTTTAAATAGATTGAGGTACAACTCTATTTAAAATATAAATAAGATGAGAGCCTTTTTCACCCACAGCTATCAAAATTCGTCTTCTTTGATCAAGGAAGACGAAGTAAACAAGTTCATTACCGTTTGAGTAAAGGATTTTCTGTTTAATAAGAGTAAATAACTCTTATTAAACAGAAAATCCTTGACTCAAACGGCAATGAACTTGTTTGCTCTGTCTTTCTTGGTCTAAGATGAGATTGGGTTTTGATAGTTGTGGATGAGAACGACTCTTATCTTGTTTATAAATGTTAATTTAATTCATCATTGTAAAATTTCAAATTTTACAATAAAGAATTAATATTTAAAATTATTCACAATATTAATAATTTAAAAAATATGATAGATGTGTGTGTTAATTAATTATTGTAAAATTATGCATTTTACTAAGTAATGAATAAAAATTAATGTTACGACGTGACGTTGTGACGGTTGAAACACAAAAGCTTAGAAACCCGTTTTAAGAATCTTTAACTTATCATGTTGAGTGTCAACATGTAGTCATCGATTCTTAAATTGTCCGTGTGGACGATCTTGAAATGCACGATTATATGATTTGTAAATATCATCATTGTCTATTAAAAATTGCTTGAATAGTCGATAGTTGAGATATTTCGCTGCATTAATCCTATTGTTCTCCGAGTGTATACTAGACATATATGGTTGATTACACACCGTCGATTCTAATCGATAGTGTTTGATTGATCTAGTCTACGTCGTGCACTTGGAGACCATGAGGTTATCGCCGAAATTTCTTGATTTTCGATTATAAAGCAAGTAGACAAGGTGATATTTGCAATTCATACGTGTATTCGGGATGGGATAGAAGCCAACCCAATTCTAAACCTAATGGACATGAATTGTCCTTTCATCATAGGAAATGATATACTTTACAACAAAGAATTAAATATTAATATTTAAAATATTAATAATTAAAAAAATGTTTAATAAGGTGTGCGATAGAAGCCAACCCCAATTCTAAACCTAAAGAAACATGTCTTGTTGCTTTTAAGTTTGTAATCCAAATTTAGGGAATTATAATGCGTTAATTACATCTAAATTGTTAATACATTATGAAATGCAGGAGTTAATTATGTCTGGAGATGATCGTAGTTGGATGGATAATCGTAGTAATCCCTAGAAGGCGGGTGTCGAACTCAATTCTTAGAAGGTTTAGAACATTTTGTGGAGTTTGCTAGAGCGCATCCCAGTGCATGCGTGGTGATAAGATTAGGTGTGCTTGGAAAAAGTGTAAGAATAGAAAATATCTGAGTGTTGGATGGGTAAAGAAACATGTTTTAGAGTCGTGGTTTGTTGATGGTTACAAGGTATGGATAGCGCACGGGGAGCGTTATGTGGTTGAAACAAGTGTTCGCAATCATCCTACCGTATCAAGTGGTCCGCCAAGGGAACCTGAACATTTGATTGATGAAGAGGAGCCGTCATTCTACGGTTTGGATGATATGGTTCGAAATGCTGGCCGGCCCAGAGTTTGATTGGAACCCTAATCCAACAGAGGCACCAAATCCCGTGCAAAGAAGTTTATGGATTTAATGGACTCTGCAAATGAGAAAATTCATCCCGGTGCAAAGGCTGCAGTGTTAGAGCAAGTGACCGAGCTTCTAAATATTAAGGCCGATACAAATATGAGCCAAAGATACTTACGATCGTATAATGTCATGGGGGACATCTGATGCTACCCGAAGAAAATAATATGGTTCACAATTTTTATGAGACGAAAAAGTTGGTGGCGGCGACGGTCTTCTGGGTATGTTAAAATTGATGTTTGCAAGAATCGGTTGCATGCTTTTTTTATAAAGAAAATGAGGCCTCGATACATGTTCAATATGTGGACTTCATAGGTATAAGCCACAACCGCGCGGTATGCCAGCACAAGAAAACGTGCCTCGGAGTATGATTACGTTAATATGCAAGCTTGAATTCCCGCCATCGATTTCTTGATTCAATGGAGCATTTACAATTCACCTAGCTTATGAAGCTAGAGTTGGAGGACTCTCCTTCGTATAGATGGATGTATCCATTTGAACGATTTTTGGGGAGTTTGAAAAAGAAAATGAGCAATAGAGCAAAAGTTGAGGCATCTATGTCTCGAATCAGTGATTGTCCGATGAAATTGTGTCGTTGTTTCAACATATTTTCACCCGACATTGAGACAAGGTTCAATAAAGTGGGACGCAATTATGATGGGGGAGTCACCGATCCCGATGCAAAAATTTCAGTTTTTCTTCTCCCGGTCGATTCCTCGAAAGTGCACGCGCATGCTAAGCAAAAAGAGAATTAGATGCGGCTAAACTCTATATTCTCCTTAATGCCGAGGTCGAGGACTACTTGAAGTAAGCATTCTTCATTTGTCACTAAGTAATGTTAATCCTAATAACTTTAAGACGAACTAAGCAACTTTATGTTCTCCTTGAATGCGCATGTTCAAGAAGAACATGGGAGACATTGCGCCCGAATTGATTTCAATAATACGACACGAATTTCCCGGTGTTTAATAATTATGTAAATGCCAATTCATTAATTCAATGTTTTTAATAGAATTTGAAGTATGAGTTTTTTATTATCTATGTGTTTTTATTTAGATTTTGAACAACCTCGAGATGCAAAAGCCGCGAGATTACAAGCATTAGCACACGGTCCGAAGAGTGAATATATAAGGGATATTTTGTCAATGGCTACGTATTCCACACCAAAGAATATGGCCAAACGAAATCAACTTGGAATAGCGGGGTCAATCTCAAGGGAAATCTCGATTATTATGGCGTATTGAAAGAAGTTATTGAATTGGAGTACTTGCTTGGAAATTCTGTAGTTCTTTTCAATTGTGAGTGGCGGGACGCTGAGCGAGGCATTAATAAACATGGCACTTTTGATCTCGTTGACTTAAAGCATTCTTCTAGTCATAATGGTGATGATGTGTTCATTCTTGCATCTCAAGCACAACAGGTGTATATGACCCCCTACCCCCGTCGACGAAGAGAGTCTAGCGGATGGTGGGCCGTATGGAAAACCAAAGCAAGAAGCACTTTTGATTTACCATTGCGTGAAAAAACGTCTACTTCAAATATTGATTCATCATTACATGATTGTTATCAGGAAGAGGAAATGCCTATACCTCCGATTATTGACTTGAATGATAATGTCGAGGAGGATGAAGCATTAATGGCCGAAAACACTCGTCCACCAGGGGAGGAAGTCACTTTCAATGAAATCGATGATGACAATGTGGAGGATGAGGAAGGAGAAGGGTATATATCTGGGTCCGATGATGAAGATGAGGAAGAAGACGACGACGAGGAAACTAGTGAAGAAGAAATTGAATTTTGTAGTGATAGTGATCAAGATTGTAGTGAATGAATCAGTTTAGTTTTAATTCAGATAATGTTTTGTATATAATGTTTTGTACATTTTATATCACTTATCACTGTAATAATAATAATAATAATAATAATAATAATAATAATAATAATGGACATAAATATAATAATAATAAATAAAAAATAAAATAATCAATAAAAATAAAAATAAAAATATACATATATGTATATATATAAATATCATTATTGTCTATTAAAATTGCTTGAATTGTCGATAGTTGAAATATTTCGGTTGCATTAATCCTATTGTTCTCTGAGTGTATACTAGACATATATGGTTGATTACACTGTCGATTATAATCGATAGTGTTTGATTGACCTAGTCTACGTCGTGCACTTGGAGACCATGGGGGTTATGTTTGTCAAAATTTCTTGATTTTCGATTATAAAGCAAGTAGACAAAGTGATATTTGCAATTCATGCGTGTATTTCGGGATGGGATAGAAGCCAACCCCAGCTACTATCACGTACAACCACTACCATGGGGTTATCCGAGTGGAAAATCTCAAGTTTTTTGCACAAGCGTTAGGCCCAAAGATTGAAACTTTGATTAATTATTATAATAATAAATCTACTTTCAAAGTTTCAATCTTTGGGCCAAATGCTTGTGCAAACTTGATATTTTCCACTCCAGCTCATTATAAATGTAAACCCTCTCTCTCTCCATTATTTACTGTTTTCATATTGTCATTTCTATTTTAAAGCTGCAAGAAGTGCAATGCTGACAGGACACCAAGTCCACACTGTTACCCACGTTTTGTTTACTTGGTTACTCTTTACATGCTATGTAATATTTAAATTTTGTTCTACTTGATAATATTTTCTGTCTACATATATAATATACTAGTTTAGATATGTCGGGTCGAGGTGGCAATCGTTCAAAGAGAGGGAAGGTTGCGGGTTTTGTCCATCGTCTTGTTTCACCAAGGACGGGAGGGAGGATCTACTTCTGAGTTACGGGACGTAGTGAACCATCCGAGCGGAGTTAATTTGGACGCAATTATTAATGAGGAAGGAAAAATGGAAATATATATCTCTCCCAAAGTGGCCGCAAGTATCATTTAATTGTAAATGTCATATATATAATGTTTACATTTTATTATTGTCTTTTTATTTGTATATATATTGATATATTGTTTTTAATTAATATCTTGATAGGTTTATACATGCATGGTGGTGGTAGCATTGCTTGGCGGTGGCGCGCTCGTGGTTGTTAAACATGAATTTTCATTGACATGTAATTAAACAAACAAACATATGTAGTTTCTTTTTCCCTTTCCCTTTTCCCCGGCAGTTTCCCCCTTCCCTTTTCCCCTTCCCTTTCCCCTTTCCCCTTTCCCCGGCCGTTTCCCTTTCCCCTTTCCCCGGCCGTTTCCCTTTCCCTTTCCCCTTTCCCTTTCCCTTTCCCGGCGGTTTCCCCTTTCCCCTTCCCACGTCGCTTGATTTGGACAAACATATGTATTTTATTTGATGTACTGGCGAAACGGGTTGTTTGTGTGTGTTTGTAGTTTGTAATTGGGTTGTTTGTGTGTGTTTGTAGTTTGTAGTTTGTAGTTGTTTAAAACAGGTTGTTTGAACAGGTTTCTGACCTTTTACAGGTGGTTTAATAATAAAACAAAATTTTTTTTTTAAAATCTGGCCAGATTACCGACGGAAATTTCCGTCGGTAAACTAATACAAAAAATAAATAATTCAATTTTTCCGGCGAAAATATCCGTCGGAAAATAAAAAATAAAAAAATAATACTCAAAATACCGAAGCGGACATATCCGTCGATTCAGGAGTTTATATTCCGACGGACGAGATCCGACGGTAAATTTTTGATTTCCGACGGTTATAACCGTCGGTAATGATTTTATTTCCGACGGATATTTCCATCGGTAACCTCCGGTATTGCTCCGGTTAACCGGCGGCGTAACTCATTTCCGACGGACGTTTTCGGCGGAATTTTTATTTTCCGGCGGATAATCCGACGGAAATACCGGCGGAATTTGTCCGTCGGTATTACCAACCAATTATTTCCGACGGAATCCGACGGACTATTTCCGTCGGTAATATCCATTTAGCGACGGATTTGTAGAAATACCGACGGAAATTTCCGTCGATAAACGGCCTTTTTCTAGTAGTGACGGTTCAAAACACGATTCAGACCGCAACCCATTATTAGATTTGTTTAAACTTTCTTTGATCAAGGAGGAAAAGTGAAAGATGCGGATGTTTAAGAGAAAAGAAGGAGGAAAAGAGAGACTAGAGACTAGAGGAAGAGAGAGGTAGGTCAAAGGAAGAAAAACAATTTACAATGTCGATCGTGAAGAGAACTTGGTTATTTATTTATCACAATGAACATAACAAATGATGAGATTAATATTAAATAAGATATAAAACGATAGTTAGGATTATTCAATTTAATTTATTGATCTAACAGTAAATACAAATAAATATACAAAAATATTAAATAGTATACAAAACGAGGGTTAGTATTAGTTTATGTAATTTGGCTTGTTCTGGTGGTTTGGTTTGTCTATTTGGTCTCGCGGTTCGTTTTGATAGTTCGGTCTCGCAGTCTCAACCCGCTGTTTGGTTTGGTTCGATTCGATTTGGTTTGCTCTGGGAGAGTCACATCACAAACCAAATCGAAACATGCGGTTTGCCAATATTTGAGACTGAATCAAAACATCCATACTTGGAAACCAAACCAAACCGCATAATTTGGTTTGATTCGATCTCAAATCACGATTTAAACCAAACCATTTACACCCCTATTTTATATCTTTAAAGGTAGCGTTTGAAACCATTTTATTTAATTGTCTACGAAATTTCATTTATTTGATTGGCTCGCATGGCCCGGCTGGCCCACCAACACAAGGTGGGTTGGGTTGGGATGACATATTTACGATCCGACAGAAATTTTGGCCAGCCCGACCCGCCCCGCCCTTTTTAATGGTGGGCTTTGGCGGGTTAGGCCCACCCCGCACCGCCAACCCGTATTGACAGCTCTAGGTCATACCATTCTTTTTCTTAATCCTTATTTGACTAGCTTTTTGAATAGTTTGGATCCGAATATGGGTGCATAGTTAAGTTTGGTTGTATTATAAACCCCGTCCATAAACAAATGTTAATTTATTCTATAACGAATCTTACTATCTCAAAATATAAATGAGATTCACGCACAACAATCCACTTAAAGCAGTATTCACAATGAAAGCTTTTTTACAAGTCTTCGTTTTTGTGAAAAAAACTATATAATTTTTTTTGAGATGTATTATTCACCCGCGCAACATTACTAAATCCCCCCACACTACTAAGCTTACCAAAAGAATTAAACACTCAACAATAAACACATCACCATTATTCCTATATTACCCTTTTTAAACTCTTAAATAAACGCCACCTAAATTAACAACACATGGTTCTGAAAAACCCCGTGTTGAAAAATGTGATTAATTATTGAAATGAATTTGAAATTGGGGTATAATTAAGTGGGTGGTGGGTATTTATTAATGGAAGTGAAGGTGGAGAAGAGGGGAAAGGGGTTAATGGTGGAAAATTGAAGGCAAATAAGAGTTTGATTTGTGTCTTTGTCGTGTTTTTTGAATTGAAGGGAAAATTTGGCTTTTAAAATTTGGAAATTGGAATGAATGAATGGAGTGAATGTGTGCCAATGTGAAGTAAAGAGAACGAGAAAGAGAAACTGTGAAAGGGATGGTTGGGAGGGAGAAAGAGATGGAGAGGAGGTTAGAATGGTCATTTTGTATAATATCATTTTTTGTAAAAATAGGCACTGCGGGAATATTTAGTAATATTGCGAGGGTGAATTTTATTTATGGGATCATGATTAACCTGTCTTTATTTGTAACGATTTGTATAACTTTTACTTGTGTTGCCTGCTTGATAATCAGTTTTTCTTGATATAAATCTTTGTTTGTGTTTATTTGATTGTGATAATTTTTGTTATCTTTTGAGATATTATTGTGTTTGATAGTTGTGTTTGTTTGACAGTTGTGTTTGTTTGACTCTTGTGATTTTTTATTTTTTTGGTATTAGTTATTCACAATTTCAACCCCAAATTTTATTTATTTGATTGGCTCGCATGGCCCGCCTACCCATCAACCCAAGGTGGGTTGGGTTGGGATGATATATTTCCAGCCCGACAAAAATTTGGGGCAGCCCGCCCCACCCCGCCCCGCCAACCCATATTGACAGCTCTAGGTCATACCATTCTTTTTCTTAATTCTTATTTGACTAGCTTTTTTAATAGTTTTGATCTGAATATGGGTGCATAGTTAAGTTTGGTTATATTATAAACCCCGTCAATAAGCAAATGTTAATTTATTCTATAACGAATCTTACTATCTCAAAATATAAATGAGATTCACGCAAAACAATTCACTTAAAGCAGTATTCACAATTAAAGCTTTTTTATAAGTATTTGTTTTTGTGAAAAAAAAAACTATATAATTTTTTTTTAGATCTGTTAGTCACCCGTACAACATTACTAAATCCCCCGCACTACTAAGCTTATCGAAAGAATTAAACGCTCAACAATAAACACACCACCATTATTCCTATATTACCCTTTTTAAACTCTTAAATAAACGCCACCTAAATTAACAACACATCCACACACCCTCCCATTTTACCATTTATTCTTTGAAATTTCCGACCTAAATATAGAGTTACAAATGGCGACGCCGGTGCACCTAAACTACTGGACCAAAAATGGGGAGAAAAATAGTGAAATTAGATTGAATAAGACGGCGATTGAGAGGGTTAAACCCTGTGTTGGAAAATGTGATTAATTATTGAAATGAATTTGAAATTTGGGTATAATTAAGTGGGTGATGGGTATTTATTAATGAAGGTGAAGGTGGAGAAGAGGGGAATGGGGTTAATGGTGGAAAATCGAAGGCATAGAATAGTTTGATTTGTGTCCTTGTCGTGTTTTTTGAATTGAATGATGGAAAATTTGGCTTTTAAAATTTGGAAATCGGAATGAATGAATGGAGTGATTGTGCGCCAATGGGAAGTAAAGAAAACGAGAAAGAGAAAGAGAAAGAGAAAGAGAAAGAGAAAGGGAGGTTCTGATTTGAGGGTGGAACTGTGGAAGGGATGGTTGGGAGGGAGAAAGAGATGGAGACGAGGTTAAAATGGTCATTATGTATAATGTCAATTTTGTAAAAATAGACATTGCGGGGATATTTAGTAATATTGGGGGGTGAATAACAAAACTCTTTTTTTACCATCATGAAAAACCTTAAATAGCTATTTATACAAATAGCTATTTTTCATTTAAAGTTTATCAATTTTCTAAACAAACAAAAAAGCACTACTATAATGAAACAATATTAGAGTTTTTAATTTTTCACTTAAAAATGATGTGACAAATAAACTCATATCACTGGGGATAGTCTTAGTAGTTCTTATCCAACTTTATCTCTTCTAATTTACTTTTAATATTCTTCTGTAACTTTTTTTTTATTCAAATTGAATACTTCTTTTTTGAATTTAACATCAATATATTTATAAAGGAACAAGTGCAACCTAATGCTAATTTTTCCCTTCAAAACATAGATGTATCTAAAACATTGTTGCTGACATGCTCAAATTTCAAAACTCCAATAATACAAGTAGTGATTGTAGGTCATTAGGCTCTAATTATTAACACTAACTATCAACTAATTTCTAATACTACTATTTTATTAAAAAAAATGCGTTTCTTCTACATTAGATATTATTTGTCCGCTCTATTACATAAAATTACAACTTTTCATTTAAAGTTTTTTATCATTTTAAGTTTAAGTAATAATTTTGAAAAAATACAAAATGCAAGTATAAAATCTATACCTTTAGTATATGAAAATTGGCGAAACAGCATTAGGGTGTGACACATCAGATTAATTAGTCGAATTCTGCACTCCAAATCATCCACGTCATTACTAGGTTTATGAGGAGCTGCCTTTCGAATCCCAGTACCATATTGATAATACATGTTAATTACTCAATGTATGTGAATGGTTAACATTAATAATTGAGTACATTAACTGGTATGTATAAATTGTACTACCTCCGTCCCACCTCAATTGATCCACTTTCCTTTTTGGGACGTCCCACCTCAATTGATCCATTCCTTAAATGGAAAGTTTTCCATATATTTATACCCTTATCATCTCCATATATTTACAAAAAAACAATTCATTATACCCACTTTAACTTACTATTCCTCCCACTCATTCTCTCTCCTATTAAATATTTTTAACTTTTACATTCTTTCTCATATTCCCTACCACACATTTAACTTTTACATTCTCTCTCCTCTAATTTCTACCCACTTTAATAATTTTTCTTAAAAACCGTGTCCCACCTCAATGGACCAATTGAGGTGGGACGGAGGGAGTACATGTTATGTAACTGAGAAGACTCAATTTAATTCTTTTCATCTACTCGGTATCACTGTAGGAATGTACATAATTGTTACATGCATCAATAGTAATTGGGTGTTACATGCATCAATAGTAATTGGGATTAAAAATATTACAAAGATACATTCCAGAACGAATTGAGTGAATATGTAATTAATGTATCTTTTTTGACAAAGATTGTACACCTTACTGATGTATATTAAAGACTGAGCTATTAAGAAATGAAATTACTTCTACATAATAAACTTGAGCTTATTTGGTAATAATTCTCATTGCTAAGAAAAAACAGCTTATTACCACGAACAAATTATACAAATTCACCGGTTCAATGATAATGACCCAGAAATGGTAACTGAATTTCCGGCCACTCAAGGGTCTTCCACCTCTGCCTGTCCATTTCTCATGAATACCCAAAGTGCATTTGTATCCAGTATATAAACTTGCATTCAAAGCCATTATACTCACCTGCAATTTCATTCACACGGACTAACCTTCAGTCCATCACTTATCGCAGGTTCTTTTAGCATACCCTATCCAAATATTACCCTTAAAACTTACTGCAATATCAAGTTTAAACAAGCAACTTACTTACAATTTATTTTTTCCCACAGGCTACACATTTGCACATGGTTCCACAAACATTATTGGTTGAACATCTACAAAAGGGTCGCTCTGACAAGCGTATCATCTTACGTGCATCACGCATATGGAGGGCTTACAACACCAGAAAATTCTGTGATTTGATGAGCATGGATTTCCTTGGTATTGATACAAAGGTAAATTGCCATTTATGATATATTATGTATTACAGTTGAATAAATATGCATATCTTAATAAGGGAGCCTAATGATTTTAATGGTTTATTTATATGCTAGGGTCAAGGTATTCATTGTGTCATCCGAAGCAAATTTATCCCAGATATTGAAGGGCTCTTCACAGTAGAAAATGTATACAGTATTAAGAATTTCACAATAGGTAATGCAAAGCCATTGTTTCATGTCGTTCCAAGGGACCTCCTTATTTTGCTTGATGCGTCAACATTTGTTGAGGGGATTGTTAAAGATGTGCCTAGGATTCCAAGACATATTTTAACAATTATCCCTTACGACATGCTTTTGACAGCAAGCGATGATAAGAGAAACTTATGTGGTTAGTAGTTATAATATCTTATTTAAAATTCAATTTTGTTCCAAATAACTTACACTTACTCTTTTAATTTTGCCATTCTAGATATCATTGGTTATGTCGTAGGTATTTCGAAAGTAGGTCGCCAAATGAGTAATTTTCAAGAGGTTGCTTTGCAATATATCGTTATTCAGAATACAAGGTTTGTTTGCTGCTTTTGTTATAATTTAACTTAGTTACTTAATTTGTTGTTTAACTAAACTAGTCAGTAACCCGTCGATACTCGACGGGCATAATGAATCTAATAATTAAATATTATAAAAACAACATGGTGAAATTATATCTCTATGGCTCAACCTTAAAATATTCAACATAAGATTTTAATATTCTTAGTAATAAAAATATTATACACATTTTGTGCCAAAGTAAGTAAGGTTTCTATTTCTTCCTTTTTTACGTTCATCCTAGAGTAAAGTTTTAAAATGAAAAATAATGACAACTTTTGCCCTTATCATGCTTATAATTACAAAAACCCACAACATAACGTACATACTTCGTATTTCAATTAACTTGAATTATAAATAGTGTTTTTGATAATTAAGTCTTCAAGCCACTCAATCTGTTTGCCCACTTTTTTCCTTAATAAGCGTGCAATATGATTGCAACATTCTTATTCCAAAATGAAAGAAGTATCACTTAAAATATTAAACTATACAAATTATACCAAAAGTTAATTTACACTTTAATGAATGCACATGGTAGAGATAAATTTTGTATCACATAAACAAATATAGATTCAGAATTACCTCACAAATATGATTCACTAAACATAAAAGTGTTACTTATTCATGAATTGAGGTTTTTTTAACCTGATTATATATTTTAGTCGTATATAAAAAACTAAATGCCTAGCGTACATTGTTTAATATAATAATATTTATATCCCAAAATGAATGACCAAAATATTTTAAATTTATCATTACTCAAGAAAAAATTAGAAAAATAATTTAGTTTTTCGTTTTGGAGCGGAGTATACTTTTTTTAAAAAGAGACCTTGACAACGATGTAATGCTTAGGATCATATTTGATCAGTTTCATAAAAAAAAAATAAGAACATGTTTGATCAACACACAGAAAAAAGAATCAAGATAATTACCTAAGTTAAAAATCACAACAAAAAATATTCTTAAAAACTATAATTGAGATGATCAAATTAAATAATACTAAGAAAATGATAGAATCGATTTAAATCTGTCCGTGGAGGTTTAGGTTTCAATGGCCACAATGCGGAGAATGAAAAATTAGGATAATGAAGTTAGCTTTGTTGGATTTTGGTCGCTTGTCTTCTTTGCGAGATCATGCACGGTGCGGACTTAACAACAGTTTCTTTATCATCACCAAGTATCACTTAGTACACTTGATAGGAATTAGGAAATCATAAATACTCGTATCTTTTTGGTTGAGTATTTTATTAATCAAGCATTAAACAATCAAGAAGGCAGGCTCAAATGGCATACAAACCGAGTTAATATGCATTAGAAATTGGTTATAACATCTAACAACCCAAAATTAATTTGAAAAAAAAATGGATTTGAGAGAAAAAAGAAAGACAAACTTGGAAGAGGCAGATGTACGAAAACGTATGCAAAAGAATGATAGATACAAATGAATGATAGTGATTTCTGATTATAAAAATAGATTAAGTTCTAGGACTATTGCTTCCAAAAGACTTTCATTAGATGACACTTTTCAAATTTTAAATTTAAACTAATAAAATATACTGATTTGATAAGCTGAAAATAATAAATATAATCTAATAATATGATTTGAAAATCTTACTTAAAAAGACTTACAAAGATGATAATTTCAAAATTTTAAATTTAAACTAATAAAATATACTAATATGATAATCTGATAAGCTTAGAATCACTTTCTGGGGAGATGAAGTTATTGGTATGACCCGTATGATTAAAGAAAGCAAACAGCGTGTATGGTTAATAGCTTCAGCTATTGCAAAGATTGAGTCCAATGGTTTGTACACTTGATTTCCACTATGGATAAAAATTTATATCCACAATTTCCATGTCTTTAGTCTAATTGAAACATTTGGACTTTTAATTCTCATGCAGTCTTGGAGTATCTTCAAGTAGTGCTACGTATCTTTATAACGACATTGACATTCCTGAGATTGCTGATTTCATCAATGAGTATGCATTCTCATATTATCAGCTTGAATTTCCTTATTCATTTACCTGATTCACTTAGATGTCTAAACTTCTTTTCTTTCCTAAATAATACAGGCTTGGCCCAGAGGAAAGGAATCTTGAAATGGGTAATATAACAATGCAAGGTACTTATATCACAAAAGAAGAGTATGACCAGAACAAGCTGTTGATAAGGGAAGTGAATGAAATATTGGCACAATGTGAAACTATGGTTAGATTCAATTTCAAAATATTGTGTATAATTTCATGATTGGGTAGTTGAATATATAGATATGATAACCTAAGTGCAACTTGATGGTATTACCACAAGTGCTGCCCAACACTCTCTAGTGTTACCAAACGTAGGTGCTATCAGAAGTAGTGATAACACTTTTTAGGTGTTACCCAACACATTTGACTGTTTTAGTTGTGACATTTCTTTCATAGGTTATATTATGTTTATGTATAATCTATAATTGTAAAATGTATATTTGTTGTTAGTATAATGTACAGATGACAGCCAATAGAAGATTAAGCTACAAAGGTGGAAGATCGTGATTTATGGAGAGTTATGCATAAATGGATATTTATGTGTAACTTGTAAAATAAGCAAGGAAGCACGTATGAGACTTGTTCAACAACTGAGATTGAATACAAACAAGAGAGTACAACTCAGGAGAGCTCATGGGTATAAAGAGCTAATGCTAGGACTTGGGCACTAAACAAAGGCGGTTGCTACAAACAAGGAAATTGACCAAGTCTTTAGCTCAACAAGCTCAACCACTTCTCCACTCCATCCGATCCAAATCCAAGGCTGTTAACAAGAGTAGCCTCCAAGTATTTGAAGGCTATAAATAGCAAGGTGTAGACAAAAGCAATATGTCGAGCATCACACACACACTTGCACAAGAAAGAGATCAATTACTCCTTGGCTCTTTGTGTTCTTCCGTTCACAAATTATTCCACCTTCAAAGTCTTGGGACCTGATTGCGTCGTGGAGGATAGAACTTTGTGATTGATCTTAGTTCCTAGTTCTTACATTGATATATAGATAGGGAACAACTTCGGCTTTGTAATCATCTTATATTTTGAATATAAAGTCTTCGCCTAAGGGCATCCTCAAGTTATATATTTATATAACTTGAGAAAAATTATTTCTTGTGTTTATACTTTACTTCCGCTGCAAAATATTTTGTATTACAAACTGTTTTTATACTCTGCTGTGTGTGTTACCGGAAGTGTTATCAGTTGTGCGATCAACCTTTTTTATAACACTTTCAAAATGGTCATAGACAATTTCAATTGGTATCAGAGCAGGTCACTTGATGTACTAAGTGTTTGATCCAGTTGTCATGGCTTATGATCCGACTAATCATAACCAAAAGAGACTTCATGTGCTCGATGGTTCGAATTATGCATATTGGAAGATTCGTCTTCGCTCTCATATCAAATCCATTGATCTTAGGGCATGGTGATCTGTTGTTAATGGTTATTCTCTTCCTATGTTGCCTCCGGATGAGTATAGTGACGTTCAAGTCAAGCTAGAATCTGAATGGACCAACGAGGAGAATAGCTTGGCTAGTTTCAATGAAAAGGCACTTAATGCCATTTTTGAATGGGTAGACATTCACATTTTCAAAATTGTTCAAAACTCTCCCATGGATAAAGAAGCATGGGATATTTTACAAAGGTTTTGTGAAGGTGATGGTATTGTGCGTGAAACTAAGCTTAGAAGGCTTACTAGCAAGTTTGAAAGATTAAGGATGGGTGAAGATGAGAATATTTCATCTTATTTTGAAAAGTTGTTTGATCTTGCAAATGAATGTCAAGTTTTAGGTGAACCTTTCACAAATAAACAACTTGTTTCAAAAGCTATTAGAACCCTTCCTGAGCATTTCAATATGAAAATTTCATCTATTGAAGAGGCTCACAATCTTTCTACTATGGATTTCAATACTTTAATGAGTATTTTAAAAACTTTTGAGCTAAATCTTGCTGAACAAAGTGAAGCCACTAAGGGCAAGAATGTAGCTTTGAAAATTCATTCCTCAAACTTTCAAAAAAGTGAGGATGAAGAGGTTTTTGAAGAATTGGATGAAAATGCTAGTGTTTCTTTACTTGCTAAGAAATATAACTCTATGGTTAGAAAGTTTAACAAAGAGAATGTGCAGGTAAAAGCAAAGGAGCAACAAACCAAAGTGTATGATTCAATGCCAAAAAGGTCATTTCCATCTTCTCAAAAGTCCAATCCAATAAGAAGGGCATCTTCTGACCAGTCAAGGTCTGATCCCAAGTACATTGATTCAATTCAATATCATGCATGTTCTGGATGGGGACACTATGCAAACGAGTGTGCAAACACATTAAGAAATATGGGAAAGAACTTGTGGGTGTCCCTGAGTGACAATGAAGATGAGGGAACAACCTAAGATGAAGAACCAGATGTGATAGCAATGTTGGTCACTGTATATGACACAGATACTGGAAGTGCTACCACAAGTGTTACCAAATCTCTGGTAACATCTGAGATCACACTCAGCAGGTATAACCACTTCAGTTTTTCTAATGCTATTTGCTTCATGGGTTCAACTGACCTTGATACAGGAAACTCTCAAGAGGATGAGCTAAACAAGGATGAGCTCATAAATGGGTTAAAGAATCTCTACGAAGAACTTCTTGTCGAATGGAGAAAGGAGAACAAGAAGGTGACATTCTTAACCAAGGAAAATCATGAGCTGAAGGAAAGCTTGACTAAGATGGAGGTCTAACTCACCAAGAAGGATGCTATGTTGGATAAAGTCAACGCCAAATTGTCTCTTGCCGAGACCACATTCAAGAAACTCAACACAGGATCTTCCAAACTGGATGAGATCCTCAATTTGAGTAACCCTCTCAAGGCAGGTATTGGTTTTCAAGAATCTTTAAATAGTATTGCTTCTACTTTGAATATTGATGAATGTGAAACGTGTTTTGTTAAAGAACGTGGTTCTGATAAAAATATTTGCATTTCTGACTCTTCTGACACTGCTAAAGTGTGCAAATTTTGTCACACTACTGGACATTTTAAAAATAAGTGTCAAGTTTTTTTAAAGAAAAAATCCAGTTCTACAGTGTTACCAGAAGTGTTGTCCACAACTTCAGTCAGCACTTCAGATAACACTGTCTGTCAAAAAGTCAAAAGTTCAAAGAAGAAAACATGGAAACCCAAAGCTAATCTAAGATGTGATGTAGTTTATACTGCTTTGAAAACAAATGTAGTAGGTTCATGGTATTTTGACAGTGGTTGTTCACGTCATATGACGGGAACAAAGTCATTTTTAATGACTATGAATCTATACATGGAGGGAGTGTTACTTATGGTGGTGGTAGTAAGAGTATAATCATTGGGAAAGGGACACTTAATGTGCCTGGTTTCCCCACCTTAAAAAATGTCTTGCATGTTGATGGTCTAGTTCTAACTTGATTAGCATTAGTCAACTTTGTGATGACAATTTAGAGGTGAAGTTCAACAAAAACAATTGTGAGGTCTTTGATGATTCTAATAAATGTGTTATGTCTGGAACTAGATCTAGTGACAGTTGTTATCTTGTTGAAGATAAAATAATGTGCCATTTAGCTAAGGTTGATGTTACATCTTTATGGCATCAAAAATAGGGCATGTTTATTTTCGTCATATAGAGAAGATAATTAAGCTAGATGCTGTGAGATGAGTTCCTAAATTGGAATTCAAAGAGAAAGTGGTTTGTGAGGATTGTCTTAAAGGCAAACAAATACGTGTTGCCCACAGTGTTGTCCAACACAATGAGCAACACTTTGGGACAACATATTGTTTTCAACTATTGCACATGGATTTAATAGGTCCAGTTGAGGTAGAAAGTCTTGGAGGTAAGAGATATGTTTATGTCATTGTTGATGACTTTTCTAGGTTTACTTGGGTTTATTTTTTGAGAGATAAATCTGAAACCTTTGAAAAGTTTAAAATCTTACACTCTAAAATCAAAAACTTGTTATGTGCTTCTATCTTTTATATTAGGTCTGATCATGGAAAGAAATTTGATAATGTTTCTTTTTCAACTTTTTGTGAAAAGAAAGGGATTCATCATGAATTTTCAGCACCTAAAACACCCCAACAAAATGGGATTGCTGAGAGGAAAAATAGAACGTTACTTGAAATGACTAGAGTAATGTTGTTTTCGAAAAGAATCTCAAACGTTTTTTGGCGGAGGCACTAAGTAATGCTTGTCACACAATCAATAGAGTCTATCTTAGAACCGGAACCACAATGACTCCCTATGAAATTTTGAATGGTAGAAAACCAAAGGTTCATTATTTTCATGTTTTTGGGAGTGTGTGCTTTATATTGAATGACCGAGATTACTTAGGTAAACTTGACTCTAAGAGTGATAGGGCCATTTTTATTGGGTATGCTCAAAATAGACTAGCATATAGGGTTTATAATATAAGATCTGAAACCATCCAAGAATCAATAAACATTGTTTTTGATGATTCCTTAAGCATTACAGGTGAAATTTTTCAAGAAACGCCTCTAGAATTACTGGAAGAGGCTCAAGTGGAAAGCCAAGAAAGTGTTAACACAGATGTTAACACTTGTGCTGACCAAAGTGCTGTCAGTAATGAGATAGCACCTCTGGTAACACCTGATTCCAGAACAGCGGATGAGGGAGTAAATACTGACGCTGCTCATGAGGAAATGAGAAGGGATCCACCTGCTAGTGTTAGACGAGATCACCCTACCTCACAGGTTATAGGAGAAGTTAATGAAGGCGTAAGGACGAGGTAAAAAGAACCTATTGACTATCAGAGTATGGTAACATATGTGTGCATGTCTACCACATATGCCAAGGTAAAATACTCGTGTTATGTTTCTTTCCTAGAACCTAAGAATGTAGTTGAGGCCTTAAAAGATAATTATTGGATTCAAGCCATGCAAGAGGAGCTTGAACAGTTTGCCCGTAATAATGTTTGATTTTTAGTACCACATCCCCCTAATACTAATATTATTGGGACAAAATGGATTTTTAAAAATAAAACAGATGAGAAGGGTAATATTGTTAGGAATAAAGCTCGTCTTGTGGCCCAAGGATATACACAGGTAGAAGGTGTTGATTATGATGAAACCTTCGCTCCTGTGGCTAGACTTGAGTCCATAAGACTTCTCTTGGCTATTTCTTGTTATCTTAAGATCACTTTGTATCAAATGGATGTTAAAGCAGCTTTTTTAAATGGTTATTTGGATGAAGAGATCTTTGTTGAACAACCAAAAGGTTTCAAAGATCCTTCACAACCACACCATGTTTATAGACTTGATAAAGCTCTGTATGGGTTAAAACAAGCTCCACGTGCATGGTATGGTCGTTTAACCAGCTTTCTTCTTGAATATGGATTTATTAGAGGTGAGGCAGATAGAACATTATTTATACTTAGACATTGTAAAGAACTTGTTATTGCTCAGATCTATGTTGATGACATAGTGTATGGGTCTACAAATCAAACATGTTTGAAAGATTTTGTAGATGCTATGACTTCAACATTTGAAATGAGCATGATAGGTGAGCTAAATTTCTTCTTTGGCTTGCAGGTGAAACAAGCAAGTGATGGAATATTCATATCACAAAGCAAGTATGCAAGGAATTTGGTGAAGAAGTTCGGATTGGAGGGGTCAAAGAGTTCGAAAGTTCCTATGAGTTCTACTCTCAAACTTGGAAAAAACCAAGTAGGAGAAGATGTTGATCCCACACTCTACCGTTCCATGATAGGTAGCCTTCTATATCTTACCTCTAGCCACCCCGATTTAATGTTTAGCGTCTGTGTTTGTGCACGTTACCAAGCCAATCCTAAAGTCTCTCACCTTAATTCTGTTAAAAAGATAATCAAATATGTGTCTGGAACATGTGATTTAGGTGTGTGGTATAGTAAGGATACTAATACCAATCTAGTAGGCTTTAGTGACTCGGATTGGGCGGGGGATATGGATGACAGAAAAAGTACGAGTGGGGGATGTTTTTACTTGGTAAATAATTTAGTGTCATGGTATAGTTGTAAACAAAACTGTGTGTCTCTCTCTCTCTCTCAACTGCTGAATCAGAATATGCAGCAGCTGGGAGTTGTTGTGCACAGCTCATTTGGTTAAAGCATATGTTACATGATTATGGTCTAGAAAGTAATATGTTAACCATGTATTGTGACAACCTTAGTGCCATTAATATTTCCAAAAACCCTGTTCAACATTCTTGCACAAAACATATAGATATTCGTCACCATTTCCTCAGGGACTTAGTTGATAAAGGTTTGATAAATATAGAGCATATTGATATAAAGCATCAACTTGCTGACATATTCACTAAGGCCTTGACCATGATAGATTTTCAGACTTGAAAAGCTCTCTTGGTCTTTGTATTTTTTAGAAAAATTTCTGGTTCACAGGTGCTACCCCAAGTGTGGTTAACACTTTCGGTAACACTGTGATACTAAAAAAAAATTATATATATATATATATATACTTATACTTTTCTTTTTTAACTCTGATGGGGGTACATGTTGACCTTTTTGTTCTAGTAGGTTAAGACTTAGGGTAACATGTTTTTTCAAAATACCCTTCAATCTCAAAAGTGACAAAGTCACTAGTCTTTTGATAAAAGGCAAAAAGCATTGTATTATTCCTTTAGTAACTCGGGGCACGGCGTTCGCTGCGATGATGTTCTCTTGCCAAACGGAAATAATTTCTAGTGAATTTGTACTAAGTATTATGAACATGGAGTTCGTTACTACATTGTATCCTACTTGAAAGGTACAATTCACTATAGTCTTTATACTTCGAAAGAACTTGGGGCACGGAGCTCATTACTACGATGCTTCCTTGTTTATGAAGTAATAAAAACTTAAAGACATGTATATCTAAAGTGCTTAAAAATGAAACTTGTTATGCCTCAAGTGCTTTAAAATGAGCATTGTTATGCCTAAAGTACTTGAAAACAGGAATTGTTATGCCTCAAGTGCTTGAAAATGAAGAAAAATTTCAAAGGTAAAGTAGGAGTTGCGCCCATTGAGGATAAAATGAGGGAAAATCGTCTACGGTGGTTTGAACATGTGAGAAGGAGACCGAGTGATGCACCGGTTAGGAGGCCGGAACAGTGGAGAAATGATAAAATGGCGAGGGGTAGGGAAAGACCCAAACAAACTTGGATTAGAGTAATTGAAAATGATATGAATTTACTTGGAGTGGATGAAAGTATGGTGTTGAAGAGGCCGGAGTGGAGGGCAAAAATTCATGTGGGGGGTTGATTTTTTTATTTTTTCTTTTTTTATTTTTTATTTTTATTTTTTTATTTTTTTATTTTATTTATTATTTTTTTTTATATTTTTTATTATTTATTTTTTTAATTTAATTTAATTTAATTTTTTATTTATTTTTTTCACGATAACATATGAGGATTCATGTTAGCCGACCCCAAATTATTTTGGGACTAAGGCTTTGTTGTTGTTGTTGTTGTTGTATTATTGCTAGTAACACATTTGTATGTGCCACATTAATTTTTTATTCTTTATTTTCGAATGTAGTTATTTAATTTTTGAAAATCCGAAATTTATAAAGTTTTTGAATTTCAAAAAGTTTTTAACTAATTCTTTTTATCTTGATAAATCAAAGTGGGTAACTTGTACTCCTAAAAATTTGGATGACTTAGTCAAAATTCGAATTTTAAGAGGATATTTACCTAACCTAAATTTATTCTTTTATTTACTTAAAAAATGAGAGTTACTGATAGGTTGTTTGGGTTTAATGGGAGTAGTTGTGTACTTAAATAGGGGTCATTTGCTAGAAAATAGGGAGTTTTGTTCATTTTAGAGAACCATTTTTTGTAGATAAACCCCCTAATTTGGATATTATCTCATAATTTTTCTTTATCCCTTTTTAATCTCCCTCTCTCTCTCTCTCTCTTTAGCCGTTACTCTCTCTCTTCTCCCAAATCAGTTCAAAACCCTGATATTCACCGTCTTCTTCTTCTCCAAAATCCTTGCAATGTTGTCACCTATCAAGAGTTCAATGCCCATGGAAATCTCTTCGGGTGCTACCTCTCGTGTTACCTCAAGGGTTACCTCACCTATGGAGGTTTCACCTAGGGTTTCCCCTATTACATCTCCAAACCTTGCCCTAGCCATTGTTCGGCCTTTTCCGTTTCCCTTGGCTTCGCCATCTCCGGCGGTGTCTCCTCCACAACCCTCCATACCAGTTGCCCCTGAAAAGAAGAAGAAAAGGAAAGCTAAAATGCCTCCTCAATGACCTACAAAAAGAAGCTCCAACCGTCTTAGGGCTATTTTCAGCAAAATCAAGTCAAATACCTCTTCTGATCCCGTCGAAGTTTCAGAAGACTCCCTTAGTCTTTCTTCTGCTCACGTCTCTGATGAAGACTATAGAGAAGAAAAGGAGCCCTCTGATGACAGCCTTGAAAAATGGATTGAAGATGAAGGTGCACCTCTTGCTGCAGTTTGTATGAAACTTCTAAGGAAGAAAGGAAAACAAGGTACTGGTAAAAGTGCTACCCAAGCTCAGGTAACACCTGCCTCTATTCAGCCCAAAATGCCAACTCATGAGGTACATTCTCACTCTCCTCAACTTTCTGATTCCCCTAGTGATGAGTTTACTGTGAATGTTGATAATGATGATGATGAGGTCTTTCCTAATCCCCATTTAACCCTAGAATTTCCTAGGGAAGAAAATATGGCATTTTGGTTAACTCATAGCAAGAAGCCACTTTTGGTGGAAAAGAATATAGATATTGAGGATTTGAAGCTAAATGGTGTGTTTGAATTCCTTTCTGATCGAAAGTTTTGGTACCAAATACCCATCCGTGTCCATTTGTTGAGAATATTATGAGAAACTTCTATGCCAACCTCAATCCTAACCTTGATAATGAGGGTTTCCCTCGTTTTGACAAAGTCTTTGTTAGGGGCAAAATCTATAGCTTTACTCCTGCCATGATCAACAAGGCCTTAGGCTTGCCTAATATTGATGATGAAAGTCTTTGTGCCAATAGGGATGTTATGACAAAGTTTTTGACAAACAACAAAGTTTCTAAGTGGCCAGTTGACCCCAAGATTAAATTCCTAGCCTTTAGACTTACCACACTCTATCCCGTGCTACACAAGTTATGCATCTTTAACTGGCTCCCAACCAATAATGAACAATATTTGACAATGGAGCAATCTAGAGTATTGTATAAACTAGGAAAGAGACAAAGAATTAACTTTGGGAGACTAGTATTTAAACATCTTGCTTCCTGGCCTAAGAAAAAGGACCCTTCTTACTTCCCATATCCTTCCCTCATTTTCAATGTGCTTAAATTCCAATCCCTTCCCGTTGAAGCCTCAGATGTGTTTACTTCTGGGCCTGAATACTATACAGTTGATCATCAATTGAAGAAGGGAAATAGAGTTTGTGATTTACCTTGGATAAAGCCTCTGGCTACTGGATCAGTTTCTACACCAGCAGCTGAAAGTGTTCCTGGAAGTGTTGTTAATACTTCTGGCAACACTTCTAATGTGATTAGCAAAGTAGTGGTTCTTCGGTTCCTTCAGAAGCTTATGCCTATTGTTGAAAACAATATTAATGGATGGCTTGAAGCCCAAACTGGTATTGTGAATTTCATTTCTCAGATTTCTTCACAAACAGAGGGAGCTGATGGTGCTACTACAAGTGCTGCCAAAGGTGCTGGGGCTGATCATTCTCAGGAAATCCAAGCTGAGGAAGAGGGGGGAAGCAAACTGAGGAAGAGGAAGATGATGAAGACTGATCTGACATTGGATTTACCACCGTTTGTTGGTGGTTGGTGTGTCCTTGAAACAATCTTTATTATGGTGGCATCAAAAATAATTTAAATTTGTGTTTCTAAATTTGGTAAGTGGTTGTTTAAACTTTGACAATGCTTTGGACTGTTTGCTTTGGTTTTGGTTATGCTAGTTTAAAACTTGGGATATTAAGTTTTTGGTAGTTTAGTTTGAATTTTTAAACTAGTTGAATTTGGTCAAAATTTTTGGTTTGAAAAGCTTAAGGTTTAAAAGTTTGAAATTTCATAGTTAGCTTCCTAATTATGGGGGAGTTAATTATTGACATGTGTTTGGAATGCATATTGTGCTAACAAATTGTTGTAGGTACAAGCACCTTAGTGTTTGTAAAGAAATGCAAGAAATGAACAACTATGGGGGAGTTTGTAAGTGCAGATTGATGGTGTTACCACAAGTGCTGCCCAACACTCTCAAGTGTTACCAGACGTAGGTGCTATCAGAAGTAGTGATAACACTTTTTAGGTGTTACCCAACACGTCTGGCTGTTTTAGTTGTGACATTTCTTTCATAGGTTATATTATGTTTATGTATAATCTATAATTGCAAAATGTATATTTGTTGTTAGTATAATGTACAGATAACAGCCAAGAGAAGATTAAGCTACAAAGGTGGAAGATCGTGATTTATGGAGAGTTATGCATAAATGGATATTTATGTGTTACTTGTAAATAACCAAGGAAGCACGTGAGAGACTTGTTCAGCAACTGAGATTGAAGACAAATATGAGAGTACAACTCAGGAGAGTTCATGGGTACAAAGAGCTAATGCTAGGACTTGGGCACTAAGCAAAGGCGGTTGCTACAAACAAGGAAATTGACCAAGTCTTTAGCTCAACAAGCTCAACCACTTCTCTACTCCATCCGATCCAAATCCAAGGCTGTTAACAAGAGTAGCCTCCAAGTATTTGAAGGCTATAAATATCAAGGGTGTAGACAAGAGCAATATGTCGAGCATCACACACATACTTGCACAAGAAAGAGATCAATTACTCCTCGGCTCTTTGTGTTCTTCCGTTCACAAATTATTCCACCTTCAAAGTCTTGGGACTTGATTGTGTCATGGAGGATAGAACTTTTTGATTGATCTTAGTTCCTAGTTCTTACATTGATATATAGATAGGAAACAACTTCGGCTTTGTAATCATCTTATATTTTAATATAAAGTCTTCCCCTAAGGGCATCCTCAAGTTATATATTTATATAACTTGAGAAAAATTATTTCTTGTGTTTATACTTTACTTTCGCTGCAAAATATTTTGTTTTACAAACTATTGATTTGTTTTACAAACTGTTTTTATACTCTGTTGTGTGTGTTATCGGAAGTGTTATCAGTTGTGCTATCAACCTTTTTGATAACAATTTCAAACTGGCCATAGACAATTTCAGATATATTGCATACATAATACGCGTTTCCATTAATGCAGAAAAACCATTATATGTATATGGGAGTGTGCCAAAGATTGAAGAAGTGAATGGTAGGATGTAAGAAGAAGGTTTATCCTCAAGATGGCAAGTTATATTGCAATGAATGTAAGGAATATGAAATGTATCCCCTTATTAGGTAATGTTTAGGTTGTCTAATTTGAAATATCTATAATCTTGAGATCATTTAGTTTGGAGACTTTTTAATTTTTTTTCCTCTTGATTAAAGGTATCGCGTGGAGGCTGAGTTGCATGATGGTACAGAGTCTTTAAACTGTGTTATGTTTGATCATGAGATTGAGAAATTGATTAATATCGAAGCAACTGATTTAATTCAAATTGTTGAAGAGGTTATTACTTAGTTTATTTATTCGCATTTCTTTTGGTCGAATATGGTTAGAGCAAAATTTTAATATTAATGTGTTTTGCAGGAGGGCTATGCGGAACCAGTGCCCCGTCATCTTCGTAAGATAATTGGAAAATGCCATGTTTTCCAGCTGGAATTTAATGATCTGGGCAGGGGTACTAATAATGAAAATTTAACAGTTAAGCGAATTTTGTTTGAAAGTGACATTCGTGATCCAGCTACTAACAACGTAAGGTTGATAACTGATCAAGTTAAAATTGTTTATACATTATAAATATTTTGTGGCTAAAATATTTATTTTCCATTTCTCCAGGAAAATACTATGAAGACTCCACCAAGCTCTAAGGACATTTCAGTTAGAACTCTCTATGTCAATGAGAAAAGGAATCTCACTAAAATAAGGTATGCACATGCACTAAAATAAACCTAAAATTACTCTTGCATATACATTTACTAACTCCTCCACAAACATACAGTGAGCATACCTCTACCCATAATGAAGATGGGTTTATGCCAGGGTCTGTGAAAGGGAAAGATACAATTGCATTGAAGAAAGCGAAAAGAGGACTTGAGTTTAGGAAATGAAGAATAAATTTAGGAGTTAATTGTTGAGTTTGCTTTAGCCTGTAATAAAGTCATTGTTTGGCTAAATTTTGACTAGAATACTTTGCTTTGTTTAATATGGATTCGAAGTTTCAGATAACTTAGGAGATCGGTTTTGGACTTTGTCATCTTTCATCACAGTTTTTTTAAAGTAATAATATTAGTATTTGCTTATGTGTTTTGCAAATCTTTACTTTGTTTATACATATGAATTTTTATTAAAAAAACATATTTAAAATAGTGAAATTCTAAAATGGAATTTAGATTTACTGCAAATAAAATAACTTTATTATTGTACTTGTGTATATTTGGTATTCCATCTCTCCCTTGATACATTATCATTTGTCCATTTCCTCTGCACTTTAGAATCATATATGCTTGTCAACAAGTAGGAGAGGTTATTATAATGCAAGTTATATCCTTCAATGTTTAGCAAATGGGAGGTTATTAAAATTATTGGTTTATTAGCTATGAGACTAGAATACCTTAGTAATTACTTCTTCCATTCCACTTGACTTGGTGCCAAAAAATTGACACAGAAATTAAGAAAGAGTGGAAAGAGAGAATTAGTTGAAGGAGATATTGTAGCATGAAAATAAATGTAAAGTGAAGTGGGACGGAAAAAAGTGGGATGGGGAAAGTATATTCTACGATCATACAATGTGATGAGTGAAATTAGTTTGATTAAATCAGGTATCCAATTGTACTCATGTTGAAAAGTAGGATACTATGAAGTTATACAATTGTTAAAGTGATGACCATAAGGTTTATATTGTATATTTATTGTAAAGATCTACTCATATATATTACTTTACTTTTACTTTTTAATTTGTTAAAGATTGAGTACTAAAATGCAATTTATAATGCTAACATCGTTAAGATCACAAATTAGGCAAAGTATGAATGTCTCTGTTCTATCCTAAACTTCACAAATTGTAATTGAACTCCAAATATACTAATGTATTGCTCAAAGTCATTAACGGAGTCCAACAGAGAGGTAAAAAAGTCCTAATCTGATTATTAATAAGAACATGGGTAATAAATAAACAAGAGAAGGGATTATTACTTGCTCAAGGAAAATTAAATTACTTTCTTTCAAAAAGAAAAAAACATAAAGTTAGTTGAATCTTTTTAAAAGAGAATAAGTTAAATTTGAATCTTTTTGAAAGAAAATAAATTCAAAAATGATTTAAAGAAAATAATTCAACACTGTTTTCAATTCAGATTTTGCTTTAATTTTTTGGCTAATTATGTACACTGATGAAGATTACATATACTAAAAAGTATTATGTCATGATATTTATCTCTAAATGAGTAACTTCTAGCCTTAATTAATATGCATAACCCCTGAAATAGGAATATGAAGTGAAGTATATGGGTGTTTGAAATTGCCATCATTCATGTGATGGTTTAGTCGACCATGTATGTTGTTACTATACCTATCAATAAATTGCCCAAGTTCATGTTTGAATGATTAATATCTTTCTGATGTTGCTTATTCCCCCATTCAATTGAAGTCCATTTTCCTAATAAGTAACAAAAAAGGATATTACTTTCTAATAATATTTTATTCTTATTCAAAATACATTTAAGGATGGCAAAAAAAGGTCACAGCCAGAACAGCCCAGTAACAGTATATTCTTAGGTCAGTTCTATCACCAAATTTAACTAATTATTCATAAATATTATAAACTAAATTATTTGTGTTCATGCTATTTCTGAGTAAAATTGTTTGACTCATGTCCCATTTCAAAAGAACGAGCAAAGAGAAATTGTGCTTTAAGGAAAGCAAAGATATTTGTGAGAAAAAACATTCAAGCTTCGATCCAGTATCAAAATTTCATCAATATGCTAGGTAACAAGATAACTAATTTATATTCTTACGAAATTAATAACTTCAACAAGGTATGGGAGGTATATAGTTTCCTCAATATTCTCTTCCCTTCAAGTGTCCTTTATGCATGTTAAGTGTCCTTTATGCATGTTATTAAAAAGCAGTGAAATAATCAATATAGTAGCAATCTTAATTTATACCATGCAGAATTAGAAAACCAACAATTTGAAGCACAAAGCTCGGGAAAGAGACTTAAATTAACAACTCCTTCGGGAGAAAGTACTTCTAGAGGAGGTTATACTACGTATAGCATCGCTTTGACAGGTAATGTAATTAACATCTATTACACATTTGAAGATAATTTCAAAAGAAATATAAAAGGAAACATATTTGTCTCTAAATTGTATAGGTGAAATGAAAAGACTTTATGCTAAACAAAGGAGACTTGAGAGAATTAGCAAAAGATCACTTGAACGGCAACTACAAATCCAAAACTTGAATGATAATCGTAATATCAAACATAATTTTGGAAGAGTTAGAGTACGTACTGAAGGTGAGTTAATCTAAATTTATTTAATATTAATACAAAATCAAATTTGCCTAATCTTCTGTCTTAATATATTGGCATATGCAGATAGATATTCGGTAGAAGTTTCTTACTACGCACTACCTGAGTACACCTGCAAGTATTGTCATGCTATTTTTTTGGAGCGAGAACAGGTGAAAAAGAATTCAAGTAAAACATATCCTGTATATTCTTTGTGTTGCAAAAATGGGAAGATTGAGCTGAGCCCTAGACGTGAAGCACATGAGCCACAAAAATTGTTATTAATGGAAGTTTATGAAGAACCTCCACAAAATTTGCAGAAAATATAAGAGCATATAACTCAATGTTTTCAATGACGTCAATGGGAGCAAACGTGGACAGTTCTTTAAACAAGAATGGATCCGTTTATGTGTACAAGATAAGTGGTCAAAATTACCATCGAATTGGATCCTTGCTTCCAGAAGAAGGTAGAGCACCAAGTTTTTTACAGCTCTATGTTTTTACGATACAGAAAATGAAGTTCAGAATCGGGTTAATGTTGTTAATCGTGGGGAGCGTAACGAAGAGTTATCAACTGATGTTATTCAGCAATTAATTGAAATGTTGAACACTCATAATGAATTAGTCAAAGTTTTTCGAGCTGCACGTGATTGGTATAAGGATCATAATGTTGATAATTTGAAAATCAGATTGGTCAAGAGAAGGTCAAACAAACACTGGCAATATTCTGCACCTACTGCATCTGAAAGACTGAAATAGCTATGCTAATTGTTGGAGATATGTCAAACACAAATGGAGAATGGGATTTAATTGTTCAAAGTACAGATGGTATGTTGCAAAGAATTAATGATCTACATCCATTGTTTATGGCATTGCAGCATCCTATACTTTTCCCTTATGGAGAAGATGGGTTCCATTTGGAAAGACCTTATGTTCGTAACACTGGTGAGAGAAAGACCAAGTGAAAATATGTGACAGCTAGAGAATATTATTCGTATATATTACAGCAAAGACATGATCAAGGGTAGACTTTGCAAGAAGGCGGAAGACTTTACCAACAATTTATTGTAGATTGCTATACCCAGGTTGAATTCTTAGGAAAAATCAAGGCAGTCTACGTACAGGGTTTTATAGGAATGTGTATGATGCAGTTCAAAGGGGCTACTCAAATTCTACAGATGTTGGAATGCGAACTATTTTACCTGCTTCATTTACTGGAATTCCAAGGTATATGATTCAAAATTATCAGGATGTTATAGCTATATGTCGAGTTGATACTGGGTGGTCAGAAGACGGAGAATAGACCCGACATAGAATCAAGAGTCTTCAGACTTAAACTTGATGAGATGATACATGACATAGTTGATACTGAAATATTTGGAAAGGTTGAAGCAGGTATGAGTTAAGTTGTGTATGGCTTTTGTTAAATTAATTAAGAAAAAATATTATACTAATTTCAAATGTTTTTTTTTTATTTTTGCAGTTTTATACACAATAGAATTTCAGAAACGGGGATTGCCACATGCACATATTATTTTCTGGGTAAATAATGCCGCAAAACTCAACACACCTGAACAATTGGATAGAGTTATTTCAGCAGAAATACCTGATTCGTTGGTTGATCTGGTTGGTTATGATGCAGTAGCACAGTTTATGATGCATGATCCATGTGGTTGTGCCAATCCAAATTCACCTTGCATGTCAGATGGTTAGTAAATGTTGAAATTTTTATTTTAATTTTAAATAGCCATGTAACTGTGAATGTAAATGAAATTAAATATTTTCATCCCAACAGGAGTTTGCTCAAAAAAAATTCCAAGGGCGTTTCAGGCTCAAACAACTGTTGATGAAAATGGGTACTCAGTTTATAGAAGGTGAGATACAAAGATCACTGTTGAAAAAAATGGTACGAAGCTTGATAATAGGATTGTTTCAGCAAATAATAGATATTTATTGGTGAAATATCAAAGCCACATTAATGTTGAAGCATGCAATAAGTCAAAGGCAATCAAGTATCTATTTAAATATATCACAAAGGGGCCAGATAGAAGCACAGTTGTTATCTCAAGTTCTTATGATCTTGGAGTACAAAGTTCAAGTTCTAATGCTGAGGAAAATGACGAGATTAAAATGTTTCTTGACTGTCGCTATATATCAGCGTGCGAGGCTATATGGCGGCTATATGAATTTCATATTCATTATAGGAAACCAGCAGTTGAAAGATTATGTTATCATTTGGAAAATGAGCAATTGCTGATTTTTAATGATGAAGATCCATTGCCCAGAATTGTTAATACAGAGAAAGCAAGAAAAACCATGTTAACTGAATGGATGGAGACTAATAAATTGGACCCAGATGCAAAGTTACTAACTTATGCTGAGTTTCCATCAAAATATGTTTGGAAAAGGGGAACATTAATGTGGAAAAGACGTGAGTCTGGAAAGAGCATTGGACGACTTACATATGCCCATCCAAGATCTGGGGAAAGGTACTACTTGAGGTTGCTTTTGAATATTGTTAAAGGGTGTTAAAATTATGCTGATATAAGGAAAGTAGACGAAGTCCTATATCTCACCATGAAAATGGCATGCTATGCCCGTGGTCTTTTAGAAGATGATGGTGAGTGGCATGAAGCCATAGATGAAGCGAATCATTGGGCAAGTGCTTCAGAAATGAGAGATTTATTTGTGACTATTTTGCTCTTTTGCGATATTTCAGATGCTAATCATTTTTGGGAATATAATTGGCATTAAATCAGTGACGATATATTGAGAATGAGAAGAAAACAACTGAGGTTACCTTCCTCGGTATTAAGCGAGAATGAAATAAAAATTTAACTCTTGCTGAGTTACAAAAGCTTTTGTTAAAAAATGGAAGATCGCTAGAAGATATACAAGGAATGCCTTTGCCAGATAAAAGATTGCTTGACCAATTGAAAAATCATCTCATTATGGAAGAACAGAATTATGATGTTCGATCACTTCAGGAAGAGCATGGGACTATAAAATCCTCTCTTAACTCAGAACAGAGCAGTGTATATAGAAAGGTTGTTTATGCAGTTGAGGAAGAACAGTCGAAGGTTTTTTTCCTTTATGGTTATGGAGGTACTGGGAAAACCTATCTATATAAAGCTATTATCACAAAATTGAGAGCAGAAGGTAAAATTGTCCTTGTTATTGCTTCCTCAGGTAACTAACAATTTTACATAGTGTTTTACCTTCAACTGTTTAACCATATAATTACATTTTAATAATGATGTTGAATATTATTTTTTATTCTTAAAATTGTATTCTTTATTTAAACTATAAACACCGCCACTGTCTTAAAATAATCATAAACTAATCATGAGTGATAACTTCTCTTGCTTTAATCAAATAGGTATAGCTTCTTTATTGCTTTCAGGAGGACGTACTGCACATAGTCGATTTAGAATTCCCCTTACTGTTGATGAAAACTCTACTTGCCCCATAAAACAGGGAACACAACTAGCAGAATTGCTTCAAAAGACAGCATTAATAATTTGGGATGAGGCTCCAATGGATTCTAATTATGCATTTGAGGCCGTAGATAAGACGTTGAAAGATATTCTAAGGGAGACTCCTACGTTTAGCAAGGAGAAGTCATTTGGAGGTAAAGTTGTACTTTTGAGTGAAGATTTTAGACAAATCCTTCCAGTTATCCCTGGAGGAACAAGAGGAGAGATCGTTTCAATTTCATTAAACAATTCACATTTGTGGAGTCATTGTGAGATTTGTGTACTGACGCAGAATATGCATTCACAAAGTTGTGGTACAAAGCTTGATGGAAGAGCTTTAAGCTTGAAAGATTTCTCAAAATGGACACTCAGAATAGGGGATGGAAAAGAATTTGCCCGAACAAGAGGAGATGGAGAAGAGGCAGAGTGGGTTAAAATACAAGAGGAAGTACTTCTCAAGCCAAGTGATAATCTAATAGAGGATATATTTCACTCAACTTATCTAAGTTTTATTGAAAAAAAAATTGACATTGGTTATTTGACAAATCGAAGTATTTTGACACCCAGAAATGAGGTCGTTGACGAGATTAATTCCTTCATCATGCAAAGGGTGAATTCTGAACTGAAAGAGTACTTCAGCTACGATACAATTGATAAATCAGCTGAAAGCACGGCAAATCACGAGATGTTATATCCTAATGAATTTCTTAACAGTTTAAAGTTTACCGGTGTCCCTAATCATTGCTTACAGCTTAAGATAGGAGTGCCTATTATGTTGCTTCGTAAGGTTAACCCAAGTCAGGGCATGTGCAATGGTACTAGGCTTATTGTTAATCAACTTGGTAAAAGAGTGATTGAAGGTACCATAATACATAATATCTGGGTCACACATTGATAACAAAGTCTTAATTCCTAGAATTACTCTGACTGCAGCAGAAGGAAAACTCCCATTCATTTTAAGAAGAAGACAGTTCTCAGTTAGAGTATGCTATGCAATGACAATCAATAAAAGCCAGGGACAAACATTGGAAAATGTTGAATTATATCTACCGCAACTTGTGTTTAGTCACGGCCAATTGTATGTAGCGATTTCTAGAGTCAAAACGTCTGTCGGGCTGAAGATACTTTGCCTAGAAAAGGATGAGGATTTTGTGGGTTTGACAAAAAAATGTCGGTCTTTCAAGAAATATTAAATAAATTGTCTTAGGCAGATTTCGCCTACTTTACAATTTTAGAAAATTAAAAAATCCACATTCTTTACATGAAATGTCTGGTTAACGAAAATACATTTTCTAATTAGACATCAAATAAATCATGCGCTATCTAAACTCAGAATTGGAAAACAATGACCACAATAACGCCTCAGGTATCTAGATGAATCACATATGCCACTAAAACTATGTCAATTGTAAAACTTTGTAACAAATGATGTTATAACTTCTAAAAGAACACTGAATTAAACTAATGTAAACATAAACAATATAAAATAATTATTCTACATATGATGTTCTAACTGATAAAAAAACACTGAATTAGACAAATGTATAAATAATATAAACTTTTAAAAAAAGCAGCAGCAAATGTAAGAATGATTAACATAGAAAATAACTTTAAAAACTTAGGTCATTAAAGTTAAGCAGAGGATTACATCAGTTCAAAGGGCTGGCCAAAATCTTAGCAAGACATAAAAGGACTTACACATGTCCAATATTTAAGTCCAAAATACTTCTAAACCATAACTCCTGCATACTACCACAAAAAAAAAAAAAAAAAACCAAAAAACTGACTTCACAACCCATCAATCAGCGCACCACCTAACGGCTTCTAACGAAATCCATTCACCCATGGCATAACTGAAAACACAGGACCTCCACCAACATGCTTCACATTAAAGAAACTAACATTTTCCATCAACACCCCTTGAACAGATATTTTATTACTATTGAAATAAAATCAGAGAATGTTTTACCCCCCATTGCTTAACTCCATCATTCTGAAATCATTGTACTGTGTCATCAAAAGCATATGAAAGTTGATCCTACGAAAGCCTTCACTTACGATAGTTACATCTGGAGTCATGATTTTTACATACGTATCAAAATTCATACCCATATATTCTCCCTCAAGATTATCTTCAGACAAAAACATAAAGGACAAAGGACAATTAGCATTGTACCCTCTTCCTGCACACCCATTAATAGAGGTCCACCCGTTTTGCCCTCCCACCAAGGGATTGCATAAATTGTCAGGGGCACAACGTAGAACAAATTTCACTTCATTACATTTCCTATCTGCGAGGACATACCTAGCAACATCAGAATGTAACTCTTCTGTGTTGAACAAGACATAGTCTCCCCTTAGCAAGTAAATTTGAGGGTTTGGGGCCAGTGTGTTTAAAGGGTGGGAAAAAGGGAGCAGTTCAAGCCATTACAAGTAAGGTTCAAGTATGATTCAAATGAAAAAGAAGAGAGTTTATATATATTGAAATGAGAAACGGCTAATTAATGAAAACCTAACCTAACCGACAGCTGAATACAGAGAGACATTTCTATTCATTACTTGAGAGAAAGTGTACGTATTCTTGCAATTAACACAATTTCCATCCCAATTACACAGGTCTTTATATATTCAAAAGAAATCACGTCAATGATAAACGTAAAATCAAATCAAAGAAAAATTATAGACATTAATAAAACAAGTAATAACATACCATTTACTATCCGCATCGTCTCATAGCCCTGCGTAAAACCTAGATCTCACAATGGAAATGAAATGATAGATACTTGCAAACCAATTAATATCGCCGGCCATAGACGCGTAATAAGAAACTAATTGCCCAGATATGTAACAAATTTCACCTCATTACATCACTTATTTACATCTCCTATCTCTTTTACATTTAAAAACGCATAAATGAATTGTGTGCTATCAAATATATTTTGTCAACACTTTTCCTAAAACACCTACCCTCAATTTAAATCCCCAAAAAGACCCTGACAAAGACTAATTGCCCAGATATGTAACAAATTTCACCTCACTCAGAACAAAAAATGTCATTTATTTGGGACGGAAGCGGTAGTAATAAATTACTTTTTTAACAAAACGGATAATTAATCAACTCTCCGTGTTTCTCTTTTCTATTATACAACTCTCTTTTATATACGAGTACATATATCCTCTTTTATACTCCCTCCGTCCCGAAGAAATACGCAAAAAAAAAACTTGGCACGAGAATTAAGATAAAAGGTGAAAAAGGTGATGAGTTATGAGTGTAGATGGTTGGATAGAAGAGAGAAAGTGAAATAAGTGGATAATGATTGTAAATAGAGACAAGTGAATCCCATTTTCATTTTGAGAAAGTGCAATTATTGTGGAACGCCTAAAAGGTGTCTTTTTGCAAATTTTCGTAGAATGAAAAGAGTATACGAATATATATACGGTTTTTAGCTTCTCTCTCTCTCTCTCCCTCTTTTGAAGTCATATTGTTAAAAAAAAAAATATATATATTGTTAAAAAAAAAAAAAAAATTCTTCTATCATACTCTTATTTTTTTTTTTATCTTAGCAAAATAAACACTATCACATTTTATATATAAAAAAATACTTTTGACTTGATTTTGAAATTTTCTAAAATTTGTAATATTAATTCATTAATATTATCATCAATTTATAAAAAATTATTATCTTAAAAATTATTATTTTTATCTTCATCTATAATTTTTCATAAATAATTGCTTAAAATTTTCTTTAAAATAGTTTTTTACCCGTGCATTTAGCGAACGGATGTAACACTAGTTAAAATTAAAGATTATTAGGCATATAAAAGTGAAATAAAAGAGAGAAAATAAAATTAAAAAGTAAAAATGAAGGTGAATTTCATTGAATAAAGAAATATTACAACTATTAAGCATATCATTTTAATTAAGACACTTTCTAATTAAAATGTAAAATTTCAATTGAGATAGATAGAGTATCTATACTTTCTTAAAATCATCAATACACAACAAATTGTAAATCATACTTGAACTCATAAAGCAAAATAATGGAATCATACTCGGTTTTCTTATACTTTATATTATTATACTACTACAAAAACTTAAATTTCAACTTACTAAAACAATTCCTTAAAAACGACAATAGTGGACGGTACAATTTTTAAAGAACAACATTAACCTTTTCATTAATTTTTTTGAGACAAAAACTTGGGTGAGAACACTATGACCCGTCTCATCCATGAGACGGGTCGGATCCATACCCATCACCCGCCCAACAAGGCCAACCCACGCCTCTGCCCAAGCTTTTTGCATATTGGCGATCGCCCAAGCTGGAATGGGCGGTCGCCCAAGCTGGAATCAGCCCACATTTGCCTTGGCCCAATCCTTCAGCCAACATAAAGTAATAGTTTGTATACATTAAAGTAATAGTTTGTATACATTAAAGTAATACATATATACAGAAAAGTAATAATGTTTTTTTCTAAGTTTTCTTCGTTTGGCAAAAGTAATATTTATTATAACTAAAATGTAACAAACGTGTTATTTATATATAATAGTATTTGTACATAATTGTAACACATATGTATAGGTATCTATATGTTTTCATGTAAAAGTATTACATTATCTATAGAAATATGTTACAATTTCATCTATCAAAGTGTTACATTTACTTGTATAAACTATTACATTCATATACATAAGTTAGGGAAAAACTATTACTTAAAGTAATACATAGAAAACTTAGGAAAAAACACTATTACTTTTCTGTATATATGTATTACTTTAATGTATACAAACTATTACTTTAATGTATACAAACTATTACATTAAGAGATGGTAACTATTACTTTTTCTCAGGAAAAAAAAAAAAAAGAAATTGACCTATAAAAGGCTGCCACGTGGCGGGTCATGCCCCATGGGTCATGGGTCGACCCGTTTCATGCATGAAACGGGTCATGCTGTTCTCACAGGAGACCGGCTCTTTTTTTGAACTACCTTCCATCCATTTTAACGGTCATTCAAAATTGTCATGAATTACATTTTTATGCGTAATTAATGCAAACAAGATGATGTAATTAAGCAAAATAAAACCCACAATTGATAAAATCAAGTCTGCAAGATCCTGATCAGTCTTTGACAACAGGCGTCTCAATGCCGATCATATCAGATAGAATGATAAAAATAAAAACAAAAACGATTGATAGTTCCCTCAGAGAAATAACAATTAATATTTTTAATCAAGAATTCAGAATTAGCATGGTTAAATTAATCATCACCGGGAACACATTACAACTTAGACAAAAGATTCAAAGTAAGCCGGTCCCAAATTGAATCCAAAATAAATGACCTTTAGTCAGAAAACTACAAATTTTTTTTATAATTCAATTTATATTTACAAAATTAAAAATTTGAAAGTGAATGACAAAAATATTTATGAATCTTAAATTTAAAATAATGATTCATTTAGGGACGGAGAGAGAGTATATCAAATCAAAAAGGGTCAAAGACAAAAACCTATACTCAAACAAAGAGAATAAATTATCAAAAGTAAACAAATAAATGGTATGATCGAAGCTCAGATAAAATGTTGGAAAACAATTATTCAATTCCCAGAACTAATTCACAACAGAAGATGATCTCAAAATGAGCTGGGATATATGTTTATCATCACCGCTGTCAAATACACACACACGCAGAGGGATAGAAAGATTACCAGAGGTTTCCATGGAGACAGGTTTTCACGAGGGAGGCAGCTTTAGTTGTATTGGGGGGTTTTAAATAGGATTTGAAGAGCGGCTAGGGTTTGAGGTATTCCATTTTTGACCCTGCTTGCTGTTGACATATTTTACTCATCACCCTTTTAATTTTGACTTTTAGCAACTAACTCCCATGACTTCTCTCTATTGAAAGATCCTGATCAGAGTCTTTGCTCTCAATGCCGCTCATATCAGATAGAAGGATTAAAAAAAACGATTGATAGTTCCCTCAGAGAAATAACAATTAATATTTTTAATCAAGAAATCAAAATTAGCATGGTTAAATTAATCATCACCGGGAACACAACTCAACAAAGACAAAAGATATAAAGTAATCCGGTCCAAAATTGAAACCAAAATAAATGACCTTTAGAAAAAAAAATCATCAGAAAACTACAAATTTTTTTCATAATTCAATTTATATTTACAAAATTAAAAACTTGATAATTCAATTTATATTTACAAAATTAAAAACTTGAAAGTGAATGACAAAAATATTTATAAATCTTAAATTCAAAATAGTGATTCATTTTGGGACGGAGAGAGTATATCAAATAAAAAAGGGACCAAAGACAGGAACCTATACTCAAACAACGAGAATAAATTAACAAAAATAAACAAATAAATGTATGATTGAAGCTCAGATAAAATGTAGGAAAACAATTATTCAATTCCCAGATCTAAATTCACAACAGAAAAAGATCTCATAATGAGCTGGGATATATGTTTATCATCACCGCTTTCAAATACACACACACACACGCAGAGGGATAGAAAGATTACCAAAGGTTTCCATGGAGGCAGGTTTTCACGAAGGAAGCAGCTTTAGTTGTATTGGGGGTTTTAAATAGGATTTGAAGAGCTGCTAGGGTTTGGGGTTTTCCATTTTTGACCCTGCTTGCTGTTGACATATTTTACTCATCACCCCTTTAATTTTGACTTTTAGCAACTAACTCCCATGACTTCTCTTTATTGAAAGATCCTGATCAGAGTCTTTGCTCTCAATGCCGCTCGTATCAGATAGAAGGATAAAAATAAAAACAAAAACAAAAACAAAAACGATTGATAGTTCCCTCAGAGAAATAACAATTAATATTTTAATCAAGAAATCATAATTAGCATGGTTAAATTAATCATCACCGGGAGCACAACACAACTCAGACAAAAGATACAAAGTAATCCGGTCCCAAATAGAATCCAAAATAAATGACCTTTAGAAAAAAATCATCAGAAAACTACAAAAGTTTTTCATAATTCAATTTATATTTACAAAATTAAAAATTTGAAAGTGAATGACAAAAATATTTATGGATCTTAAATTTAAAATAGTGACTCATTTTGGGACGGACTGAGAGTATACAACAACATCAAAGCCTTAGTCCCAAAATAATTTGGGGTCGGCTAACATGAATCCTCAAAGACAAGAACCTATACTCAAACAAAGAGAATAAATTATCAAAAACAAACAAATAAAGGGTATGATTGAAGCTCAGATAAAATGTTGGAAAACAATTATTCAATTCCCAGATCTAATTCACAATAGAAGAAGATCTCATAATGAGCTGGGATATATGTTTATCATCACTGCTTTCAAATACACACACACACGCAGAGGGAAAGAGAGATTACCAGAGGTTTCCATGGAGGCGGGTTTTCACGAGGGAGGCAGCTTTAGTTGTAATGGGGGTTTTAAATAGGATTTGAAAAGCGGCTAGGGTTTGGGGTTTTCCATTTTTGACCGAACTTGTTGTTGACATATTTTAGTGTAAACCCCTTTTACTTTGACTTTTAGCAACTAACTCCTATGACTTCTCTATATTGAAAAGATCCTGATCAGAGTCTTTGACAGCTAGCGTCTCAATGCCGCTCATATCATATAGAAGGATAAAAATAAAAATAAAAATAAAAACAAAAACGATTGATAGTTCCCTCAGAGAAATAACAATTAATATTTTTAATCAAGAAATCAGAATTAGCATGGTTAAATTAATCATCACTGGGAACACAACACAACTCAGACAAAAGATACAAATTAATCCGGTCCCAAATTGAATCCAAAATAAATGACCTTTAGAAAAAAAATCTACAGAAAACTACTAATTTTTTTCATAATTCAATTTATATTTACAAAATTAAAAATTTGAAAGTGAATGACAAAAATATTTATGAATCTTAAATTTAAAATAGTGATTCATTTTGGGACGGAGAGAGAGTATATCAAATCAAAAAAGGTCAAAGGCAGGAGCCTATATTCAAACAAAGAGAATAAATTATCAAAAATAAACAAATAAAGGGTATGATTGAAGCTCAGATAAAATGTTGGAAAACAATTATTCTATTCCCAGATCTAATTCACAACAGAAGAAGATCTCATAATGAGCTGGGATATATGTTTATCATCACCGCTTTCAAATACACACACACGCAGAGGGATAGAGAGATTACCAGAGGTTTCCATGGAGGCAGGTTTTCACGAGGGAGGCAGCTTTAGTTGTATTGGGGGTTTTAAATAGGATTTGAAGAGCGGCTAGGGTTTGAGGTATTCCATTTTTGACCCTGCTGTTGACATATTTTACTCATCACCCTTTTAATTTTGACTTTTAGCAACTAACTCCCATGACTTCTCTCTATTGAAAGATCCTGATCAGAGTCTTTGCTCTCAATGCTGCTCATTTCAGATAGAAGGAAAAAAATAAAAACAAGAAAAAAAAACAATTGATAGTTCCCTCAGAGAAATAACAATTAATATTTTTAATCAAGAAATCAGAATTAGCATGGTTAAATTAATCATCACTGGGAACACAACACAACTCAGACAAAAGATACAAAGTAATCCGGTCCCAAATTGAATCCAAAATAAATGACCTTTAGAAAAAAAATCTACAGAAAACTACTAATTTTTTTCATAATTCAATTTATATTTACAAAATTAAAAATTTGAAAGTGAATGACAAAAATATATATGAATCTTAAATTTAAAATAGTGATTCATTTTGGGACGGAGAGAGAGTATATCAAATCAAAAAGGGTCAAAGACAGGAACCTATACTCAAACAAAGAGAATAAAACATCAAAAACAAACAAATAAAGTGTATGATTGAAGCTCAGATAAAATGTTGGAAAACAATTATTCAATTCCCAGATCTAATTCACAACAGAAGAAGATCTCATAATGAGCTGGGATATATATTTATCATCACTGCTTTCTAATACACACACACACGCAGAGGGATAGAGAGATTACCAGAGGTTTCCATGGAGGCGGGTTTTCACGAGGGAGGCAGCTTTAGTTGTATTGGGGTTTTAAATAGGATTTGAAGAGCGGCTAGGGTTTGGGGTTTTTCATTTTTGACACTGCTTGCTGTTGACATATTTTAGTGTAAACCCCTTTTATTTTGACTTTTAGCAACTAACTCCCATGACTTCTCTCTATTGAAAGATCCTTATCAGAATCTTTGACAGCAGGCGTCTCAATGCCGCTTATATCAGATAGAAGGATAAAAATAAAAACAAAAACGATTGATAGTTCCCTCAGAGAAATAACAATTAATATTTTTAATCAAGAAATCAGAATTAGCATGGTTAAATTAATCATCACTGGGAACACAACACAACTCAGACAAAAGATACAAAGTAATCCGGTCCCAAATTGAATCCAAAATAAATGACCTTTAGAAAAAAAAAAATCAGAAAACTACTAATTTTTTTAATAATTCAATTTTTATTTACAAAATTAAAAATTTGAAAGTGAATGACAAAAATATTTATGAATCTTAAATTAAAAATAGTGATTCATTTTGGGACGGAGAGAGAGTATATCAAATCAAAAAGGGTCAAAGACAGGAACCTATACTCAAACAAAGAGAATAAATTATCAAAAACAAACAAATAAAGTGTATGATTGAAGCTCAGATAAAATGTTGGAAAACAATTATTCAATTCCCAGATCTAATTCACAACAGAAGAAGATCTCATAATGAGCTGGGATATATATTTATCATCACTGCTTTCAAATACACACACACACGCAGAGGGATAGAGAGATTACCAGAGGTTTCCATGGAGGCGGGTTTTCACGAGGGAGGCAGCTTTAGTTGTATTGGGGTTTTAAATAGGATTTGAAGAGCGGCTAGGGTTTGGGGTTTTTCATTTTTGACACTGCTTGCTGTTGACATATTTTAGTGTAAACCCCTTTTATTTTGACTTTTAGCAACTAACTCCCATGACTTCTCTCTATTGAAAGATCCTTATCAGAATCTTTGACAGCAGGCGTCTCAATGCCGCTTATATCAGATAGAAGGATAAAAATAAAAACAAAAACGATTGATAGTTCCCTCAGAGAAATAACAATTAATATTTTTAATCAAGAAATCAGAATTAGCATGGTTAAATTAATCATCACTGGGAACACAACACAACTCAGACAAAAGATACAAAGTAATCCGGTCCCAAATTGAATCCAAAATAAATGACCTTTAGAAAAAAAAAAAATCAGAAAACTACTAATTTTTTTAATAATTCAATTTATATTTACAAAATTAAAAATTTGAAAGTGAATGACAAAAATATTTATGAATCTTAAATTAAAAATAGTGATTCATTTTGGGACGGAGAGAGAGTATATCAAATCAAAAAGGGTCAAAGACTAATAAATTAACAAAAATAAACAAATAAAGGGTATGATTGAAGCTCAGATAAAATGTTGGAAAACAATTATTCAATTCCCAGATCTAATTCACAACAGAAGAAGATCTCATAATGAGCTGGGATATATGTTTATCATCACCGCTTTCAAATACACACACACACACACACAGGGATAGAGAGATTACCAGAGGTTTCCATGGAGGCGGGCTTTCACGAGGGAGGCAGCTTTAGTTGCATTGCGGGGTTTAAATAGGATTTGAAGAGCGGCTAGGGTTTGGGGTTTTCCATTTTTGACCCTGCTTGCTGTTGACATATTTTACTCATCACCCCTATAATTTTGACTTTTAGCAACCAACTCCCATGACTTCTCTCTATTGAAAGATCCTTATCAGAATCTTTGACAGCAGGCGTCTCAATGCCGCTCATATCAGATAGAAGGATAAAAATAAAAACAAAAACGATTGATAGTTCCCTCAGAGAAATAACAATTAATATTTTTAATCAAGAAATCAGAATTAGCATGGTTAAATTAATCATCACTGGGAACACAACACAACTAAGGCAAAAGATACAAAGTAATCCGGTCCCAAATTGAATCCAAAATAAATGACCTTTAGAAAAAAAAAAAACTACTAATTTTTTTGATAATTCAATTTATATTTACAAAATTAAAAATTTGAAAGTGAATGAGGCATCAGCTAATCTTCAGTCTTCCCTCAGTATGGCGAGCCCCAAGTATATCTTACGCTTAATGACTCTTAACTGGTTTTCCATCAGATTGATTTTTGTAGTACAAATGTAAGAACTTACATCTAACTGTAGGTGTGAGAATGGTGCAAAAACATTCAAGTTTTACATATCTCATTTTTATTTGAGTCCCCACCTATGTTAATTTAATGGAAAACATAAGAAACCTAATTTTTGAGATTCCAGGATTTGGGGGTTAAGATATGGAATGGAAAGGTCATGGAGCATCCATTCTACCCAATCTTTTGAGTTGTCTTGATTTAGGTGTTATCAATCAATTCAAGTAAAAATACTATTAGCTTTAGTTATTTAGATTGGAATGTCGAATTGTATTCTTTGAAACCATCTCTATGAATTTGAGAGATCTCTAATCTAATCTTTTTTATGGTGATCACACTACTCTAAAACAACAATCAAAATCAAATATGAGAAGAGTAGAAGAAGATAAGAACAAGTTAGGAGATATTTACCTAAACTTGGGACTTCGTAGGGATATTTTTGCAGAGGTTTGTTACTAAAGTGTATGGGGTTATGATCAGAATTATGCTGAGAAAAATTGTGGAGATTTTTGGAGAGGAATCTGAGAGAAAAAACAAGGGGAGGGCGCTTGTATTTATTCTCATAGGATGATTTTCTGGTCAAGCAATAGATTTTCAATTATGGAAAGAATCAATGTCATGTTTGGAGAGGTTGATTTAGGTAACAAATCATTGTAGAAGACTTCAAGATGCCTCAAATCTGGTCAAATCCGGGTTAGAGGAGTATCAGTCACGAAAGAGATCGAGAAGAAAAAGGAAAGAAATCACAATCAGTCTTTGAAGAGTGAGTCCCGTACGGAACCCTCACATAGGGCGTGTACCATACGAAAGAAGCAATATAGTTTAATTGTTTTGCCCTATTTGCTTGTTCCATTAGGACAGTGAAGTCCAAAACTAACAAAGTTAGTTAGAAAATTAACAAAGTATGACGAAAGCTTTGAAACTTCATTTAAAAACATAAGGTGAGATAAGAGTATTTGGTAGACTATATGGCTACCAGGATGGGTAATCAGCAAGCGAATGGTAATAGGCGTGACTAAAGTGAACACGAGGTGGACGCGATAACGGAATAAATTAGACAATCTTGAAAAAACGAAAGCTGTCATTCTTTTCATATAAAGAAACTTTTAACTTCAGTGAAATGTGATGGAAATAAAGTAAAAGTACAATCTTAATTGCGACTTTTTTTTTTTTTGGAAGGAGGGAATATTCAACCACTCCCTCTAAAAGAATTTTCAAAAGCTTTTTTTTTTTTTGATGCAGATCATACCTGGGCCAATCGTTCTTCCCTCCTGGCATGCTTCCTTTCACGGCTTGCCTTTGCCTTGTTCTTTGCTCTCTTTGCCTCAAACTGATCAGATAAGGTCTTCTCTCTAGCCTTCTCAGCCTTTGACTTGTGGATTCTCTCCATCAAGACACGCTTGTTCTTAAACACATTACCCTTCACTTTCATGTACATGTCATGATACATGTGCTTGTCAATCTTCTTGGCTTCCCTGTACTTGCGAAGCAAACACCTCAGGACACGCATCCTCCTCATCCAGAGTATCTTAGTTGGTAATTTTGCCTCTCGTGTACCCTTTCGCTTACCTTTAAGAATATTTCAAATGGAGATAATTCAAATTTAACCAACTGAAAATATAAACTACCATGAATGCACGAACATCAAACATGAGATCATTTGATTGTTAGATGTTTGACTCAACTGCATTTAATTCCCAGACACTCGATTCTCCAATGTATATATTAACTCATTACGACTCTAGTTGAAGTAGTATCTAGTGGCTGGTGCTGCAAAATTCCTTTCCCAAAGAAAACTCTCAAGCATCATTAAAACGATTTATAAAAATAACAAACGAAGAAAAAAATGATAACTACCCATCAGATGCTTTCAGATTAATTCAATGACTTTTAGTTTTGATTAGTCTTGTTAAAATCCAAATTTGTAATCTTGTTCTAGAAAAATCAAGAAAGTTCATTGAATTGGGAAAAAGACATGTGGTAAATTCATGGAGGATAAAGATGTCTTGAAGTATCAAGATAAGAGCAACTCTATGTGTTCATGGCTAGATACATGTACTAAGAACACTATAAATAGTTGAGTCATTTGTAGTGTTGAGTATCCAAATCAAGAAGCAAATAAGCATTGTAAAAGAGAGTGAGCTGTAGCTACTCTTGTTCATTTAAAAACTTCTCTTCAATAAATTTCAATTTTATTCCCTATCATAGCTTCCGCACCCAACAGATTTAGGTCCATTAAATTATCCTAATAAAAATCTAAAACTTGTTATTGGTAGTATTCATAATGGCGTATCAATAACAAGTTTTAAATTTTCATTAGGATAATTAAATTAACCTTAAATTAATGCTCAAAATACCTTCGTATTAACGAGCAAAAAAGTATGAAGATCATTTTGGGACGGAGGGAGTAAATAATTGGATTTCAATATAACAAGGTAAAGAGTTTCACTATCCACTAGGCTCGGTTTCAGAATTATCATCAGAACTAGACTGGACTTCTACAATATCAAGACTACGACGAGCGTTGAATTTTGGCACACTGTAAGTCTGTAACTAATGGTTTTCTAATTGGTTTTAAATTTGTTTAATTTTTTCAAGCCTAAAAATGATTTAATCAATTTATAAATCAGTGAATTACTTACTGCCGTGCTGTCATTATTTCTCCCAATCCATTAACTACTACTCCATTATAAACAGAATCCCTATCATTGGGTACTGACAACAACTTCATTAGCTTTTCTCTGGTATAGACTATAAGGTAATTGATGTTCTATTGAGCAATACCAAATGTATCATGCATCAACACAACAGTAATAATCAACACATGGCAATAAAAAAATATATCCTAAATCGATGTCAGTCATGAAATGAGCCTTTCTATATCCACACGAACACCGAACCTAAGAGGTCTATAATTAAGTTATCTCTTGTAGGAGATCCTAATAATGGCTCGAAATTCAACCAAAGCAAATAGGGTATCAAAATTCAAAAGCAGCCCATCAAATTCATTAGTACAACCAACAACCCATAACAATACTAGGTCTACCTCTTCAACTCCAAAAGAGTCCTAACTCAAACAAATTGCATGTTAGCTATAAAAAGTGTATACACAACTACCATGTGGAACACTCGTTTTCCAATGACAGATGTACTTCCTCTCCATGTACAGGAAATTTTCTTAGAAACATAAGCATGCACTTGGTGTAGCTTCCATACTCTCTGCTTGTCAATCATTTAAGCCACAGAGATAAAACAATTCAAAGTTGAGATACTTAATGTGATTGGATTGATTATTTAGTAGCTATAAATACTGTATACTTTGAAAATAAACAGCATTTTCCATTGTCTAAAAAATATTCAAAAGACTGAAGTAAAGGAAATTCTCTTTTAAATAGACTTTGAAGAAAGCGCTGTCGGAAACACCAGATTACCAAACTTAAAAAGCCCCAAACAATGGATTATGAACCTCTATCAATTCCAACTAATTTGTATTTTTTATTTTTTTTAACATGAGACGTCTATCAGTAAACCTCAAAGCAACAACCAATTATTCAAAGGCAGAAACATAAACACACACCAAACAAACAAAAAAATCACGCAAAGAACGTGACAAAGAAACGTAGTTCATTCAATTGTATCTACACGTGTTCTTCAGTGCGTATGTGTCTGTGTGTGAGAGAGAGAGTGAGAGAGATTACTGGAATTAGCCAGGGAATTTCGCTGACTTCATTGGGGTCAAGCCAGAACTTGCCACGCTCGCCGCGAGCCGCTTCTGAATCTTCAACGACACCATATCCGCCTCCGCTCTTTGGTTTGGCTAGCTGACTGCAACCTCTGATGTTAACCCTAATGCATTACCCGTCGTGGCAGGAGCACATAATCCTTGTTGTCCGACGAACACAGGTTGAGTTAGGTTAGTTAGAATTGGGCCCTTTCGGTAGGTAATTTTGTCCGTCGAATATAGGAGGCATTGGGCTAATCTTCATTAAAATTGGGCTAATCTTAGGCCCACTAAAATTAAAATCGGGTCCTTAAGTACGGTTGCGTGAGCTGAACGGGGGATGATTTAGCCATCTCCCTTATTTTTCATGAGCGACTTGAAATTGCGGTGATGATTTAGCCATCTCGCTTATTTTTCGCGACATGAAATAATTTTCAGGTCGATCCCGCATTAGGATCGCAACGTTTGAATATATGGCCCACACAATTTAGCTACTGATGGTAGTCTTATTAATTACTACTTTTTCCCCACATTGAATAACATTTTGAATTTAAAAGTTATTTTGAAAATATTAATTTTTAATAAAAAAAAATTATCTTATTCCCTTTCAAAGTTTAAGTTTTACAAAAAATATAAATAATCATGAAAATTCAATTTAAAGCGGATGAAATATAAAATTTGAAAGAAATGATCATTCAATTTGGGAATATTGTATAATATTACTCATTCATTATAACCTACAAATGTTATTATTTTTGATATTTTCACTTGCTTTTCCCGCACTTGAGCACGCTCGCCGCGAGCCGCTTCTGAATCTTCAACGACACCATATCCGCCTCCGCCTCCGCCGCTCTTTGGTTTGGCTAGCTGACTGCAACCTCTGATGTTAACACTAATGCATTACCCGTCGTGGCAGGAGCACATAATCCTTGTTGTCCGACGAACACAGGTCGAGTTAGGTTAGTTAGAATTGGGCCCTTTCGGGTAGGTAATTTTGTCCGTAGAATATAGGAGGCGTTGGGCTAATCTTAGGCCATTAAAATTGGGCTAATCTTAGCCCTGTTAAAATTAAAATCGGGTCCTTAAGGACGGTTGAGCGGCGATCATTTAACCATCTCGTTTATTTTTCATGAGCGACTTGAAATTGCGGTGATGATTTAGCCATCTTGCTTATTTTTCATGAGCGACCTGAAATAATTTTCAGGTCGATCCCACATTGGCAGGATCGCAACTTTTGAATATATGGCCCACACAATTTAGCTATTGATTGTAGTCTTACTAATTTACAACTTTTTTCCCACATTGAATAACATTTTGAATTTAAAAGTTATTTTGAAAATATTAATTTTTAATTAAAAAATTTTAAAATTATCTTACTCGCTTTCAAAGATTTAGTTTTACAAAAAATATAAATAATCATGAAAATTCAATATGAGACGGATGAAATATAAATTTTGAAAGAAATGATCATTCAATTTGGGAATATTGTATAATATGACACATTCATTATAACCTACAAATGTTTAAATTATTTTTGATATTTTCACTTGCTTATATCTCATCAGTTTTTATATTGCTTAAGTTTGATTTTAGTATCGTGTAACTTATAGCTCGCCATTAAATCTGTCATTTTTAATGGTTGCACATGTTTGATTAGGAGACTTTTTGCAACGTGAATAACCGAAATCTAGACTCCAACATGAGATGACTAAATGAACGGTTAAGATTATTTGATATGAAATAGTGTTAAGGGTAAGTCTCATAAATTGTTTTGATCATCGATTAATATATGTACAAAAATTCCAATCAGTTGCTTATGTAGGAACACGTTCCATGAGAACACTATGCATCCCTAAATGAAAATCTAATTTTTATTTGAGCAACATTTGCAAAAAGGTTAAATTTAAATATTTTGATAGCATAAGTACATAAAAATCTTTAATGATTCTATTCTTATTGTATTATGACACTACTACATTTAATTTAAAGTCTAATGCAACGGCAGAAAAGAAGAGTATAGACGAAACATACCATGGATACGGCGGGATTGAAAGGCGGCGACGGCTGATGCGGCGGAGAGAAGATGAAACCCTGGAGCTGTGACGGCTGATGCGGCGGAGAGAAGATGAAAATCTAGAGCTGTGGGTGCGTTCGGAATTTAAACTTAGGGTTCTAGGTTTCGAAAATGGGCTGGACTTCTAATACCAATCAGATAAAGCCCAGTCAAGTTGGTCTTGGGCCTGGCCAACTTAGGCCCTTTTGTTTAGGCCGAAACCCCCCTCCCCCCTCTGCCTCTTCTATGTATAATATAGTACATATGCCCGTGTCCAAGGACACGGGTGTGTTTTTTTTTTTTCAAATTAATTTTTTTTTTTTAATTTAAAAAAAATATAAAAAAATCAGTTACTTAATTAATTTAAGTAAATCCTCCTAAAGCCCACTCTTAGCTCAAACCCAAAGTCTTAGTCCAAACCCAAAATCTTAGCACAAATTAAGGGCAAAATAGGAAACAGACTAAATAGTGAGGGCAAAATAGGGAAAAACCCCTCCGAAATTGTTCATATAACTGTTCACGGAGGGGTTTAATTTATACTATAGATTTCTCCTGTCCCAAAATGATTTCCCTACTTTTTTTTCTGAAGAGGTACTTTGAAAATAATTTTAGGTTAATTTTATTATCCTAAAAAATATTTTTAAATTATTATTGATATTATTTATAATGATGTATCACTATCACTACCACTACTACCTACTATCACTGCTACTACCACTACCACTACTACCACTACCGCTACTACCACTACCACTACTACTACTACCACTATCACCACTACCACCACTACCGCCGCTGCTACCACCACTATCACTACTACTACCACTACTACTACTACTACCACTATCACTACCACCACTACTAATACTACCACTACTACTAATACTATCACTACCACCACCACCACCACCACTACCACCACCACTACCACCATTACTACGACCACCACTACTATGACTGCCACTACGACTACCACTACTATCACCACTACTACTACGACTACTACTACCATCACTACTACCACTACCACTACTACCAGCACCACTACCACCACCACTACTACCACCACCACTACTACCACCACCACTACTACAACTACCACTACTACGACTACCACTACTACTACTACCACTACTACTACTACGATACGACTACCCTACTACGACTACTACTATACACATATACCCGTACCTGTATCCTAAATCATAACTCATACCCTAAACCATATGTCATATGCCCATATCCTATACCCCAAACCATAACCTTTAGATATATAACATTTGCATTAGAAGGATATAATGCAACGCCAAGTAACTTAATGCAAGGGTGTTATTGAAGGCGTTGCGTTAGTAATATAGCAATTGCATTAGAAGGATATAATGCAACGCCAAGTAACTTAATGCAAGGGCTTTATTGATGGCGTTGCATTAGAAGATTCTGATGTAACGCCTAGAAACCTAAGGCAACGCAAAGACCATAGCTGTTGTAATAGCTCAAATAAACCGTTACATTGATGAAATAATGCAACGCCATTCTAAAGCATAGTTGCATTTGATGCATTTGATGCGTTACATTTGTTCAAAAATGTAGTAGTGTGAGTGTAAGTGAGATTAGAATTTGTTGCGTGATGAGAGAGGATTTAATAACTTCCCATAAAAATGTTGGTGATTTTAGTGTCATCAACTTGTTTTATTGTAATGGTGATTTACTAAGAGATCAATGTGATTCGTATTAGACTCGGATACGAGTAAGGGAAAGTGTGGAGTACACACTCGTTTGAGCTAAAACGAAGTCAACCTCGATAAAGAAGTAAAAGTTAAAGGGTAGCACATTTCTTTGATGTGCTCGGCCGAGCGAAGTCCTTGACTCGGCCAGAAGCGAGCTTAGCGGCGTCCAAGTTTACGGGACGGCCTTGCTCGGCGAGGCATGTACCTTGCTCGGCCAAAGCATTATGAAACTGTTTCTGGCCGTGCGGTTCGCATAAGACACGGCCCGTGCATCCTGGGCAAAATGATTTTGGACCTCTTTGCTCGGCCGGCGAGTCCCATGACTCGGCCGGCCGGTTCTGAGCAGTGCCGAGTTCAAGGCGAAAGACACGTCGCTTGGCTAAAGTCATGTCTTTTGGTTATACCCTTTTGCGATACCTCTCCATACGTATATATACGAGAGATTGATCTTATTTGTACATACATGAAAAAGCACAAGAGTGAATTACAACAATATAACGAAAGCAAACAATTCTCGAGGTTTTGATTTGTTCTCTTTGCCTAGAAAACAAATTGCGTGATTGTCTTATCCCAATAAAGATTTTGTGTAACCCGGGCATTAAGGGTCGAAATACTTTATTCGGAAAGTGGATTATACACGATTCAATCACATATCAGGCCTCGGTATCAAGATCGAGACCCGAATTCCCCTACAAACGAATAAAGTATTTGGTGATACTCATGGTGGTGGAAGTACTTTGAAGGAGATGACGAACAAGTTTGGAAAGCTAGACAAATTTGAAGGACAAGATTTCCGGCGTTGGCGAGAAGAAGATGCGCTTCCTTTTAACAACATTAAAGGTGGTGTATGTTCTTTCTACCCTATTCGGAATTGCTTGAAGATGACAACTTGGAGGCAATCGGACGTAGATCAAAGTGGGAAAACGACGACTACATCTGCGAGAGGACACATATTAAACGGTATGTACGATTCTCTCTTTGACATCTATCAAAATGAGGAATCTGCCAAAAGAGTTATGGGATTCTCTTGAATCCAGTACATGGAGAGGATGCTTCTAGTAAGAAGTTCCTTGTGAGTAATTTTAATAATTACAAGATGGTCGATTCAAGACTGTCATGGAGCAGTTCAATGAACTCCTTAGAATCCTTGGACAATATACACAACACGGGTTGAAGATGAATGAGTCAATATCGGTTTCAAGTGTGATTGATAAGTTGCCTCCCTCCTGGAAGGATTTCAAACACACTTTGAAACATGGTAAAGACGATCTATCTTTGATTCAACTTGGTAGTCATTTGCGAATAGAGGAATCTCTTAGGGGGCGCGAGAGGATGACAAAGGCAAAGGAAAAGAAGTTCTTTGGACCCTCTTGTCAATATGATTGATGTGGGTGGAAACAATAAAAACAAAGGAAAGAAACGTAGTTTCAATGACAATGGTTCTGGTTCCAACAAGAAGCCTAAATTGGCATGTTGGAAGTGTGGCAAAACTGGTCACTTTAAGAAGGATTGTCGTGTTGGAAACAACAAGAAAGGCGCAAGCACAAGTGGTTCGGGAAAGGGGTCTAAGGACCATTCTGAAGACCAAGGATGATGCTATTGCGTGGTGGATTGATTCTGGTGCCACAACTCATGTTTGTAAAGATCGTTATTGGTTTAAGACATATGAACCAATGGAAGACGGATTTGTTCTTTACATGGGTGATGACCATTTCGCTCTTATTCAAGGAAGAGGAAGTGTGGTGTTGGAATTTAGTTCGGGAAAATCTATTTCTTTGTTTAATGTTTTGTATGTACCTAAACTTCGTAAGAATTTAATTTCTGGTCCTGTCTTGAACAAATGTGGATATAAACAAGTGTATGAATCCGATAAGTATATCTTATCGAAGTCTGGTGTATTTGTAGGATTTGGTTATTATAACAATGGAATGTTCATGTTGAATTTAAATAAAATTCCTGTTAACTCTAGTTCTGTTTATATGACTTCTGTTGTTATCAATTCTTCATAATGGCATGCTCGGTGGAAAATGTAATATTTCAAAATGCTTTCAATTCTTAATGTAAGATTATCCCATTTTGAACATAGCCACCATCATTAGATGCGTTGTGAGTTTGTTCAAATGCATAGCCACGCATTTAATAATGTGTTGTGAGTATGCGGATCTACTTGCTTTGGTTGAATATTATTCACCATTAAATTAAGAATTGATAAGTATTTGGTGAATCTCAAATGAATGATCATTTGATTGAGGTACCAAGTGAGACACCCAAACCTCGTAAAAGTAAAAGAACAAGGAAAGCTAAATCATATGGTTACGATTTTCAACTATATTTAGTTATGGGTTCAAGAGATCAAATTGAATCTCAATACTCTTCTTGTTATAGTATAGAGGAGGATCCAAGAACCTATGATGAAGCAATAAAATCTCGAGGTTTGGTTTTGGAAAGAAGCCATCGATGATGAGATTGGTTCTATTGTGAAAAATAATACATGGGTCTTGTCGATTTACCACCAGTGTAAACCTTTGGGGTGCAAATGGATCTTCAAAAAGAAGATGAAAGTCGATGGAACAATTGACAAGTTTAAAGCTCGATTGGTAATCGAGGCTTTAGGCAAAAGGAAGGGATCGATTACTTCGATACCTATGCACTGGTTGCTCGTATCACTACTATTAGATTACTTGATAGCTTTGGCGGCTATTCGGAATCTATTGATCCATCAAATGGATGTCAAAACGGCATTTCTAAATGGTGATTTAGAAGAAGAAGTGTATATGAAACAACCAGAAGGTTTTGTTATGCCAGGTAATGAGCATAAGGTATGTAAGTTAATTAAGTCATTGTATGGGCTGAAGCAAGCACCTAAGCAGTGGCATCAAAAATTTGATGAGGTTGTTTTATCGAATGGTTTTGTATTAAATCGGTCAGACAAATGTGTATATAGCGAGATTTGATGAATCCGGTAAAGGTGTAATCATGCTGTCTATATGTAGATGACATGTTGATTTTGGCGACCAAAATGTAGTTGATAAAACTAAGAAGTTTTTGTCATCAAAGTTTTCGATGAAGGGCGTAGGAGAAGCCGATGTAATTCTTGGTATAAAGATTAAACAGATAAACAAGGGAATTGCAATATCACAATCTCATTATATTGAGAAAATTCTCAAGAGATTTAATTGTGATAATTGTTCTAAAGTTAGTACTCCCATGGATCCTACTGAGAAACTTGTATCAAATCTTGGTAAACTGTGTCACGGCTCGAATACTCAAAAGCCATTGGCGGTTTGATGTATGCCATGACGAGCGCTCGACACGATATTGCTTATGCGGTTGGAAGATTGGCAGAGTTCACTAGTAATCCTAGTAAACGGCATTGACATGCTATAACAAGGGTGTTCAAGTACTTAAAAGGTACTATGGACTATGATTTGTGTTATAGTGGATATCCTTCTATATTAGAAGGTTACACAGATGCTAGTTGGATCAACCAAGAAGATTCATCTTCTACTAGTGGTTGGGTGTTCTTGCTTGGAGGAGGTGCCATTTCTTAGGCTTCCAAAAAAGCGAGACATGTATTACACATTCTACAATGGAATGCGAGTTTGTAGCATTGGTGGCTTCTTTGGAAAAGAAGCGGAGTGGCTTGAACTTGATATTTGAGATTCCATTATGGCAGCGATATCACCAATGTCTATCCATTGTGATAGTGTTGCCCACCTTGGCTAGGGCCTATAGTCGGATTTATAATGGCAAGTCTAGACAGCTTGGGTGTCGGACATAGTATGATTCGGGAGTTAATCATGAATGGTGTGATATCGGTTGAGTTTGTTCGGTCGCAACAAAATTTGGGCGACCACTTGACGAAGGGGTTAGCTAGAGACTTGATAAATAAGTCTACGCAATGGGAATGGGATTAAAGTCCATTTAATTCTCTAATTGTGAGATACCCAATTCCCTTCTAATACAACGTTAGAAGCTTGAATTCAATGTGGAAAGCTCGCATTGGAGATTGGAACACATGTTATTATCTTTCCCAGGTATGTGTTCGGACACAGAAGTAAAGGTTAGGTTGAAGAATATCTTCTTAATAGTTCCTTTGAAAAATTGCAAATGCGGGTGCAAGATTAAAAGGAACTACCTATGTGGACATGAAGTTTTGCCGCTTCAAGAAGCTAGGACTTGGCTTCCTATATGTTCACTGTGGATATGGACACATGGCTTGTAAAGTGTCAAGATTAAACAAAGAGAATTGTGCGAACTTATGTGTATAGTATCTTCGGTATTCATATGAGTTGACGGGTTCAATCGTTACGACACCCAGATTCTCGAGTATTTGAAATGTGTATTATACTAAGATGAAAATTCAATCGCAAGACATTTTCATTTATGCATTCGTTTGTTTCGTTATTTATAAAGTTTAGTAAATCGAAGGATTACACTAAAATGGAGGGGATTTGTTGGTGATTTTATATCATCAACTTATTTTATTGTAATGGTGATTTACTAAGAGACCAATGTGATTCGTATTAGACTCGGATACGAGTAAGGGAAAGTGTGGAGTACACTCGTTTGAGCTAAAACGAAGTCAACTTCGATAAAGAAGTAAAAGTTAAAGGGTAGCACATTTCTTGATGTGCTCGGCGAGCAGAGTCCTTGACTCGGCCAGAGCGAGCTTAGCGGTGTCCAAGTTTACGGACGGCCTTGCTCGGCCGAGGCATGTACCTTGCTCGGCGGCGGTATATGGCTGCTTGCCGTGCGGTTCATAAGACACGGCCGTGCATAAGGCAAAATGATTTTGGACCTCTTTGCTCGGCGAGCGAGTCCATGACTTCGGCCGGCGGTTCTGAAGCAGTGCCGGTTCAAAGGCGAAAAGACACATCGCTTGGCTAAAGTCATGTCTTTTGGTTATACCCTTTTACTGATACCTCTCCATCTGTATATATACAGAGATTGATCTCATTTGTACATACATGAAAAACACAAGAGTGAATTACAACAATATAACGAAAGCAAACAATTCTCAAGGTTTTGATTTGTTCTCTTTGCCTAGAAAACAAATTGCGTGATTGTCTTATCCCAATAAAGATTTTGTGTAACCCAGACATTAAGGGTCGAAATACTTTATTCGGAAAGTGGATTATACACGATTCAATCACATATCCGGCCTCAGTATCAAGATCAAGAATCCGAATTCCCCTACAAAAAATTGACATTTTTTGGGGACATTTTTTTTTTTTTTTAAATAGACATTTGTTTAATTGCTCAAAAAAAAAAAAAAGACATTCATTTTCATTTAAGGTAAGAAGGGAGTACTTGGTTTCAATATGATCAGGACTATTGCTACCACCTCAATGTATTTTCATTTTTTTATAAAAATTATTTGGGACAAAGTTAGTATTATGTAAACAGAAAATTTTGGGGGAAACTAGTTTCCCCAAATATTATAAAAAGTCTTGTTTTTTATTTAAAAAAAAAATTGTACGTGCCTTTGTTTCGGTTTTTAAAACGAGACTTTTTATAATGTTAGAGAGAAACTAGTTTCCCCCAAAACCTACTCTTATGTAAAATAAGTTTGTGTTGACTATTGATTTGACTAATCTGAATTTCTATCCTCAAGGTAGTCATTATCTCCATTTGTTATAAAACCTCTTGATTGTTAATTAGAGGGCTATCTTTCTATCCTCAAGGTAGTCATTATCTCCATTTGTTAGGTTGTTTTACCTTTAAACCGCTGAGCTTCTCTGTGTTAGTATTAATATTAATGGAGAGAAAAGTTCAATTAAATCCAAGATGTAAGCGACTATAGTCAATCGATCTAAAGTCGTCCAATCTTTAGATATTTCTACTTATTAACATTATGTCCTCATGTATTAGTTTCATGTCGTCATTCTTACACACATTAATCATTCATAATTTTATGCTCTCTAATTTCAATATAAATTTTTCATGTCATTCCATTCAAATTGTCCTTCATCATTTCTAGACTTCAATAAATTTTCCATTACGTAGATTTCCAGCTGCATAAATTTGATTGATAAAAATGAAGTTTGAACATTTACCGGAAGAATGTATTGCCGATATTCTTTCTCGGACATCTCCTTTAGATGCTTGTCAAGCTTCTTTAGTCTCTACCGACGTCAGGGACGCAACTCAATCCGATCTCTTATGGGAAACTTTCTTGCCTTCTAATTATCGGGAAATTCTCTCGACATTAGTAACTCCGATAAATTATGCATCTAAGAAGGAGTTGTTTGTCATGCTTTCTTTCCGCCCTCATCTCATTGATGGAGGCACCAAGGTTAGTGATAAAACATGCAATTTTTATAATTTTATTCGCTTAAATATACAGGCACAAATACTGATGATGCCAAAATCGTCAAAACAGCCCAAATCCAAGCGATGATTGCTCCAGTGATTGCAAGGCCTGAAAATAAGAGAAAACACGTAAACTAAGCCGGGGCGGATCCGGCTAAAGGCCCTCCGGCGTGAGAGTAAGTTCACGGTTTGTATATGAGAAAACAAATGGACAGAGTTTTCCCAATGTAAAAAGTGACGTACCTAATAATGAGCCCTGGGGCTTGTATTTATAAGGATGGATTGATAGAATCCATGTTGAAATAAACTTGTAAAGAGATAAGATGTAATCCTAAGAGAATTACATACATTAAGGAGTCATTGTTTGACTTGGATTGGTGTAGGCGATTACAATCTGGATTGAATCATGAATGTGTAATCCTTGTTGTATAAGGATTGTATGTTCTGCTAACCGAAACGCCGAGGAACACAAATGTTTTACCTCGGCCTTAACAAATAAATCGAGGTAAATGATTCTGCTTCCTCGTCATTTGGAGATTGGCCGGTACGGAGATATGACGAGGTAAATGATTTACTTTCCTCGTCATGGTGGAGAATGCCGAGGTAAGAACTTTAGTTTCCTCGTCTCTTGCTGCATAACGGCCCAAACATGTTGACATAAGGCTGAGATAAACGCTCCTCGTCATATAAGTGAAATTACCCGGATCCGAGAAAGGCCTCGCGGCCCTGGCATCTGGCATCTTTCGCGTTGGAGGTGTCTCGCCGTTTTGCTTTCGCATTTTGTAGAGTCGCCACGCCGTTTTTATTAAGCCCAAAACATTGAAAAAGGGCATCAGTTTAAAGATAAATTTTAAACTGTTTTTGTGTGATGAGATTTTGAGTTCGGAGGTCAGATGACTCCTCGGGAAGAGAATATTAGAATATTAGAGCTCACCCAGTCGCCTCGTAAACGAGTCTTTCGGATACCCTAATATCCTTTAAATGTTGTGTGTGTGTGTGTGTGTGCTTTTAAAAATGCATGTCTTTGTATCGGATGTCTACATTGTATTGAAATGTATTGAAATAGAATAGGAAGGAAGCCTTACCAATGTTGGTTCGTGTACGTCTTCCGCGGGGAATAGTGTTTGAGGTCGGAGTAGCGTTCGGTTTGCTTCGGGGATGCCGGTTGTCGCGGACGGAGTTTCGGCGTGAGTTGAGGTTGTAGAGGCTGCGTTTGGGCGAGAGGTTCGGCGTGCGTGGGGATCGTCGGGATCGGTCGGGCGAGAGGTTCGGCGTGCGTTGGAATCGTTGGTTGGATTCGGGCGAGAGGTTCGGCAAGGTTTGGGATCGCCCAGGTTTGACTCGGAAAAGAGCGGGACACGGTGGGAAAGACCGACCGAGGCCTCGGAGTACCACGAGGGGCCTCGGAGTACCTCGAGAGTGCCTCGGGGCAGCGCGGGAGAGCGTCTCGGGAGCGCTCGGAGGAGGCTTCGGAGCACCTCGAGGGAGCTCGGAAGGCCTCGGAAGGATCGAAGAGGGCGGGAATGCCTCGAAAGGTCTTAGAAGGGGAGCCGAGAAGGCTTAGGGAGGAAGAGAGAGAAGTGGGAGGTGTGAAAAAATGAGGGAGGGGGAGCCCTCTATTTATAGTAAAAATTTCGGAGCAAAGAGGTCCGTACGGACCTTCTTGGTTATCCCGAGAATTTTGGATTTCCTCGATTTGAGGAATGCACAATGATGGAGAATATTTGGGAATGATGATGTTCCCACTGCAATAAGGTCCGTACGGACCATCTTGCATGCGAGAGGTCGTACGGACCAACTCTGCATGGAAGTCATCATTTCTTCGGGATTTGAGGGAATATTGTGGACTTTAAAGGGATTTAGTAATCATTGAAACAAAAGAGGTCCGTACGGACCTTAATTGCTTACGATTTCTGAAAATTCCCAAAGGTCCTTTTGTCCCTTTTATCCCGAAAGGCTCCTCCCACTGGTTTGGTTGGGGGTTTGAGAGGGTTTTGAGAGGGTTTTGAGTGAGAGAGGTCTACGAGGCTGCGTGGATGAGTCTCGCGGTGTTTCCAGTGTGTTTGAGAAAGGGAGTGATCAGTTGGGGTACTTACGAAGCCCCTCGACGACGTCGCTTATGAAAGAAGTGGGGTCGCGGATAAGATAAGGGTCCTAATACGGATCGCGTCTTTGGGAGAGGAAGTGACCGTGAGGGTCAAAGTGAGGACGTGGTGGTGTCCTTTTGGGTGACCGTTTAGGTCAATAGAGTGGACCTGTGATAGGATTCCTACGTATCCCTGGCGGGAATCAAGCACAGTCGTAGTTCGGGTGTGGGGTGAGTGTTACGTGAATACGGGCGTGGTGGTGCCACAGGTGTTGTCGTGTGACCGCCGAGGTCGGTGGTGAGGACGTGGTGGCGTCTGGGTGGCCACGCATGGGTCGGTGATGGTAAGGGCGTGGTGGCGTCTGGTGACCGCATAGGTCGGTGATAAGGGCGTGGTGGCGTCTGGGTGGACCGCATGGGTCGGTGATAGGAGCGTGGTGGCGTGGGTGACCCGCATGGAGGTCGGTGATAAGGGCGTGGTGGCGTCTGGGTGGCCGCATAGAGTCGGTGATAAGGGCGTGGTGGCGTCTGCGGTGGCCACGCATGGAGTCGGTGATAAGGGCGTGGTGGCGTCACAGGTGGCCGTATAGGTCGGTGATAAGGGCGTGGTGGCGTCTGGTGGCCCGTATAGGTCGGTGATAGGGCGTGGTGGCGTCTGGGTGACCGCATGGAGTCGGTGATAAGGGCGTGGTGGCGTCTGGGTGGCCGTCGTGTAAGGGCGTGGTGGCGTCTTTGGGTGGCCGTATATAGGTCGGTGATAAGGGCGTGGTGGCGTCACAGGGGACCCCGTATAGGTCGGTGATAAGGCGTGGTGGCGTCTGGGTGGCCCGTATAGGTCGGTGATAAGAGACGTGGTGGCGTCCGAGTTGGCCAGGTATAGTTCGGGAGTATGAACCTAAGTTGGCCGTATAGTTCGGGAGTATGACCTAAGTTGGGACCTAGTTCGGGAGTATGACCTAAGTTGGGATTTAGTTCGGGAGTATGACCTAAGTTGGGATTTAGTTTCGGGAGTATGAACCTAAATTAAAATTGGGACCTAGTTCGGGAGTATGACCTAAGTTGGGACCTAGTTCGGGAGTATGACCTAAGTTGGGACCTAGTTCGGGAGTATGACCTAAGTTGGAAGGAGCTCACGGCGGGCTTACTTTGATGGCGGGTGCTTGCGTTGCCGTTGAAGTGGGCGAGAGTTCGGGCTTACATCGGCTGCCAGGTGCTTGGTGCCGTTGAAGTAGGGGGCAAGGAGATGACCGGCTGTGATTGTTTCACCATTTGGCGTTTTCGGAGGCGCTTCGTGCCTTGGGACTTGTACTTGGAGGTGTTGGCTCCCTTCGCGTGCTTGTTTTGCCATTGAGTGGGCAAGGATGATGGTAGTCTTTGAGGATATGCGATCTTGCATGACTTCTTGCATGACTTCCCTTTGGCTTGTTGGGAGGAGCTCGGGCTTACTTTGATGGCCGGTGCTTGCGTTGCCGTTGAGGGTGGGCAAAGTTCGGACTTACATCGGCTATAGGTGCTTGAATTGCTGGGGATGCGTGACCCATGTGGGGGCCACCTACGTGTTGGGAAGATGACTCCCGGACCTTAGGATGTGGTTGGAGTTGTCGTTGAGCATTTGGAGCGTCTTGTGCCTTGATATTCGTCTTTGGGAGGTGTTGGCTCCTTCTTGAATTACCCGTTGAGCGGGCGGTGGTTGGATTGCCGTTGGAGTGGGCGAGGGCTAGGTCTTATGTTTGATGGCCGAGGATTGAATTGCCGGATTGAAGTGGGCGAGGAGTCTTACGGCCCGGCGAGGATTGTGCTGAAGTGGGGCGGACCGGTCTTACTGACGGCCGGTGGATTGATTTGAAGGGTTAGGGACCATTACGCACTTGGATTCTTTGGAAAAGGCCTTAGGACAGCCAGGGCAAAGATTATAAGGGCGAGGAAAGTAATTTGGCCACCGCTTTGCAAAGAGGTCCGTACGGACCAACACAGTTGCAAAAGAGGTCCGTACGGACCGCGCAGTTTTTCACGGTTCCCGGGTTTGACCGGGCTTTTAAATCTGAGGCCACTTCCCATTCCTTCTTCCTCATTTTTCCGGTTTCGTGAACCGAGGGCGAGAGAGAGAAAAATTCCTCCATTGTTAACCAAAATCAAAAATTTTTGCTTGAATTTCTTGCCATGGTGAAGGATCTCGAAGGAGTCGTCGTCAACGCAGTCGAGAGTGGTTGAAGCGGCGAATGGAGCTTGAAGGAATTGGACCTCGTTCGTTCCATCTTCGAAGAACCCGGATGTTTTGTATCCGAATCCGGGAGGTGCATAATCGTCGCTCCATGAACGTTGGGGAGGTAAGAAATGCATTTCGTTTTGATTCCTGCTTTCGAATTTTTGAATGCTAGAACTAGGTTTTAGTTTTTCGCATTTTTGAATTTTTTGTTATTATTTTATGCCTTTTTTTGTGAAATTCTTGATGAATTGTTGAAAATGGACATGTAAAAATTGTGGGCATGTGTATTTTGTGCAGAAATGTGTAGATTAGCTCTTATTTGTGAAAATAAAGTGCCTATCTAGTGAATTGCATGCTTTGGTGTTTTGTACCGTATGCTATTTATGTATGTACATTATGAGAAAAATTATCGTGTAGTGATAATTTTTGTGAAAAAATGTGACATGTGCCGTGTTTTGTGACGGGTTATATGTGAAAGTGTGTGCCGTGTTGGGACGGATTTTCTTTTGAGAATGTGCTATATAGTGTGTGCCGTGTTTTTGGGTGACGGACTTTGTGGGGAAAATATGTGCGATATGTGCCGTGTTGGGACGGATTTTCTTTTGAAAATGTGTCGTGTAGGGTTTAATCCCCCCCCTTTTTTTTCTTTTGAGAAAGATGTATACAGTGTGTGCCGTGTTTTGTGACGGACTGCATGGGAGAAATTATATGCATGATATATGTGAAAATTATGTGCATTGTGTGCCGTGTTTTGTGACGGGTTACATGAAAAATTATATGTATAATGTATGTGAAAATTATGTGCAATATGTGCGTGTTTTGTGACGGGTTATATGTGCCTTTATATTAAATAATCTTGTGATTGACGTACCTTTCTTTGTGTTTACTGCGGGATGCGGGAGCTTACGGCGGGAAGGCAGAGGATGAAGACTCGGGGATCGCTCGAGGCATTTGTGGAAGCTATGGCGGCGGATGCTGATATTTCCGTGGGCGGTAGGCCGAGTCCCCGGAGGTTGGTTTATGCTTGGCCTAGGTGTGTTCGTTGAGAACACATTGGAGTGTACGACACGAGGAAGAACAAGAGTGTCTTCTGGGCCTTTATCCAAGTATTGGTGGGATACCACCCGCACCTTCCACCCTGAGCCGGGGCGAGGTGGCGGTGGACGCCACCGATTTTCTTTGCTAATTACAGGGCTCTCCTTCAAAGGGGAGCACATGCGGTGGAGAGATATGATCTCGATGATGTGTTGACCGAGCCTGCTTGGGCTTTGAGCCTCGTCCTCGCGGGGGCACAGGGATCTTTGTACGGCGGACGTAGAGATGAGGATCACGGCCGGTATGTGGGGCCTACATCCGGGTACCGGCCGGGTAATGACGGAGCGGTTGGCGCGCTCCTTCTTGTGGTATGCGCTGTCAGAGACTTTGTTCTCGAACCACGCGACCGCAGCTCCCTTTGCTCTGTTGGAGAGCTTGGCCCGTCTGGATAAGTGCAACGGCATTGCTTGGGGCGAGCGAGGCTTGGCTGAGCTCTACTTCTCCTTGGACCGGTTTAGCCGGGGGTGGCTTGATTCGTTGGCTGCTTTGACTTTGCTTTGGAGGTATGAGTTTATTCTTTGTTTTTCTTGATTTAGCGATCTGTCATTTCTCCATTGTCTTTTGCTGAGCCTTCTCTGTTTTTGTCACGAGGTGTGGTTTTATGAGGTTTTCCGGTGCTTCCAGGTGGGATAGGGATCTGAAGTACATTCTTTGCGTACCACCTGCTATCTTTGGGATGGGCTCGTACGGCGAGGAAGAGGAGGACCCGGCGGGGAAGCTCACCGTCGCTACGGGGATGTGCGGGAGCGTTTGGAGCGGGATAGCCGTGAGGGGTTCGTTACTGTTCCCGTGGGCTCGGTATGAGGGGATGAGTTCGAGGGGGCTCCAGGGTGACGGCGCGGCGGAAGATCTTTGCGAGGCTTGACTTGTGACGCCATGTACTTGGGGAGCGAGTCTTCGCGGCATGGTCCCGGTGTGCTTCCGTGGCTCAGAGGACCCTCCCTTTGGGATGCTTGATTCCCGGGACATGGATGTGCTGGACTTCGAGAGGTACCTTGGCGGTGTCGGTGCCGAGGAGTTCATCTTGTATGGAGAGGAGTACGGGGCCTTCGTGAGGAGGAAGGCGAGGACGCCCCGAGTGCGCGCGGAGAGAGGGCGGCCGCGAGCTCCCGGAGGTTCCGATGCCGGGACCGGATTTCACGTACGTCCGCGGGGACGGATCGAGAGGAAGGAGGGTGTACATGCCAGTTCCGGAGCTTGAGCTCACTGCTTGCCTACAGTGGACCCCGACAGATCGGTGAGTGTCTTGACTCTTTTCCATCTTGGCATCTTTTACGCGTTTTCTCTTTTTGTTGTTGAGTATAAGCTGCATTTGATGAGCGTTTCCTTGGCTTCTTGTTGGTGCGAGGTCCCGGGAGAGCCTACGATATGCGACTTCGCCGTTACGTGGCGATGCGCTCCTTCGCTAAGAAGATGGCGTCGAAGGTGTCTGTCGGTCTTCGCGTCGTGTGCGGCGTACGAGCCTATGCCTTCGAGGCATTACGTGGGACGTTCCTCCGCCTAGAGCCGAGCCGGAGCCGCAGCGGGGAGGGGCCTTTGAGGGCGGCATAGCATGGATGCGGGGCGTCTTCGGGAGGCTGCGGGGCCTTCGAGGGAGCGGCCACTTTTATCGGTTCATGCCTCCGCACGGCGCGCGGGGTGAGGGTTCCTCGAGCCTTCTTTCTTTGATCCTTTCGCCGGATTTGATCCTTCCGAGTACTTCTCGTGGGAGCCTCGGGCGGGTGCTCGGTATTCCGACGATGAGGATGTGACGGGCGAGTTCGGGGATGCCCGACTTTTCTTTGGAGGATCTTGGCGAGGATGATGATGATGAGGATTACGAGTAGTATTCATTTGCTTTCCCTCTTTTCATATCCCTCTCTCTTTTTTTTTGTTTAGCAATGAGACATTTTGTACACTGTAATAAAACACTTGTATTTGCATGGCAAACGGTATTTTATTTTAAGATGTAATGTCATTTATTTTTGTGATTCCGGGAATTGTCCTAGAAATTGTTGCTATTATTATTTTTATTTTTGTACATGCCACGTGGTGAGAGTGCGTTTGTGGGTAGTGTTGGTTTGCCGGAAATGGCTTTGGCCGGTGTTTGGGCTGTTTGGAGCAAGGTTTCTTTGAGGACGGTGGTTTTATGCTTGTTTTACAGGGAAATGGGTTGTTTGCAAGGAGGTCCGTACGGACATACTTAGCATGCAAGAGGTCGTACGGACCAACCTTGCTTTTGGGAAGGACATAAATGCTTTCCGGTGCACAGTTCTTCCTCATTTCCCCATTTGCGGCCATTTTCGAGCTTTCTTCCCCATTTTCTCTAGGAACCTCCATTTTTGCCATGGATTCTTCGTATGTCCCTAGAATTTTGCCGAGGCTTTCGCGGGAGAGGCAAGCACACTTCCTTGGCTTGATTGAAAACGTGGATGCGGCGCCGTATGAGGCATCGAGAGACGGGCTTTCGAGGTAAGGTTTCGTCTTTGCTCGGTTTGGTCTTTTAAGGAGTTGGTTCTGATTGGGATTTGTTGCGGGCTGCCGCGAAGTTGCAGGATGTTAGGAGGCACGTGTCTTGTTTCTCCTACAATGAAATGGTGCCCACTTTTGAGGATTTTCGGGCTTTGATTGGAGGACCGGAGGTGGAGGCCATCTCGCTTCCTTTGGTTGGCGGTCTTTGCGGTGAGCGTGAAGCTTGCGGACTTTCTTCGTACTTCGTTGGAAGAAGTGCGGGCATGATCCTTGATTCGGGTCATATCGACATTTACGAGTGCTATAGGAGCGGTTCATGGTTGATGATGAGTGACGTCTCTTGGGATGTATTTGCCTTGTGCGTGATGGCGACGCTCTTTACAGTCGGTTCCTTGGCATTTGTGATGGCGCTTTGCTAGATGTGGTAGGGCACTACTTGCAGTGGAGAGGATATTGTCCCGTTGGTCTTTGGGGAGACTCTTCATGGTATCGGCCGTCGCGGCCCAGGGATCGTTTTATGAGAGGAAGCCCGCTTTGCTCACCTTGTGGCTGCGAGAGAGACTTCGAGCCATGCCAGAGGCTCAGACGTCGTTTAGCCCGTGGTCATTTGCTCGGCGACCTCTTGTGTTGGATATGGATCGATCACTTTGGGAGAGATGGATGGCACGGCTTGGTACGCATCGGATCCGGCGGTGGGTTCCTTGGCTGGAGGATTGAGACCGGGAGGATCTTGCGGGAAGGGTCCTACGTTGTTCGAGTTCCGGGTTTGTCTTGGTCCTCCTTCTATATTCCGTCGCTTGTTTCCGGCGGTTTGGGATGAAGCGAGGAGCCTTTGTTGGTGGGATGACCTTGCTGCTGCGGAGGTAGTTCCTCTTTGTATGGCGGCTCCGAGTGCCTTCTTGTATTGTACGAGGTATGGAAGTATTCCGCTTTCCCTCTGTGGTACTCCTTAGGCGTCGGGAGAGTGTCGTGTTGACGACTCGGTATCGCTTTGGTATGAGCGGCGTGTTGGGCGATCCCAGTGGTCTTGGAGAAGCGGCGTGTAGCGGTCAGGACCCGGTTGCCGTAGCGGCTATTGCCTTAGGAGTGCGAAGCACAGTCGACCACTTTGGATGTGACGGGAGACGCTTTGTTTGACTACGAGACTAGAGTTGACCGGCCGACGGGGAGAGGTCCTCTTTTACGGACTCGCGGGGAGGAGATCCGAGCCGAAGCACGGGCGAATGAAGCCACGAGAGCTCTTGGATTGTTTGACTCTACGGGGAGGACCCCGGATCTCGGGCGAGAGACGCGAGTTGGTTCACGTGGAGCGAAAGAAGACTCGCCGGGGACGAGGGAAGAAAGGAAAGAATGGCGAGGGGACAAGCGCGAGATGGCGCGGAATGACCTCCTAGGTATCCATTCATTGCATTGCAAACACATTATTAGTTAAATGTATTAAAAGTTTGTCTTTTAGCATGTTGTGAACTTGAGAGTAGACCGTGCTTGAACTCATCAAGAAATGTTGTAACCGTTAGTGATTTGTGATTTACTTTTAAAGCTTTGTCGAGACGCAAGATCTTTTGTTTGCCTTTGCTTACATTTGTGCACTTTGTCGGCGTCCATCTTTGGACTTTTACATTTGCATCGGGCCAGACGATGCAGGCCACGACGGCAATCCCCTTTCTTTGAGGCTTTGTGCTTGGGTGAGAGGTTGAATGCTCCCTTGACAAGTCGTTTTGACGGTCCTTTTTTTTAGCTTCCTTGCCTCTTGTTGGCGTCGGGCTCTTGACCTCAATTTCGCGGCTTCTGCTTGAGCTTTTTTTTTTTTTTTTTTTGTGAGCCCTTGCTCGAGCTCTTTTTTTTTGTGAGCCCTTGCTCGAGCTCTTTTTTTTTTTGAAGCGCGTGAGGGCGAAGACAAGCCCCTGGATTGGAAGTAGACATGGGTCAGTCGTTTGACGTTGAGTGACCCTCGGATGTCCTTTGATGTTGCCGCCGTCGTTTGACTTGGTCAAGGTGGCTGGCCGGGCGTGTTCTTGAAAAGTGCGGAGCTTGATGGAGGTCTTGATTGACATTCAAACTTTTGACTTTTTGTGTATTTTTAGACCGGACCAATTAAGGTTGCCTACGTTCCCCGGACTAGAGGGCTCAGTGCACGTAGTTCGACACTACATGGAGTGCGAGGATGCACAGTTGTTCTTCTTCGGGCGAAGTATCTGCGAAGTTTGCTTAGTTATTTGGATTCATGAAGGGATTGCCGTCTAGGTACATTAGCTTCATGGCGCCTCAGGAGAAGATCTTTTGAACCACGAAAGGGCCGATCCATGTGGGTTCCCATTTTCCCAGTGGGTTGGTTCGAGTGGGAGGCTTTTCTTTGAGTACAAGGTCACCTTCCACGATGTCTCGGGATTTGACTTTCTTGTCGAAAGCTCTAGCCATCCTGCTTTGATAGGCTCGGACGTGTTCCATGGCCTTTAGTCGTCGCTCGTCTAGCGAGCCAATTCGTCATGTCGGCTTCGGAGCCATTCGACTTCGTTGATGTCATTTTCAGCGGCGCTCGGAGTGAGGGAATTTCTAGCTCGATGGGAAGGGCCCTTCCATCCCGTATGTCGGGGCAAATGGGGTTTCTCCCGTGGCATTACGGCCCGATGTGCGGTAGCCCCAAAGTGCAAGGTGCGGCTTCTCGGGCCAATCTCGTCCTCGGGTGGTCATTTTCGGATGATCCGTTCGAGGTTTTGTTTCTTTGCTTCCACGGCGCCGTTTGTTTGTGGCCGGTAGGGAGAAGATTTGTGGCGTGTGATCTTGAATTCAGACGGCGGTCTGTCGAATTCCCCTTCGAAGTGTGAGCCGTTGTACGATATGACCTCATTTGGGATGCCGTATCGGCATATGATGTTTTCCTTGAGGAAATGTGCGACCTTCTTGGAGGTGAGTACCTTGTAGGACTTGGCTTCGACCCATTTGGTGAAGTAGTCGATGGCTACTAAGATGAACTTCGTGGCCAGATTCTTTGCTGGCGGAGCGATTTTCCCGATGACGTCAATTCCCCAGTGGCGAAAGGGCCAAGGTGTAGTCATGCGGTAGAGATCGTGGGGCGGTAGATGATTGAGGTTGGAGAACCGTTGGCACTTGTCGCGGCTTCGGACAAAGTGGATGCAATGTCTGCCTCCATGGAGATCCGGTAGTAGCCCATCACTGAGAATGATTTGCATCGGGGCTCGGCATTCATGTGGGGACCGCAAGCCCCATTGTGGACTTCGTTCATGAACTTGTTTGCTTCTTCTTGGGCGACGCGGCGTAGGAGTGGCCCGTAGTAGCGTTTCTTGTATAACATGTCCCCGAGGATGACGAAGTGAGAGGCAAGGCGTTTTAGGGCCATGATGCTCTTGGTTTTGACCCCTTACGTGTGTTGACCTTCCTTGTTCATGAAGGTAGTTTCCCGTTCTTGAGGTATTGGAAGATCGCTTGTCTTTGGAAATGGCGTCGGACTTGCGTCTCTTTGGCTCTTGACAATCTTGCAAATCGTTGTGATTAAAACCTTCTCGGCGGCTTGGGCCCGGTTTTCTCTCGTTTGACAACATGCTTAAATGTTTGCTTGATGCATTTATTTAATTAATGTGTTTGCCTTTTGTATAGATGAATTTAAGCTTGTTTTGATTAGTTAATGTCATCATTTGTTAAAGATGCAATGAAATGGTTTTTAGGAAGGTCGGACCTTTTATTGAAAGCGTGAAGGCGTACATTGTTGATCAAAGATTCACAATCGTCGGGCGTAAAGCCGTCAAAAGACACAAAAGATGTGAATACACGAGACAACAAGACTCGAAGCTAGACTATAGGCGACGAGGGATTGGACCGAGCTTCATTACTCTCGGATGGCCGTAGCTCTAGAGGGAGTGGTCTTTGGTTTAGGTGGCCAATCTTCCCTTGGCATGAGTCCGGAAAGTAGCTTGCATGCGGTTCGATTTCAAACCGGATCGCGGAGGTTTTTGGCTGCTCCCCTGATGATGTCCCTCCATTAGTGTTGCCACCGAGTCCTTGGGGGTTTTTGATGATAGAAGTCGGCGAGGGCTACTTCTAGGAGGGCGAAGCATTCGGCGGTCGGAGTGGATTCTTGCGATGTTGATCACTTTCATAGAATGCGCTTCTTTATGCAGGATCTTTGCTTGGACGACGTTTACAATGTACGATTCGAGCGGACATGCTATATCTCCTTCCCGATTAAGCCTTGGAGGAGGTTGCGCCATTGTTCGTCCGGGTCGGACACGGAATGTTGAATTGAACTAGGCTGTGATGGCTGTCCCAGTAAGATCCGAGTGTCGGCTAGAGGGTTGTCTTGTACGGGGATCGGTGATGAGCCGGTTTGCAAGAGGGTTTTCGGCGAAGTAAGGGTCTACTCCTCGATCAATCTCCATTAGGGCATCCATCTCTTGATCCTCTCTCAAGCATTCTTCACGATCGCATATATCGAGTTGTCATCGACCCATGAGTTCTTCAATTTCCGGCTCGTCGCGGCTTAGAGCGTGGATGTAAGGATCCACTTCGTAGCGGGACGGGGTAGGAGAATCATGCAGGAAGAGTATTCGGTCATGTCGGGACCTTCTTACGGGTCGTAGCTTGCGGCCAAGCACTTGCCATTACTGCGCTTCCGCGGATCACTTCGATCGCTCCGTTGGCATTGATGAATTTCACGCATTGGTGAAGAGTAGATGATCTTGCTTTCATCGATGTATCCAAGGCCGTCCCAACAAAGCGAGAGAAGGTTGGTTTGATTTCCACGACTTGGAACTCTACCGAGCTCCGGTTGTACGTCGAATTGGATCCTCAAGTTGATGACTCCTACGATTGGTCGTGCGGTGGAGTCGTAGGCTCGGATTACCCAGGTGAAGGCCTTATCGAGAACGGTCGATGTGGAGTCGTTTCGGTGTGCTTAAAGCGATGATGTTGGCTGCGGAGCCGTTATCAATCAAGACGTTCGGGAGGAAGAACCTCTACATCTTTATGAGGATGAGGAGGGCTTCGTTGTGCCGATTCTCACATATTGGCAAGTCATCGTCTGTGAAGGCTAAACCGCTTCCCGTGCTACCGTTGGACTCGGTCTCGTCTGGGGAACGTTCGATCCAACCATTTGTATGCCTTGGGCTGGGCAAAGATCGTAGGGAGACGGTGGCCCTTGGGCGTTCTTGTCGGAATTCCCGGTCACGAGACCTTTTGACTCTTGTTTCACGCTCCCGATCATAGCGAGACGGCATGCGACGGTCTCGGAAATTGCGGGGAGTCTGCTCTCGCTTGGGGTTTCGTCAATGGCTATTGAGTTTACCACTGTCGTTACGGGAATGGATTTCCAATGGTATTGGGACCACGGGGGCGTTCCAATTTTCCCTCCTCAATGAGCCCTGAATCACACCTTGAGTACGAAGCAATTGTCGGTGGTGTGGCCGGGGTAGTTATGGAAGGCGCGGTGCTTGCTCATATCCATGTTGGGTTTGAGGGTCTTCGGTTGGAAATTCTCGAGTGGTTTGAGAAGATTTCGCTTCACCCAAGCTTCAAATACTTGACCCGAGGGCATTTCCGAGGTTATCAAAATCTTTGGAGCTGTGGGAAGCGAGGGGGTTGCTATTCTTTGGGATTTGCTGATCGCGGTTTACTTGAGCTCAGTTACGAATGTAGTGCCTTTGTTCATTGCTTCCTTTCCTTTGGTTGGGGCGGGAGTTGAAGTTGCCGGAGTTTGTTCGATAGCGGTAAGACGAGGCGGGGTTCTTTGTTGCCTTTTGAAGACTCGAGTCTTTTCAAACTTTGTCCGGCGTTGACCGTGGCACGGAGATGCGGATAGAAATGGTGGGCGATCAAAGTCCTCAAAGATGGTTTGAGGCGGGAATGGAAGATGTCCATCTGCTCTTCTTTGGAAAGTGGATCCATTATCTCGCTTAGCTTCCGGTTCCATCTTTTGTAGAATTCGCCCCTTTGGTTCGTCATCCTTTTGTTCGGTGGCTTGCGGAGTCATGGCGGTTTGTTTCCCATTCAAGATTGGCGCGGTACTTCTCCGAGGAAGATTTCACCGATCGATCCCACGTGGAGCGGTTTTACGCCTTCACATTGAGGAACCACCTTAGTCTTTGTGGATTTGAGGGAATGCGAAAATGATCGCCATCTGTTGAGGGTTGCCCCTTTGGCTCTCATACCCGGGACGTAGGTGTCGATGTGGGTTTTGGGCATTACTGTTCCGTCAAACTTTTCCATTTCCGGCATCTGAACTTTGGAGGGAGAGGGACCACTTTGTTCGGATCGGTAGGCGGGAGGGAGTCCTTCCGAGAACTAGCTAGCTTGCCTTGCATGTCTTTCATTTGTTCGATCAACCAAGCCATGTGAGGGTCGGTATGCGAGGTGGGTTACCGTTTTCGGGGACGGACCGAAGATGGAGGTGGATTGGGCGATGGGATCGCCATTCGGGAGTCTTGGGGAGGTAGTTGAGTGTATACCAACCCATACCACAGGGTGTTGAAGTTGAGGCGTGATTGCCGGGTCCGCTAAGGGTTGTGTTTGGGAAGCTGGGGAAACGATTCGTTAGCCCCAATTGGCGAGGCTTGCGGGTGGCAAACTTGAGATGTCGGGATATCCGCTCGGGATGCTGTCCACAGTAAGAATGGGGACTTTTGATTGTGGTTGCGAGGCTCGTATAGAGGCAAAGGATTGAATCTGGGGATATCGAGATGCATTGGGATACAGCGGAGCGAGCACGTATGTGTCTTTGTTGAGTGCGAGCTTGATGTGCGGGCCGGAAAGCGGCGATCCCGAGGCGGGCATGTCGGGCCCCCTTGGCCCGATGCTGAGGAGCTTTGAGCGAGAGGCGCTGCGTTCTTTGGGATCTCGTAGCTTGGCGGAGCGGGACTCTTGATAGCTTTGAGAAAGGGAGCCGGTATATCTTCGTCCTCTATGAGAACAAAGGTTCCATCGGGTTGGGAAGCTGCAGCTGTTCCTCGAAGACGCAAGGTGTCGACGATCCGAGCTTCTTTGTTCTTCTTGGCGCTTCTTGATGGCTTCGAAGGCTCGCGGCACCTCCTCCATTGTCTGGAGATTCCTTAGTGGCGGGGTTCCGTTTCCCTCACTGTTATACATTGATCCCGTCATGGGGAGTATTGGACGGTGCGGACCGTTGAAGCTGGAAGGGCTATCGGACCTTGTGACCTCAATGCGAAAAGGCGGCTTCCGGGGATTCTCAACCACTCTCGGTTATTTGGAGGGTGACGGGCAAGGTTTAGACACGGGAATGGCCTAACGGGATAAAAGGGGAAAGCTCACGTGGCATGCGGTTTCCGTTTCTTTTATTTTTGATTTTTTTTTTTTTGTTGTTTTAATTTACTTAAAACATGTTTTCTCGAGAATCCTAGGTAGGTTGGAAAAGATTGCTCTTCTTTTCGCAACTATGCTAGATCTGGGTCGTGGAGACCATACGTGCGGCTATAAGCCCCTCGTTTTGCACACGTATTTCGACATCCCGGGGTGGACGGCCCGGGCGAGGGTCCTATAGTGCAAGCGGTTTCCACCGGCCTAAAAGAAAAATCGAACCTAAGGACCGAGGCTGTCATGTTCGTTTTGATGCGTTAGCCATGTGAATAGTGAACCGAGCCGGCCGGCTGAGTCAAGATCGTGTCAAGAGTTCGGCATGACCTCTCTTTACCTTGCTTGCGCAAGGGATGCAGTGACGTTAGGCGTTGGGTGGGTCATATCGTCATGGGCGACGTATCAAAGGCGTGATGACATGGTGTCATGCAAGCATGGATGTATATCGGGACGGAACATCGTGCAGGTGTAGCCGGAAATCAAGATCGGAGTCAAGATTTTAGCATGACCTTTCATCGCTTTGCTTGCGCGAGGATCTTGAGTTAGAGCCTTGACTCGAGAAAATGGCCGGCATGGTATATGTATCCAGTGTATGACACTGACCAGGTAAAAAACCAACCAAGTACGGACGAGTGTGACTCAAGACTCAAACGTGCGGGGTTGACGCTTGGCTAGGATGGGATGTTTGGAATGATCCCGTGCGCGTCCAAGAGGCCTAGGAAGACCAAACGGACCGCAACCGAGACCACTCCGGGTTAAGGGTTGTAGTGTGCGGTGTATCCGGCGACGGTGCGCATAGTGTGCGGTGTAACCGAGCGGCGGTGTGAGTAGAGTGCGGTGTAGCAAGGCGACGATGCGCGTAGTGTGCGGTCTCTAAAATTCTTTTACGAGTAAAATAGAAATTTTTGAAGAATTTTAAATGTATGCGCGAGATGTATATTGATGCATTTTTTTTGTATTTTTTTTTTTTTGTAAAATAAAAACGAAGCACGTGCACACACACACAACAGTTAAAGGAAGGGGTAAAATGAAAGTTTGACCCTCATCATCGTTTTAAAAATCTTTTGTTTTGTTTAAAAGTTTTTTTAAAACAAAGTGTCCCCAGCGGAGTCGCCAACTGAAATTACCCGGGATCCGGCTCGCGCGCGGAGGGCCCCCGTGCATCTCGCAAATTCGTCGCTGTTCGGGAAGTTCGCCCGGATCCGAGAGGCAGCACAATCGCGCCCCGGCATCTGGCTTATTCCGTTTTAGCGTTTGCGAGGTTGGAGGTGTCTCGCCGTGTTTGCTTTCGCATTTTGTAGAGTCGCCACGCCGTTTTTATTAAGCCCAAAACATTGAAAAAGGGCATCAGTTTAAAGATAAATTTTAAACTGTTTTTGTGTGATGAGATTTTGAGTTCGGAGGTCAGATGACTCCTCGGGAAGAGAATATTAGAATATTAGAGCTCACCCGAGTAGCCTCGTAAAACGAGTCTTTCGGATACCCCTAATATCCTTTAAATGTTGTGTGTGTGTGTGTGTGCTTTTAAAAATGCATGCTGTATCGGATGTCTACATTGTATTGAAATGTATTGAAATAGAATAGGAAGGAAGCCTTACCAATGTTGGTTCGTGTCTGTCTTCCGCAGGGGAATAGTGTTTGAGGTCGGAGTAGCGTTCCGGATTGCTTCGGGGATGCCGGTTGTCCGCGGACGAGTTTCGGCGTGAGTTGAGTTTGTAGGCTGCGTTCGGGCGAGAGGTTCGGCGTGCGTGGTGGATCGTGAGTCACTCGGCAGTTTCGGCGTGCGTTGTGGTGGCGAGTCAGTTTCGGCGTGCGTTGGAGTCACTCGTTTCTGGGTTGCGTTGTGGTGGCGAGTCAGGTTCGGCGTGGTTTGGGATCGTCGGTTTGACTCGGAAAGAGCGGGACACCGTGGGAAAGACCGGCAAGGCCTCGGAGTACCACGAGGGGCCTCGGAGTACCTCGAGAGTGCCTCGGGGCAGCGCCAGAGCGTCTCGGGAGCGCTCGGAGAGGCTTCGGAGCACCTCGAGGGGCTCGGAAGGCCTCGGAAGGATCCGAAGGGCCGGGAATGCCTCGAAAGGTCTTAGAAGGGGAGCCGAAGGCTTAGGGAGGAAGAGAGAAGTGGGAGGTGTGAAAAAATGAGGAGGGAAGCCCTCTATTTATAGTAAAAATTTCGGAGCAAAGAGGTCCGTACGGACCTTCTTGGTTATCCGAATTTTGGATTTCCTCGATTTGAGGGAATGCTGCAATGATGGAGAATATTTGGGAATGATGATGTTCCCTGAGCAATAAGGTCCGTACGGACCATCTTGCATGCAAAGAGGTCCGTACGGACCAACTCTGCATGGAAGTCATCATTTCTCCCGGGATTTGAGGGAATATTGTGGACTTTAAGGGGATTTAGTAATCATTGAAACAAAGAGGTCCGTACGGACCTTAATTGCTTTTCTGATTTCCTGAAAATTCCCAAAAGGTCCTTTTGTCCCTTTTTATCCCAGAAAGGCTCCTCCCTTGGTTTGGTTGGGGGTTTGAGAGGGTTTTGAGAGGGTTTTGAGTGAGAGAGGTCTCCGAGACTGCGTGGATGAGTCTGCGGTGTTTCCCGGGTGTTTGAAAGGGAGTGATCCAGATTGGGGTACTTACAGTATGCTCGAGTTCTTCTTAACTTAAGATACCTCTATCACGAATAGTGAAGTATACTTAAGTTCTTCTAGCTTTAGCTACCTCTATCTCTGTCAAAAAGAGATAGCGCCGTAAGCTTTAGTCTTCGTTATTTCCGTCATAAAGAAATAACGTCATCCAGCTTTAGCTACCTCTATCTTCTCGATAGTGACGTAAGCTCTAGTTTCCTCGGGTGGACAAATTCTCCATTAATTGTCAAAACCCTCAAGGATCCTAGACATCGTTCCTAACTATCTAGTGATGCTTGAACTACGATCAAGGCTTGATTCCTCCGGGATACGTAGGTAGCCTTTTATAAAAGGTCCAAACCCATCCGACCACTTTGGTCACCCCGTTCCTCCGTCACTCCTCGGTGATGAAGTAGTCCCTCATAAGAGACTTTGTTATCCGACCATCTCGGTCACTTCTAGCATATCCCCAAAGTAGGATCAATTGCTTGACCTCCTAGGTCATTTTCTCTTCTATTTCCCCAAAGAAGAGACCGGTTTTCTCTTCTTCATTCCTCAGCGATCCTACTCCGAACTACGGCCTGGCTTGATTCCTCCGAGATACGTAGGTAGCCTTTCATAAGAGGTTCAGCCACTCGACCACCTCGGTCTCCCAATCCGTCTCGGCATTCGCCAGATCGGATCCTTTTCTATCGACAACCCCACTCGCCTTGCAAGTGACGTTGCCGAGGGGCTTCTGTAAGTACCCAAATCTGGCTCATGCCTTCCGGTTAAATTTCCCGGCAATTTCGGTAAGTTTTTCGGTAATTTCCCGGACCTTCCTAGTGTTCCGGAAATATTCCGGAACAGTTCCAAATTAATTAAAGGCTGAAGAGGAGCCTTCCTAATTAAGAAACACGTTTTTCTTAATTAGGAAGAAGTTTCTAGAATTTGCCACCTTGCATGGTTCTAGAAATGCTGAGTCACAATGGATAATGTCGCACGGCTGCATTAGCTTGAGGTCCCTAGCCGCACGGCCTCATTAGCCTTATCCAGACTGCCTATAAATAGAGCCCTCCTCTACCCATTTTAGAAAAAGCAACAAGAGGCATCAATTACTCATATTACGAAGAAATACTCCCAAGAAGCTGTTGGAAGTCCAAAAAGGTGAAGAAGAAGGCCAAGAAGATACCTCCCTCCTCCTTGAAGATCCAAGATCAACCTCTCCTCCTAGATCCATCCAAAGAAGAAGGAAGCCATTGGTAACCTCGCACGCCCTAACCTCGCATCCTAATTGCTTTATAAATTGCTCATTGCATTGCCTTTATATTGCTTGGGACTTGGTAGATTAAAGATCACATCTTTATATTCCCCTTTCCCCTTTTGCATCCATTAGACATCATTTGTCATAAAAAATGTAGTCTTTCCCTATAAAGGTGCATCCTTTGCACCTAAAACCCCCATTTTCCAATAAAAATGTCATTTTTATGCATCCTTTGCATATAAAAATCAAATCTTTTCAATCAAAATGCATCCTTTGCATTCAAAATCCCTTTTCCAAGCATCATTTGCTTTAAAGATCATGTCTTTACCATAAACTAGCATCATATGCTTTTCAAAATGCAATCTTTATGCATCATTTGCATAATGAATGCCAATTTCTTCATAAAAATACATCATTTGCATAAAATCATATCTTTATGCATCATTTGCAATAAAGATCATTTCTTTGAATCAAATGCATCATTTGCAACCCAAAAATGTCATCTTTTCATTAAAAATGTCATTTTTACATATATTCCCCCATTCCCCATTAGTAACCTCGGAACGGACCGATGTAAAAGATCCTATCTTTACATCATACCTTCCATAAAGGTTTCATAATCTCTTTAGAAAAGGGACACCTTTGAACCCTATATCTCCGATTATCACTTAAGATGAGTATGAAGCATCTATACGAGCTCGACCATCTTAAAGTGTAGGATTGATGGGCTAAGGACCCTCCTTTTCTAAAGAACCTCATCTTTGACTACAAAGAGAGTCATTCTCTCGATCACGCAAGTCCCAAGGTCCAAAAAATGCGATGATCACAAGTCCAAGATGAGGACGGGATCATAATCCCGAATACATAAAATCCAAGAAATCCCGAGCGACAACCAACAAATGGTTTGTACGTCCGGAAGACGACTTGGGACATTCCCTCCTTATCATCAAACACATGCACACAAGAAAGCACGCAAGCAAGCACGATTAATGGGATCTTGGGAGACTTGCTCCGGCAAGGCACCTTGGGTGAACGACGATCCGTTCTTCCCAAGGGGTAACTTAACCTCCGAACCCATAAAACCTTTTTTTCAAAGTTTTGAGGTAATCAAAATGGCGTGGCGACTCCGTTTTTCAAATTAAACCGGATGTCTTCAAACTAGCGTGAATTTCCAAAACAAACACAAAATTTTGGGCACACATTCACATTTAAGCATGAGTTTATGTTTATTATATGGCACAAGATGGGGAAAACATAAACATCCGAACGTCTTTAGAAACATGTAGTCTGGAGTTCTTTTTAGTAACTTTTGATAGGGATAAATGTATCCTAACAAACGCATTGGAAGCCTGTTAATGAGAAAAACGGCCGTACTAAAAGCTTCTAGCCAATACTTTTGTGGAACACCGGATTGTGCTAACAAACATAAACCCATTTCAACAATGTGTCGGTGTTTTTTTCAACGGTCCCATTTTGTTGTAGAGTATGAGGACAAGTGGACTGATGTTTAATTCCATGATTTTTAAGAAAAATTGAGAATTGCCTATTCATGAACTCCCCCCCCCCCCAATCCATTTGAATGGTTTTAATGGTATGTATGGCTGCAATTTTACGACTGAGTTGGTTTTCGACATGAATTTTAAATGTAGAGAAAACATCTACTACATCAGATTTTCTAAGCAAAGGATAAAACCAAACATAGCGAGAAAAATCATCAACAATGCTTAAATAATATTGAAAACCACTATTTGAATTAATTGGGGAGGGACCCTATACATCCAAATGCAACAAAGCTAATGGTTCAACAAAATGAAAATTACGAGTATAAAAATATACTGCACGATTTGACTAAAGGGCAAATGTGACAACTAGATTTATTTGAGACGGATCCACTAAGTGGAATTTTGACTTGATTAACTAGAGACTTGAAAACCTGAGATGACAAGTGTCCAAGATGTGCATGCCAAATGGACGACGTATCATGTTCCCCAATGAGGGCCAAGGAATTGACTCGAGAAGATGAATCAAACTGAAGTGTGTAGAGTCCATCAGAGCTACTAACAGAAAAAATGGTCTGCTTCTGTAGGTGTTAGTGCCCTAGGCCTATAGAGATAGACTTATTTGTAATGTCATTATTCATTTATATAAGAGATTGTTTCTTTGATTATTATATGTGTTTGCATGTTTACTTTAATAATCGTGTACCTAGTACTTATGAAGCATTAGTATTGATGATGCCAAAATCGCCAAAACAGCCCAAATCCAAGCGTTGAATGCTCCGGCGATTGCAAGGCCTGAAAATAAGAGAAAACACGTAAACTAAGCCGGGGCGGATCCGGCTAAAGGCCCTCCGGCGTGAGAGTAAGTTCACGGTTGATATTAGAGAAATCAAATTGACAGAGTTTCTCCAATGTAAAAAGTAACGTACCCAATAATGAGCCATGGGGCTTGTATTTATAGGAATGGATAGATAGAATCCATGTTGGAATGAACTTGTAAATAGATAAGATATAATTCTAATAGAATTATATCTGTTAAGGAGTCATTGTTTGACTTGAATTGATGTTGACAAGTATAATCTGATTGGATCATTCTTTGTATACTCCTTGTTGAATAAGGATTGTATGTTCGATAACCTAACGCCGAGGAACACAAATGTTTTACCTCGGCCTTAACAAATAGACCGAGGTAAATGATTCTGCTTCCTCGTCATTTGGAGATTGGCCGGTACGGTGATATGCCGAGGTAAATGATTTAGTTTCCTCGTCATGGTGGAGAATGCCGAGGTAAGAACTTTAGTTTCCTCGTCTCTTGCTGCATACCGGCCCAAACATGTTGTTATAAGGCTGAGATAAACGCTCCTTGTCTTATGAGGAAGACCCTACTCGGCCCTGACACTTGGTTATTTAGATAATATTCATGGCTCAATTCAATTAGGCCCAGCTTGAGCAAACCCATATTCGTATCTCGGTTTATACTGTTCAGTGGCCCCCGACTTTCTAGCTCGGATTAGGACGAGTAGAAAGTCATCTCGTTCTCGTCATATGGATGAAATACGAAAGGTTTTGACACGTGTCCTCGGCGTCGCTTCATATAACTGACGGTTGCCATTCTGGGGCCCCCCAGTCTTGTCACGCCTTGAAACCGTCAATTCGCATTTAATTCTTGGGGCGCCCGACCCGGAATATTTACTTTACCCATGGGTTTAACCCGATTGAGGGGTATAAAAAGCAAAAACCCTTTCATTTTAAACCTTTACAAACTCAAATCAGTCGAACTAAGGGCAAGGTTTAGGCGAAGAACATTCAGGCGAACACAAAGAATCATCCTTTCCAGATTCCGGCGAACTTTTTCCGGCGACGTTGCTTTCTTTCGCGTTTCAAAGCACTTTCACGAACTCAGGTATGGATTTTCTCTTTCTCACCAATTCTGCTCCTGTTTTAGCGTCTTCTAGGGTTGTTAGAAGAACTCATACGTGAATCAAGAAACATGAAGCTCGCCATTGTTGAAGATTCAAGCTTTTCTTCATGAATTTTTGTTCCCAACTATCCCGATTTCATGTTTGTGATTTTCTTTGCATTTTGTTAAACTTCTTCGAATATTGAATGAACTCCCCCTTTACTCTTTGATTCCCCTTAGAAATGGCTCGATCTTGGGACCATTCTCCCCGATTCCGTTGTGGATATCATACTTGGAAATTTGAGGGTCTATCGTAGAGAGAGGTCCATGGTTGATGCTCACTCTGGATGATGTAAGCAAGCAGTTAAGAGGTTATGGTCGATCTTGTCTATTCCTCCAATACCCTGACTCCACAAGAATAGATAGGATTGAGTCTGGTTCACCCAACATTATAGTTTTTGAGGATAGAGTGAGATGATGGAGCACATCGATCTGTTCTACCCGGCCTCTGATCGCGAAATGCGTGAGCGCCTGAGAGGTACGGCTCCCTCCTCGGCCTTATTAAATGACGAGGAGGGGAATCTCCCTTCCCATCCTAAATCGATCATGGACGAGGTCACTAATTTTGTCTCCTCGTCTTTATGCAGATATGACGGGAAGAGAAGGAGAACCCTCCTCGTCTACTCAGATAGTTGATGCTTTCATGGATGAAGCACAAACTGATGGCCGTTTGGCCCGAAGAAGAGGAGGCCGAGGACGAGGAGGCCAAGGATTAGGACAAAGGCAAGAGAGGACCCCAAGAGCCGGGGATCCCATGCTGGAAAAGCTATACTCCAAGTACGGGGTAGACAAAGCCGAGTACAGGCTAACTTATATGGGCCACATGGAGCTAAAAACAAAGAAGGAAGAGGATGACTTCTACTATAACCAGGACTTTGTCCACTTCTACTTCAAACAATTCCAACAAGGACTTCGTCTTCCACTGGATCCTTTCATCTGCGAATTTCTGGACGACGTGAGGGCGGTGCCGGCCATGCTAGGAGCCAATGGTACCCGGGTCCTTGTCAGCTTCATCATCCTTTGCCGTAGCTTAGGGTATGAGCCAACCATGGGAGCCTTTAGGCATTTCTACCATGTCCAATTTGTCAAGGAGAGGCGGCTCCTCGTCATCAAGAGTGCGTCTAAGAAACCAAAGTTGCTCCTCCCAATGTCTAGCAAAGTTCTTTGGTTGGGATAACCACGTTATTAGGGTGGAGAGCCGCGAGGATGGGAGTTCCGGTCTCCTTGTAAAGGTCCAACTTCTTCGTTCCCCGTCCAACAATACGAATGGACCGAGGACTTGATTAAACGCACGGAAGAATTTGCCGAGGTGGGAGTCCTCGATTGGTCAGTGATTGAGTCCTCGGACCGTTACTACATTCAAGCGGGTTTAATGCCGGGGAAGAAGGATGGGGTATCTCCCCTTGTCACCGTAAAGAGGGAGACGCTTCAATGGCTGGACGATTCACCCCGGCTTAGTGTTCCATGAGGATTGCATTACATGCAAGGCGAACGTCCCGGGACCAATGTTTGAAAGCCGTCAACATAGTTGGACGTAAATGTTTCTTTTACTTGTACTTTTCAAATGCTTGTTACCTCTGCCCACATTTAACTCTTTCCTCGTCCTTGCGGATCCTAACGGCCGAGGAAGAAGAAACTTTAGCCATGGAGAGACTTAGTCCCCAAGAGCTAGTGAAGAGGAAGAGGAAGGCGAGCAAGAAGGCTGCCTTGACGAAAGGAGGGAGGATGCTAATGCACGTAACCTCGTCCTCAATGTTCGAAATGACCAACCCCTTCCCCTTAAATTGCACGGGAAGTGAATGCCGAGGAACCGGCGGCGGCAATCAAACCAATCCATCAGCTGCGAGAGGGCATAGCCTCCATGTTGATGCGAGGAAGAGGCGACCGAGGAAGCTAGCCTCGTCCAAAGGAGATCGAGGCTCCAAAAGGACTCCAAGCTGTTAGCGCCGAGGAGGCCGGCGGCTAAACGGGCAAGCGTCGGTGTAGCCCCCAATGTTGATGCTCCTCCTCCCTTGACCGTTCAATCCGTCAAAGCTGTTGAAGAGGCCGACGAGGCGGCCAAGAGTATGTCCCTCGGCATTCCCGTCTTAGGGGACTCCCCTGTTGGCAAGGGAGGGACCCTTAGTGAGATTGGGCCGAGCTCTATTCAAAGGGCTATGGACGAGGATGCCTACGAGGCATTACAGTAAGAAGGCTCCCAACGAGGACACCTTGCTCTGCCATAAGGGACTCTTGATCGCCGAGGTAAATGTTAATCCCTTTACGGGTTATTGTCTTTGATATTGGTTTTGTCTTTCTAATGATGATTTATCTTTCGGTTGGCTTACGTCACGGCGTACGAGAATGTTACGGCCAAGAAGAAGACGAGGCGTACGAATGAGGCCAAGGCGGCTCAAGCAAAGAGCGAAAAAGACAAGTCTTCCTTGGCTAAACTTTTAGAGGCCAAGGATGCGAGCTTGCGGCGGCCAAGGCCAAGGTTGAGGCCGAGGTAAAAGGGCCGAGGAAGAAAAGGCAAAGGCCGAGGAACATCTCCGGCTTAAAAATGAAGAGCTTGCTCGGGCAAAGGCGATAAGGCCGAGCTTCGGACCAAGGCCGATGAAGGCGAGGCCAAATGCCGGGATTGGAAGCTACCCTCCCGGCTAGGGAGGAAGAGGCCGTAGCTCGGTTCAAGGAGAGCTCGGCTTTCAAGGAAGCTTGATGATGGCCAGCTCGGCCTTGAGAGGCCGTGGACGAGCAAACGGCCACCATGTTTGAAGATGGCTATCTCCACTTGGCCGGAGCATTTTGGTGATCCTTCCACCGGTGCTGGACATTAATAAGATTGCCCAGCTAATTTGCAGGGATCAATATGCCGAGGAAGTCAGGGCTCTCCATCACTTGGTCCCCTATTCTGACAGCAACTTGGGCGATGGGCGCCGAGGATGCTCATGCTTGCAGGGAAGTGTGGAGGCCGGCCTCTGTTGTCCCTGGCAATATTAAAGACCTGGTGGAGGCGATCCAAGACGCCGAAGAGCCCGAGGACATAGAAGCCGAGGTGGAAGGAGGGACTGAGGAAAATAATGCATCCACTGAACAAACGGTCCTTCCTCCCCCCGGCACTATCCTTTGAAGGCCCATTTGGACAAGCCTTTTGATGACGATGCACCAATCTTAGGATAGCTTTTTTCCTTTGTTTTTGTAATAGATGGTAGGGCTTTTGTAAATTTTTTTTGAATATCAATGAAAATCCTTGTTATGATTCGTGTTATTTCCATTGCTCATATTTTGGTATGCTAGGCCGAGGCACTAGACTTAAGAAGTCAGGATCCAAGGAAGGTTCCTTGCTCCCAGATGTTGGGCAAAGTGGTTAGGCCGAGGAAATACTCCTCGGCTTTAACTATGCTCTTTATTTATTTAGGCCGAGGAGGGTTTCCTTGGCTGTAAAGTGTTGTAATCCTGGATCGGACTTGATTCATGATAGGAGGTTTGTCAAGCCCTTAGGCCGAGGAAAGTCCTCGGTCTTGGCTGTTAGTCTCCTAAGTCAAGGTGGACCCTGGACTGGAAGTGTTGTAAGCCATCAGGCCAAGGAGGTTCCTTGGTCTTGGCTGCTTGGTATCCTGAGTCAAGGTGGACCCTTGACAGGATGTGTTGTAAGCCATCAGGCCAAGGTGGTCCCTTGGTCTTGGCTGGTGTTAAGCCATCAGGCCAAGGAAGATCCTTGGTCTTGGCAATTGTGTAAGCCATCAGGCCAAGGAGGGTCCTTGGTCTTGGCTGTTGTTAAGCCATCAGGCCAAGGAGGTTCCTTAGTCTTGGCAGTTGTGTAAGCCATCAGGCCAAGGGAGACCCTTGGTCTTGGGCTGATGTAAGCCATCGAGCCAAGGAGGATCCTTGGTCTTGGGTGTAAGCCATCGAGCCAAGGGGATCCTTGGTCTTGGGCATTGTGTATCGGAGAGTCGGAAGTAGTCTTTGGGGTGAAGAGTTGATAGTTGCTTTACTTGTTGGAAGAAAGCGCTTTCGTAGAAGCGAAATGCGATTACATAGAGCGCAATCCTATCAACTAAAAAGACAAAAAGAAAACAAAAGACCGAAAATAAAAGATAGAAAATAAAGAGCTAATCTATTGCAAAATAAACTAGACTAGTGATAATATTTTCTAAGGTTGTCGAATGCCACGGATGCTTGAGATCCTTCCCCTCCTTGGTCTTCAATCTGTAGGTCCCTTCTCGGATGACTTGAGTGATGATATAGGGACCTTCCCAATTTGGGGAGAGCTTGTTACATTACGCCTTCCGACCGGTGGCTTCGATCTTTCTAAGTACCCAATCGCCAACTTGGAATACTCTTTTGATGACCCTCTTGTCGTGATATGCCTTGGTCCTTTGCTTGTAATTCACCATCCTCATGCAACGCGGCTAGTCGTTTTTCATCTATCGGGTCCAGGTCTAGGAGCCTATTGACCTTGTTGACTTGCTCGTCATAATGGGAGTTCCTTGCGTAGGGATGGCCATCTCTGCTGGTGCCATAGCCTCGAGAACCGAAGGTAAGTGCGAATGGGGTTTCCCCGGTTGGCCCCAGTGGTTGTGCGAACAGCCCATAAAGCTAGGGAAGTTCGTCCAACCATCTACCCTCGCGACCTTCAAGATTCTTGGTGAGGGCGGTTAGGACCGGTTGTTGGCGGCTTACGCTTGACCGTTGCCTTGGGGTACGCTGGCGAAGATTTGGCATGGCGTACTTTGACTCTCCCCAGTGCATTTGTAAATGCCGAGGAGAATTGGAGTCCATGGTCGAAACAATTGTATGTGGAAGGCCAAATCGCACCGAGATGTTGTCATGGACAAAGTTGATCGCGTTCTCTTCCGTTATCTTGGCCAATGCCTTGGCTTCTATCCACTTGGAGAAGTAATCAACGGCTACTATCACGTACTTGCAATTACCACGGGCGGGTGGGAAGGGTCCAATGAGGTCGATCCCCACATATCAAATGGCCACGTAGGTATTACGAGTGTTTGCTCGATTGCGAGTAGTCTTGGAATGTCGAGAGAACCTTTGGCATTTGTCACATTTTCGAACATAGGCGTGCGCGTCTTCCACTTAGGTTTGGCCGGTAGTAACCTAGCGATATGATTTTGTCGGCTAAGGTTCGGCCCCGGTGTTCGCCGCAAACACCTTCATGTACTTGCCGGGAGGTTCTCGGTTTCCTTGGGATAGACACACCTTAGCGGGGGCTTCGTGAAAGATCTTCGGTAGAGGACTCCGTTCATCACCACGAATCTTGGAGACCTCTTCTTGATAAGCTTGGCTCGAGCATCATCTTACGGGAGTTTCTCCTTCTCAATGTATTCGATGTAGTCATCGATCCGGCATCTCTCTTCCTCGTCCGTAAGCATGGCTTGTAATCTTTCATACGCGAGGTTCCTCGGCATAAACTACGTATGGGTTGGTCTCAGAAGGAGACACGTCCATGGTGGCTAGTTTGGAGAGAACGTCTGCGACTTGGTTGTCTTCCCTTCCTATACGCTTGAGCTCGAAAAATTCCATTTTCTTCGTCATATCTAGGACCAGGTCTCTATACTTGGCAAGGGTGACATCTTGAGTGTTATATTCTCCCTTCACTTGTTTGACAACAAGGCTGGGAGTCACGAAAGCGGCCACCTTAGTTGCTCCATAGAAGGAGGCCAACTCAATGCCAAATATGAGAGCCTCGTATTCGGCTTGGTTGTTAGAGGCGGGAAACTTGAAGCGGATGGCATCTTGTATAGTATATTCTCCTTAGGGCTTGCTAGTACAACTCCGGCTCCGCTTCTTTCCTTGGTAGGCGATCCGTCCGTATACGAGGATCCAACGGTTGGATGGGAGTTCAATGGGAGAGTCTTTTTCCTCCGGCGCGTTTTGCCTCGGGAGGTGGGGAGATGCTCGCCCATAAAGGCGATCTCGACCATGAAGTCAACCAAAGGTTGTGCTAAGAGGGTCTTCCTTGGTTGGTAAGTGATATCAAACTCCGTTAGAGCGATTAACCAATTAAGGAGACGTCCCGAGCCGTCCAACTTGTGAAGGATTTTCTTGATGGTTCGTTGGTGTAGACGGTGATAGGATGTGCGAGAAAAATATGCACGCGGCTTCCTTGAAGCAATGACTAGTGCGTATGCTATCTTCTCCACATTGAAATATCTGCTTTCTACATCGGACGGTGCCTTAGAGACATAGTAGACGGGCTTGAATTCCTTCATCCTTTCGAACTAAGGCAGTGCGACGGCATGATCGATGGCGGCTAGGAAGACGTATAGCATCTCACCGGTAGTCGGGATCGCTAAGCAAGGGAGGGGAACCCAAGTACTCCTTCAACCGGAGGAATGCTTCCGAGCATTCGGGAGTCCGGAGAAGCTCTTGGTACCCTTCAATACCTTGAAGAAAGGCAGTGACTTTTCGGCGGATTTGGCGATGAATCTTCCAAGGGCCGCAATTCTTCCATTAAGTCTTTGGACCTCCTTGATGTTGGTAGGTTCCTTCATGTCAACGAGCGCCTTGATTTTCTCTGGGTTTGCTTCAATCCCCCTTTGGGAAACCATGAAGCCTAGGAATTTCCTGCGGTAACTCCGAACACGCACTTGCTTGGATTCAGCTTCATGTTGTTTGCTCGGAGGTTGTGAATGGTCTCTTCTAGGTCAGGAACGTGGCTGCCTTCCTTGGTCTTTATGACCATGTCATCAATATAAGCTTCCATGTTTCTACCTATCTGACTTGCAAAAACTTGATTTACCATTCGTTAGTAAGTGGCACCGGCATTCTTGAGCCCAAAAGGCATCATGATGTAGCGAAATTCCCCCCGCGGGTGTTTGGAAGGCGGTCTTCTCGATGTCCTCTTTCGCCATTTTTATCGATGATAGCTGAGTAGGCATCTAAGAAGGCGAGAGTTTGGTGTCCGAAATGGAGTCAACCAACTTGTCGATTACGGGGAGAGGATAGGCTGTCCTTAGGGCGAGGCTTTGTTTAGATCAGTAAAGTCTATACACATACGCCATTTCCCGTTTTGCTTCTTCACCATAACGACATTAGCCAACCAAACGGGGTATTTGACTTCGCGAATTATTCCGGCGAGTAACTTACGCACCTCTTCTTTTATAGCTTCCTCCTTGTCCCTTGCAAAATTTCTCCTCGTCACGGGAGATGGTCTTCGCTAAAGGATCAACTTCTAAGCGGTGGAGGGCTACTTCTTCATTGATCCCCCTCATGTCTTCGACTCTCCAAGCAAAGACGTCGAGGCTGTTTTTGAAGAGGGATATGATCTTTTCTTTCTCTTCTGTGATAGCTGGCCTCCTAGCTTGATTTTTTGTTCGGGATAGTCGGGATTAACGACTACCTCTTCTAGCTCTTCTACGAGGCTTCATTTACGGTCCGTCTCGAAATTCCGGGGATTCGATGATGATCTCTACGATTCTTCTCCCTTCATTGTCGTTTACATTGAGGCCTTCTTCCTCCATAAGTTTATCAATGTCCGGAAGATCGTTCTTCCCGAGTCATGGTTGGCCCCGAGTTACGGTCATTGACGAGAATGGGGTCTTCCTCGGAGATGGGTAGAATTATGCCTTGGTCATCCACAGTTTCTAGGACCATAGGCTCTTCTTCCAGTGTGGGTAGAGTTACGCCTTGGTCATCCACAATTTCTAGGACCATAGGTTCCTCTTCCTCACTTTCCCATACTTCACGGATATAGCTCATTCTAGAGCTAGTTTCGGTGGTCTTACGTGATTTGGAGATCTTGATGTTCTCCTCGGGCGTATCTATCTCCACGCTTTTTGACTTTTTCCGGCTCTTGACAACATGTTCCAAGAAATCTTTGGGGGTGGCCCTCACGCATCCAATGCCAGCACGAGTGGGAAATTTAACTCGTGGGTGAGGAAGGAGGCCACCATCCCAAGTTTGGCTTGACTTGGAATGCCTATAATAGCATGATAGTCACTAGTCAAATCCATGACTATAAAAGTGACGGTAGCTTTGGCTCGGAAGGGATGATTGCCGACCTCGAGTTCTAGTTCTACGGTTCCCTTTGCTCCGACCTTATGGTTGGTGAATCCTTCAAGCCTTCCATGATATGGTTCTAGCACGAGTGTCTTTCAACCCCATTTGTTGGGAGGCTGAATAGTATAGGATGTCACGGGAGGCCCCCCGTGTCAACAAGAAGTCTTTCGGATTCCACATTGTCAATTCGACCCTTGATGACCAAGGGCTGCTCACGAGCTGCTCGACTTCCCGCCAACTCATTCGGAGAAAAACTAATGACTTCTTCCGCTTTATGGATCCAAGCTGGGACATGGTATACTTTGCTTAGCTCGTGGATCTGGTCCCTTAGCTTTACGGTGGAGGTCACCTCTTCACGGATCACATGTAGTTTAGCCCTAGGAGGCCTTCGATCTTCATCCTCACTCTTGGAGTCATCTTCACTCTCCTCTTGCTTCCGCTTTCGCTTGCCATCTTTCTTCATGACATAACGGTCTAACTTTCCCTCGTCAACCCATTGTTGGATTATCTTCTTAAGGGCCCAGCAACCATCAGTGGTGTGCCCGTTGTCCTTGTGAAAATCACAGTATTTGTTCTTGTTGCGGGGATATTTTGGGTGATCGGTCGGCGGACGAGGTGGAGGAAGGTTTACTAGCTGCATGATTTCGAGAGATGGGCTTTGTAAGAGGGGTGAACTCTAGCTTCTCGGTGCTTCTTGTTCTATTCTTTCCTTTGGAACCCTTGCCGTTCCGTTGTCATTACGTCGGGGTTAGTTGCTTCGAGGTTCCGTCTTGTCGGCTCCCCTTTTCTTTGTCTTGTCTTGACCATGGAAATGGCATAGGCCACCTTGTACAATTCGGCCTTGGAATTAGGTTCCCTGGCGAGAGTTCATAAATGAGGGCCCGATTTTAACCCGAAGTTGAAGCAAACTATGACCTCCCTATCGGTGAGGCTTTCTTCAACTTGGTGCGCCATTTTCGGAACCTATTGTAGTAGGCGAGGGTGGTCTCTCCCTTCCCTTGCTCAATGTTGGCCAAGTCGGTTAATCTCATCTTCCTCTTCCCAGTAGTGGCAAAATGATCTAAGAACATTCTCCTCATGCCCCTCCGGCCAATCGATGCAACCTTTCTTGAGCTCACGGAACCGGGTTAAAGGCATTCGGAGAAGGTGCTCGCGAAAGCTTTGCGAGCAAGTCATCGGCGGTGGTGAGGAGATTCATGGTTTGTTCGAAACTTTGCACATGGTCCTTGGCGTCGGTGGTTCCGTTGTATTTCTCGAAATTCGGGAGCTTGAGGTTAGGATGGGGAGGTGCGGCGGTTATCCTCAAGGAAAACGGACGGGTGGCCCAATCATAATCGTCGTCATTATATTTCTTTCCCCTCTCCATATCATCCGGCCTTTGCTTCAAGCTCCCATTGCTTTGTTTCTATTTCCTTCTCACTGCTTGAGCGAGTGCTTCGTTGGGAGCTTCGGCGGACTTGTCTTTGGGGCGATCATTCACCCTACTATGCTCCTCTTCATGTCGGTGGCCATCACGTTTGGAGGGCCCTATCACGTCTTGGTTCCGGGTCTTGTGCGCCAAGTATCATCTGTAGGGCTCTGGGGTCCTTGGCCTAGCAAATTCTCGATGCCGAGGACGAGGAGAGTCGGTCGGCGAGGACGATGAGAATCTGAACGACGAGGGCGAGGAGAATGCGGTCGACGAGCTCGAGGAGACGTGGGACGCCCTAGGTGTCATGATGAGGCGAGCGGGGATAGGCGCCTATTCAAGGCGAGTCTTGTCCTTAGGTCCTTGGAGTTCACTTCCTCTTCCCTAGGAGTTATTTGGCTTCTCGGGTCGACCACAGGATCTTACGCTTCTTGGTATGCCGAGGATGAGGAGAATCCACAGGAGGCGGCATTGGTAGTTCGGCGGTCTTCGGGGTGGAGCACGATGCTCTCCCTGTTCCTTTCTCAAAGGTGGGCCCATTGATGGTACAATGAATGGAGCCATGGAATGATACAGGTCCATTTGCAAAAGAGCAACTTGTGTTTCATACATCCTTTGCAAAGTCTCCATTTGTTTATGTAACAAAGAGCGTCGGTCAACGGGTTGAGATCCTCCTGCTTGACCGGCGTCGGCATTCTTTGTTTTCTTCCTTCCTACTTGCTTCCCACGAGCACGAGTAGGACGAGGAAGGTCATTGCCCTCTCCCTCGGCATTTGCCTGACCCATGGAACGAAGAGTCATGGCAAGGGGAGGAATGGCATCAGTCTGAGGTAGAGGAGGAGGAGGAGGCAGTGGCTCCTCGGTTCCAGTGTTTCCCCCATTCACTTGGGTGGGATCCTCAGCTGTAACACTTGTGAATTGTCCGTCCATTATGAATCACAAACAGATTATTAAGTGCAAAATTTTCCAAAAATCACAATTTCACCAAAACAGAATTTATGGCTAAAATTAGGGCAAATTTTAACCAAAAACAAACAGCCAATTGTGATTATTTCTAACGCAAAGAACTCAAGCCAAAATTGGGATCAAACTGAACGTTAAAAACGCCTTTGACGGAATCTGGGCAAATTCCGGCTGAACTTGATGATTCCGGCGGTGTCAAGAACAGAGCTTTACCGATCCAAAAATTCCGTTCCAAGAAAGAACAAATTCGGCAAGAAAATTGGCTTTAGGCGAGCGTTTTCCAGGCCAAACAATGGGTGTTTAAATCGATTTCCCGGCAATGGAACCAATTGATGATGCCAAAATCGCCAAAACAGCCCAAATCCAAGCGTTGAATGCTCCGGCGATTGCAAGGCCTGAAAATAAGAGAAAACACGTAAACTAAGTCGGGGCGGATCCGGCTAAAGGCCCTCCGGCGTGAGAGTAAGTTCACGGTTGATATTAGAGAAATCAAATTGACAGAGTTTCTCCAATGTAAAAAGTAACGTACCCAATAATGAGCCATGGGGCTTGTATTTATAGGAATGGATAGATAGAATCCATGTTGGAATGAACTTGTAAATAGATAAGATATAATTCTAATAGAATTATATACATTAAGAAAGTCATTGTTTGACTTGAATTGATGTTGACAAGTATAATCCTGATTGGATCATTCTTTGTATACTCCTTGTTGAATAAGGATTGTATGTTACGATAACGGAGCCGAGGAACACAAATGTTTTACCTCGGCCTTAACAAATAGACCGAGGTAAATGATTCTGCTTCCTCGTCATTTGGAGATTGGCCGGTACGGTGATATGCCGAGGTAAATGATTTAGTTTCCTCGTCATGGTGGAGAATGCCGAGGTAAGAACTTTAGTTTCCTCGTCTCTTGCTGCATACCGGCCCAAACATGTTGTTATAAGGCTGAGATAAACGCTCCTTGTCTTATGAGGAAGACCCTACTCGGCCCTGACACTTGGTTATTTAGATAATATTCATGGCCCAATTCAATTAGGCCCAGCTTGAGCAAACCCATATTCGTATCTCGGTTTATACTGTTCAAGTATGAAGTCTAATGGATAGTCATGTGATGATTATATGCATAGAGATGCACATTAGATTCATGGGTACTTGTTAGAGAACAAGGTACTGGACTTGATCCATTATGAGATTTATGTCATGGTCGCATGTCATAAATAAATCTCATATAGTTATATCATTGATATCATTTGACCTGAGATTATCATCGTCTTCCACTTGATGAATATTATGTTTGATATAGTTTAACGTTGTCTTTAACCGGATAACAATAAGGGCTATTATTGGCATGATATGATTCTTGTTGGGAAGAATGATAAGTCAAGATGGAAATTTGTCCCTCGTAAAGAGAGATGTTTGCTATGCCACTCGTAAGTAAGATTGATGTAGTGCATGGCCATGCCCGAATGAATTAATGTGATTAATATCATTCGATTAATCAATTTACTTAGTAACGAGAAAGCATTGAACAATATGAGTTGACTTGGACCATGACTCATGTTCAATATAACATCGTATGACAAAGGGATTGTGAGATGTTCTATGTAGGAAAATCGAACTTGATATTATATTATTTGGGTAGGCATGATGGCTTGCTAGAGTCCGCTCATGTCTTATGAGGATCGATGTGATTGAACTCATTGCCAACTTAATATAGTCCTATGGGGTCACACGCATCGAACGAATTGTCAAAAATGAAGAATATGGGATTTCTGCACTCAGGGGACGACTCGTCCCCAGGCCTGAACTAACTATTCCCTTGGCCTGGGACGAGAGAATCAGTGAGAGAGTCCTGAGGGACGACTCGTGCCCAAGGGGACGAGTCGTGCCCATAGGGACGACTCGTGCCCTGGGCTTGAGCCAATTATTCCCCTTAAGAGGGACGCCAGATTCAGAAGTTGGGAGCCAGGGGACGACTCGTGCCCTGGGGGATGAGTCGTCCCGTCGGTGCTGGACTGACGTGAAATTGGCTTAAATTAGGGTTTTCGCAAAGGGAAAATATTTATAACGTATAAATACAAACCCTTGGTTGCCCTAGCCGTCACTCTCATGCTTTTGGGTTTAGAGAAACACAAAAGAGAGATTTCAATTGAGAATTGAAAAACAAAAAATCAATTCAATTCCATTATTCTTCATCGATTGAAAGGAGTTTCAGTCTAAGGATCTAGCAATCCACCTAGAAGAGTTCTAGGATTCGTTCAACGCGTGGATACACATAGAGGATCTTCGCTATTCAAGATCTTTCGTTCGTGATTCAAGAATCGTTCATCGAAGATTTGCTAGTTCTTCAATCTGGAGTTGGAACGCGTTTATCAACGACAAAAGCACACAAGGTTAGTAATTCTAAATCATTCTTCTTAATTAATCATCTAGAACGGATCCTAGGGCTCCGGGTTTTTGAGTTAATTTGCATTATTCCGCTGCGCATGGACCCTCGAAACCCAGCAGTGGTATCAGAGCCCCGTTCATGATGTTTATATTAGATTATCATGATAATTATATAATGTGATTATGTTAATTTTCATGATGAATATGATTTAGAACATGATTTTATATGAGAATTGCTTGTGGAAGTAATTGTATATTTTGATATACCATGATTGTGAATTGAATTATGTGATTAATGTGATTAATCTATAATATGGGTTTTGATGTATTACCAAGTATATAGGCTGGAAGCCAAAACCTTCCCCACAGGCACTCCTGGGAAGTGTGAGATAACTTTGGAATACGATGCCACGTACTAGTAATTACACATCAAATGTGATTTGTGTTGCATCATTCCATGTTCATAATTATGCTCATATAGTTTTCATGAATCAACCTTGCCATGTTAATTGATAAACATGAAAAATGAAACTTCATTGAAATTTGAGTTTGTTTATGCCACCTATGTTTAAACACTTATGAGTACACGGATAGTTTTATGTAGGCTACGCCACAGCGAGGTACATTAATTCTATCTTTATATGATCAAGATGAGCAAACGGTGATTGCTATACGTTTAAAATGGTTGAACTCAATTAGGCTATCAAAACAGTTTTGGGCCTAAGGCATAAGATGGGATTGAAACATGTGACATATGATGTCTATAATCTCATAAAGGATCTAAGAGTCATATGTTGATATGATTGATAAATGTTATCTACCTTTTTAGTTTAATTTTGAGCAGTCGTGCCATAGCCGACTTGAAATTAAATTAAAGTTGGGTCTTAGCCTATAAAATTATATTATGCATGATTGTATAAGAAGGTTATATAATTTAGTTGGAGTATTTATGAAATACGTTAATTAATCTCTTAAATGAAATTGGTACTTATATGTGTTCATATTTGTTGCATATCTTGTAGATCAATGGCTGTAAACACTAATCAAAATCTGTCACTGCGATCAGTCCTTGAGAAGGACAAGTTAGAAGAGAATGGCAACAACTATGTGGATTGAATCCGCAGTTTGGGAATTGTTCTCAAACAGGAAAGGAAGTTGTACATTCTCGATGGACCCGTTCCACCCGAGCTGCTTTGCTAATGCAACTAAAGCTGAAAAGGATCAACATAAGAAACATGTGGATGATTCTATTGATGTTGGTTGCTTGATGCTTGCTACTATGTGTAAGGCCCTTCAGAAGGACCTTGTACACATGGAAGCCTATGATTTGGGAAATCATTTGAAGGAAATGTTCCAGTTGCAAGCACGTCAGGAAAGGTTTGACACTATGAAGGCTCTTCATTCATGCAAGATGAGTGAAGGACAACGTGTTGGGCCTCATGTGTTGAAAATGAAGGGTCACCGCGAACATCTTGAGAGGCTTGGATATCCTATCCACTTGGAGCACTACGGATATGATATTGCATTCACTCTCGAAAGTTATAATCGATTCGTTATGAATTATAACATGAATGGGATGAATAAATCTCTGTCGATTGCATGGGATGCTTAAGAATGCAGAGAACAATATCGCCAAGAAAACCAATCAAGTGTTGATGGTGAATAAAGGAAAGGGGTTCAAGAAACCCAAGGTTAAAGCAAGAGTTGCTAAACCGGAGGCAAAGGTTGCCGTTGTTGAGAAGCCTCAACCCAAATCCCAAAAGGATGCGGTGTGCTACCATTGCAAGGAAACAGGGCATTGGAGGCGTAAGCGCAAAGCTTATCGGGAAGGATCGAAGAAGAAGGGCAATGAGATTGCCATGACTTCAGGTATCTATGTGATAGATATTTTACTTTCTACTTCTAGTTCTTGGGTATTAGATACCGGATGTGGATCTCACATTTGCCTAAATGTGCAGGGACTAAAGAATAGAAGGTCTCTCAAAGAGGGTGAAGTAGACCTGCGGGTTGGAAATGGAGCAAGAGTTGCTGCATTGGCCGTAGGGACTTACGAAGTCACTTTACCTAGCGAATTAATATTAGTTTTGAATAACTGCTATTATGTTCCGGATTTAAGCAGAAACATTATTTCAATTTCTTGTTTAGACAACGAGGGTTACAATTTTCTTATTGCGAATAAGAAATTTTCCATTTATTTGAATGATATGATTTACTATATTGCTCATTCTTTTAATGGCCTTTATGTCTTGGATGTTGAAAATAATGTTGATAATGTCTATATATCATGTTAATAAGAAATCTAAACCAAACAATGTGAACAACACATTTAAATGGCAATGCCGTCTTGGGCACATAAATGAGAAACGCGTCTCTAAACTCCATAAAGATGGATATTTAGACTCATATGATTATGAATCATATGACGTTTGCGAGTCTTGTTTATTGGGCAAGATGACTAAAGCACCTTTTACTAAGAGTAGTGAAAGGGCTAGTAATTTGTTGGCTCTCATACATACTGATGTATGTGGACCAATGAATAGCATTGCTAGGGGAGGATTTCGGTACTTCATAACGTTCACTGATAACTTATCAAGATATGGCTATGTCTATCTGATGAAGTACAAAAGTGAAGCATTTGAGATATTTAAAATATTTCAAATGAAGTACAAAATCAACTTGGCAAAACTATTAAAACACTTCGATCTGATCGAGGTGGTGAATATTTAAGCCAAGAATTTGATGATCATCTGAAAAGTTGTGGAATTGTTTCAGAACGTACTCCACCCGGAACACCACAATGGAATGGTGTGTCCGAGAGGAGAAATCGAACTCTATTAGATATGGTTCGATCGATGATGAGTCAAGTTAACCTTCCTATTTCTTTTTGGGGACATGCACTGGAAACAGCTGCTTTCACACTTAATAAGGTTCCTACTAAATCGCTCCTAAAACCCCACATGAGATGTGGCATGGAAGAAAACCTAGTTTATCTTTCATGAAGATTTGGGGATGTGAAGCTTATGTGAAGAAATTAGTTTCTGAAAATAAGCTTGCACCCAGGTCCGATAAATGTATTTTCGTTGGTTATCCTAAGGAAACGAAAGGATATCAATTTTACAACCCATCCGAGAACAAAGTGTTTGTTGCTCGACATGGTGTCTTTCTAGAGAAAGCGTTTCTCTCTAAAGAAACTAGTGGGAGTAAAATTGATCTTGAAGAAATTCAAGAACCCAAAAATGACAAGGAACCGATAGTAGAGACGGAACCAAATTCACAAGTAGTTGTGGAACCGGTTCAAGATACACAAGCTCTTCGCAGATCGGATAGGATACGATCCGAACCTGAGAGATATGGATTTCTCATGACGGAAAGTAATGAAGTAGAAATCATTGAGAATGATGAACCTACTTCCTATCAAGAGGCGATGTCCACTCCTGATTCGGACAAGTGGCTAGGAGCCATGGAATCCGAGATCAAATCCATGTACGATAATCAAGTTTGGAACTTGATTGATCCACCTGAAGGTGTAAAAACCATAGGGTGCAAGTGGGTTTTAAAAAGAAAACCGACATGGATGGGAAGGTACATACTTTTAAGGCTAGGCTTGTTGCTAAGGGGTATAGGCAGACTCATGGCATTGACTATGATGAAACCTTTTTGCCCGTAGCAATGCTTAAGTCTATTAGAATCTTAATTGTCATAGCCGCATATTATGACTATGAGATATGGCAAATAGACGTCAAAACAGCGTTTCTTAACGGAAACCTACTTGAGGATGTATACATGATACAACCTGAAGGGTTTGTTGATCCAAAGAATTCTAATAAAGTATGTAAGTTGCAGAGATCCATTTATGGATTGAAGCAAGCTTCAAGGAGTTGAAATCTACGTTTTGATGAATCAGTCAAAGAGTTTGGCTTCATCAAGAACGAAGATGAGCCTTGTGTATACAAGAAAACAAGTGGGAGCATAGTTCTATTTCTGGTGTTATATGTCGATGACATCTTGCTCATTGGAAACAATGTTCCTGCACTTGAGACTGTCAAGTCCTGGTTAGGAAAATGTTTTTCAATGAAAGATATGGGTGAAGCGGCTTATATCCTTGGTATCAAGATCTATAGAGATAGATCAAGAAGGATGATTGGTTTGAGTCAGAGTACATATATTGACAAGGTCCTTAGAAGATTCCGCATGGAAAATTCTAAGAGAGGGAACTTGCTAATGGGACATGGCATTACTCTTAGCAAGACTCATTGTCCTAAGACAAATGATGAGCGAAAGAGGATGAATGATATTCCATATGCTTCGGCAATTGGGTCTATCATGTATGCCATGTTATGTACTAGACCCGATGTCTCGTATGCTCTAAACGCAACGAGTAGATACCAGTCTGATCCTGGTGAGAACCATTGGATAACAGTCAAGAATATCCTTAAGTACTTGAGAAGAACTAAGGATGTATTCTTGGTATTTGGAGGAATGGAAGATGATCTGGTTGTAAAGGGTTACACAGATGCAAGCTTTCAAACCGACAAAGATGACTATAGATCGCAGTCTGGTTTTGTGTTTATGCTAAATGGAGGTGCTGTTTGTTGGAAAAGTTCCAAACAAAGCACTGTTGCTGATTCTACAACCGAAGCCGAATACATAGCAGCATCGGATGCGGCTAAGGAGGCGGTTTGGATCAAGAAGTTCGTTAGTGACTTAGAAGTCGTTCCGAGTATCACTAACCCGATCGAGCTTTATTGTGACAATAATGGTGCTATTGCCCAAGCAAAAGAACCAAGGTCACATCAACGATCCAAACACATTTTGAGACGTTTCCACCTCATTCGAGAAATATGTGAAAGGGAGGACGTTAAGATATGCAAGGTACCAACGGATGACAACATTTCGGACCCTCTCACCAAGCCTTTGCCACAAGCTAAACATGATGGTCATGTTAGGTCCATGGGTATAAGATACATGAATGATTGGGCCTAGTGCAAGTGGGAGACTGTAGGTGTTAGTGCCCTAGGCCTATAGAGATAGACTTATTTGTAATGTCATTATTCATTTATATAAGAGATTGTTTCTTTGATTATTATATGTGTTTGCATGTTTACTTTAATAATCGTGTTCCTATTACTTATGAAGCATTAGTATGAAGTCTAATGGATAGTCATGTGATGATTATATGCATAGAGATGCACATTAGATTCATGGGTACTTGTTAGAGAACAAGGTACTGGACTTGACCCATTATGAGATTTATGTCATGATCGCATGTCATAAATAAATCTCATATAGTTATATCATTGATATCCTTTGACCTGAGATTATCATCGTCTTCCACTTGATGAATATTATGTTTGATATAGTTTAACGTTGTCTTTAACCGGATAACAATAAGGGCTATTATTGGCATGATATGATTCTTGTTGGGAAGAATGATAAGTCAAGATGGAAATTTGTCCCTCATAAAGAGAGATATTTGCTAGGCCACTCGTAAGTAAGATTGATGTAGTGCATGGCCATGCTCGAATGAATTAATGTGATTAATATCATTCGATTAATCAATTTACTTAGTAACAAGAAAGCATTGAACAATATGAGGTGACTTGGACCATGACTCATGTTCAATATAACATCGTGTGACAAAGGGATTGTGATATGTTCTATGTAGGAAAATCGAACTTGATATTATATTATTTGGGTAGGCATGATGGCTTGCTAGAGTCCACTCATGTCTTATGAGGATCGATGTGATCGAACTCATTGCCAACTTAATATAGTCCTATGGGGTCACACGCATTGAACGAATTGTCAAAAATGAAGAATATGAGATTTCTGCACTCAGGGGACGACTCGTCCCCAGGCCTGAACTAACTATTCCCTTGGCCTGGGACGAGAGAATCAGTGAGAGAGTCCTGAGAGACGACTCGTGCCCAATGGGACGAGTCGTGCCCATAGGGACGACTCGTGCCCTGGGCTTGAGCCAATTATTCCCCTTAAGGGGGACGCCAGATTCAGAAGTTGAGAGCCAGGGGACGACTCGTGCCCTGGGGGACGAGTCGTCCCGTCGGCGCTGGACTGACGTGAAATTGGCTTAAATTAAGGTTTTCGCAAAGGGCAAATATTTATAACGTATAAATACAAACCCTTGGTTGCCCTAGCCGTCACTCTCATGCTTTTGGGTTTAGAGAAACACAAAAGAGAGATTTCAATTGAGAATTGAAAAACAAAAAATCAATTCAATTCCATTATTCTTCATCGATTGAAAGGAGTTTCAGTCTAAGGATCTAGCAATCCACCTAGAAGAGTTCTAGGATTCGTTCAACGCGTAGATACACATAGAGGATCTTCGCTATTCAAGATCTTTCGTTCGTGATTCAAGAATCGTTCATCGAAGATTTGCTAGTTCTTCAATCTGGAGTTGGAACGCGTTTATCAACGACAAAAGCACACAAGGTTAGTAATTCTAAATCATTCTTCTTAATTAATCATCTAGAACGGATCCTAGGGCTCCGGGTTTTCGAGTTAATTTGCATTATTCAGCTGCGCATGGACCCTCGAAACCCAACAGCTTCGTCGTGTTGTCCTTCACACGAAAACCAAAACCATTAAACTCAAAAAAGCAGTTATTGTCAAGAGAGAAACGATGAATAGAAAGTAACGATTTATGGATGTTAGGAACACATAGAACATTACAGAGATTTTTTTTATTATGAGAAAAAAAGAGAAGTATGGCCTATAGAAGAGATGGGGAGACGAGTACCATTAGCCACCGTGACCGAATCACTACCTGAATAAGGAGTGACGTGAGAGAAACCAGTTGTGGAAGCAGTTATATGATTTGTTGCCCTGTGTAGACACCCCGTTTTGAACCAATAATTCATGATTACACTACTTTTCGTCTCTTTTGTGTTTTGATGAAAGCATATCAGTTTCGTCATGTTTCGTTAAGTTTTTAACTAACCTCGTTAGTTTTGGACCTAACTGACTAACGGAATAATTGAAGAGGACAAAATAGTCAACCGACTAGTTGTCTCGCACGAGACATATGTGTCTCGCGCGAGACAATCCCTCGACAGGATGTGCAGAATCACTTTCCTTCTCCGTTTCAAACTCTTTTCTGGATATACCTTATCAATCCGGTTCTCCAATCATATTTGAGTTCTGGAAGCTTCCTAGGGTGGAATCCCAATCCACTTTAACCTCCTAAACTTGGTGATCAAGTCATTCATCCCCTATAAATACTTGATGGCTTTCAATATTTCAGAGGCCCCGATCCACGATCGAAAACACACAACACACACATTTTGTTGGTTTCTTTCTCTGAAAGATTCCTACAAAATCACCCTAAAATCACCTAAAAGTTTGTTTATCAACCTTGTTGATCAACAAACATCAAAGCCCGAATCAAGGATTGAGGCGAAGCTCTGTCCGCATCAAGATTTGACTCTCATATTGAGTTGAAACTCTGCCCAAATCACTTCTCGACCGAGAAGACATTTTAGAACCACGTTCTAAATCAAATACTCCCTAAACAAGGTAAACTCCTATATTTTTTCTCTTCTTCTTCTCAATCTCTCTATTGACTTTTAGAGTAGTGTAATCCTATCAAAAGGATTAGCCTAGAGTTCCTTCAATCGATGGAGGTGATCTCGAAGCACACAATCCGACATTCCTAATCAAGAAATTGATTAGGGTTTTCTTGTTCCTTTATTTAATTAGAAATTTTAAAGATTAATAATACTCAATTGGTAAGACCGATCTTTGGATTGGGTGGAATGGGTGCTCCTCGACCTTCCCATTCCATAACTTAACCCCCGAACCCTCAAATCTCTTTTAAATAAAAAAAAGGTTTTTCTTATTGTTTTCCTAAATAAATAATAAGTGGCGACTCAAAGATGTTAAAATTCACGCATCGCTACACCCTGGTGTCAAGAATATATGTCGAAGGGCTTGGGCCATGAGAGAGCTCGGAGTGCTGAGAGTACATAGAAAAATTACCACGATTCAGACACTGTTTGACAGTATTATGATCAAGTTGGGAACACAACTGGCACTTTTCTTGAGCCATATGGATGAAAGGATTAGGTGGATAATAGGGAGTGGGGTTTCGGCCAGTTGGGTGGAATGTCCTGTTTGTAGTATATCTAATCTCTTCTTAAGAATATTTGTATCAAGTAAATGATCAATTTACTAAAAATATTATGCATGCAGTCAATTAGTATATGTTGTAGTGACAATAGTCTCTTCTTTTTTAAAATTGCATAGGAACATTTGAATTTTCATAACACTAGATTGACTCCCGTGTGATGCACGGGGCATTACTATATATTCAAAAGACAAAAATTGAACTAAAATAAAGAAAAAAATCAATTCGTTTATAAATTATGGAATACTTCCTTAAAAACTACATTGTCAGTACATAACAATTAGAAAAGAATAAAATAGAAATAAAAAAAATCATAAGGAATATGCATTTCTCTATATACAATTCTGTAGTATTTTATCATTTAAAAAAAGTAAATAAAAGACACGAACATGTTTATCACATACAAAATAAGTTATTGAAATTAGTAAAAAAAGGTGAAGATTGGAAATCTAGTAAAAAAAAGGTGATATTTTATTTCTTTTTGATAAAGAGAAATTTTTAAATAAAAACAAAAGATTTGTTCATATCAAAAGAATAGTACAGTTTTCTAATAAAAATTAATATCATTCTTTTTCAAATTCAAATGGAAACTTTCGATTAACTCATGCTCATACATCTAAAAAATTATGTCATATTTATTTACATTAACTCATTATGAACATAATTATGATATTTATTTTCAATGTAACTTATTTAATTTTTAGGAGAAAAATAAAAATCCTAAAATTCCTAACAACTTCGTTAAATGAAAAGAAATTTTCCCTAACCCCCCACTTCCTCATCAAACTCAACCCACTTCTTCCTCTCCCTATTTTAAAATACAAATTTATACTATCTTTATTTCTTATTATATTGACATACACTTCAATCAAAATTTTAAAAATGATGGCCATCTTTCCCGATATTCGTCTTTATAAATACACAATATTTTGAGACGAATAGAAAATTCGACAAATTTATTAATACTTTATTTACTATGCTTCAAAGAATATTTTTTTAAAAAATAAATAAATAAATTGTTTGATATATCGAACTAAAATAAACACAATAACCATATTACCCTCTCTCACTTATTAAATAGAAATCAAAACTCACATTCATTACAATCCCTCATATATATATATATATATATATATATATATATATATATATATATATATATATATATATATATATACTCCCTCCGTCCCACTTCAAGTGTCACTTTTTATCCAAAATGGCGTCCCGTTTGAAGCGTCACCTTTCCTAAAAAGGAAATGTTTTATTAATATTCTATTATCCCATCCACTATTCCCTCCACTAATTCTCTCTCCTCTACACTCACAACACTTTTTAAATTCACTATTTCCTCCACTAATTCTCTCTCCTATTTTCAAATTACACTCACAACATTTTTTCTTCCTCTTTTTTTCCTTAATTTGCGTGCCACCCCTAAAAGGATGACACTCTTGATGGGACAGATGGAGTATATAGATATAAATTATTATTATATTAAATAACCATATACTCTATAGTATACTTTATAAATATACAATTGTTTTGTTTATAAAAATTCAACACCATTCCAACTCATCATCCTATACCCCACCACTTTTATTTTATTTTATATTCTTTAATAGAAACCAAAACCCACATTTATTTTATTTTATATAATTTATATATAGATATAAATTATTATTATATTAAATAACCATATATATTATCATTTATAATTAAAAATAAATACTTCACACTTATTTATTTTTTACTAAAAAGATATTGAAAAAAAATGAAAAATAACAAAAGATAATTAAGAAATTTATATTTAAAAAGATGGTTTTTTTTATCTGTCCAAATCAAATGAAAGAAGTCTCTATTTAAAGAGAAAAAAAATTATGAATTTTGGTGTAAAAATAGTTTAAAAAATAAATTTATTATAAAATAATCAAGGGTAAAGAAATATGATGTTAAAAAAATCCAAAATTCAGCCAGTCAATCAAATGGCGACACGTGGCAAAATTCTCAAAGAATAAAAGAAAAAATAACTGCATAAACGCACCGTTGTCGGCGCGTGAAGTACACGCGCTAGAGAAATATCGAAATTGCCCTTCCACACACGAACAACACGTGTCCAATGTTAACAAAAAAAACCCTAATGCATTCACACGCCTCTTTAGGCCCATGTAATTTACGGCTCTCATAATTTTAACCAATAATAAAATAAGAAACAAAATAAATCATTTACTATCCAATTAATTTGGGTAATTGTTCAAAAAAGTAATTTATTTCATTTCATAAAAATTGAGATTATAACTCATTTAATTACTTGATATTTTGTTCTAATGTGTTTTACTCTTTGTGCACATGTGTATGTTTAACATGATTTGCAAATTTTCTTAAATAAGTTACTCATTTCCAGTAATTTTTTTGCCTTCCATGCGTGTTTACACGTGACAAAAAATAATAAAAATAATAATGCATTCACGCACCTCTTTAGGCCCGTGTAATTTACGGCTCTCATAATTTTAACCAAAAAAAAAATAAGAAACAAAATAAATCATTTAATATCCACTTTATTTGGGTAATTGTTAATAAAAGCAATTTATTTTATTTCATAAAAAATTAGATTATAACTCATTTAGTTAGTTGATATTTTGTTCTAAAGTGTTTTAGTGTGTGCATATATGTATGTTTAACATGATGTACAAAGCTTCTTAAATTAGCTACTCATTTTCAGTAATCTTTTTGCCCTTTATAGATTTTCAACCCTAATCAAGTAACTACAAATGTGCCCTTGTACATTTTAAAACTTATGCAAGTCATTTTATAGAGAGAAAGATAGCGATTTATAACTAATTATTTTATGCTCATTTTTAAAATTATATTAAATTAACTTCTAATATGAGTTTTAATTTAATGAAAAAATTAAACCAAGAAACTAATCTAATTTTGGACTAAAATTTTATTATACTAATTTTCTCATTTCTCAAATAAATGTCCAAAAATTAATTCAACAAATACCTACTTTCCAAACGAAATAATATTAAATATACCAAAATTGTTTATACCTATATCAATAAATGGTTCAAACGAAAGTAAAAAACGATGTTACTTTTTTTCATTAATCATCTTCACATAAACACAAATGTAAGATCAATTACAAAAATATTATGGAAATCAACTATTACCAAAAAAAAATGAAAAAAACATAGGTTAACTTACATATTTGGCCCATCCTTCCCTCATATTATTACCCTAATCACATAAAAGAAGTCTCTATTTAAAGAGAAAAAAAATTATGAATTTTGGTGAAAAAAAATAATAATAAATTTTAAAAATAGAATTTTTTTATTATCATTTATAATAAAAAAAATTACTTCACACTTAATTAATTTTCACTAAAAAGAAATATAAAAATTAGTAATGGATAATTAACAAATTTATATTTAAAAAAGAGGTATTTTTTTCTTTGTCCAAATCAAATGAAAGAAGTCTCTATTTAAAGAGAAATTTTTTTTATGAATTTTGGTGTAAAAAAAAATTAAAAAAAAAGAAATTTAATATATAATAATTGAGGTCAAAGAAATGGGATAATTTTTTTTTTAAATTCATCCAGCCAATGGTGTGTTGCCACGTGTCCAAAATAAAAAAAAAAAAACAATGTAAGGAGAACGCGCCCTTGTTTGGCCAGTTGTATACACGCCGCCCGAAAAGTCCAAACCGCCCCTCCGCATACGATCGACACGTGTCCATATTGGTTAAAAAAAAAAAAAGACACCAATAACAAACCTTGCCACCTCGCTTTTTTGACTTGGTAATTGCATTTTTGCCACAACGTGAAAAGACTAAAATACCCCTCAATGGCAAACAATTTACCACTATCTTATTATTATATACTCCCTCCGTCCCACGTGAATAGACACTTATTTCCTTTTTGGGACGTCCCACGTGAATAGATACTGCCCAAAATGGAAAAGAATTTATTATTTTATATTCATCCTACCCCACCCACTCATTCTCTCTCTTCATTTCCTACCACACAATTTATTCAACCAACTCCACTCATTCTCTCTCTTCATTTCCTACCACACATTTTTATTATTATATTCATTTTCCTTAGTTATTGTGCCAAGATTTTTGGTGTCTATTCACGTGGGACGGAGGAAGTATAGATAAATTATGATTAATGTTTGATTGAATTGATCATCAAAGTTAAAATGGGATACATTTTTTGGTACTAAGGAAGTACAGTATATTTAACCTGTCCCATTTTCGCTCACAGATTTGCTCACAAAGTCAGCGAAACTATTTCACTCATTGACTTGAGCTAAATTCGCTCGCCATTACTACAAGCGATTAATCAATTTTTGTTCACCATTTAAATCATTTCGTGAGTAACTTTTCATTTATATTGGACACTAGTAAAAGTCTGTATCCGAGGATACGTGTTTTTTTTTTTTAATTTAAAAAAAAATTAAAAAAATTTAAAGAGCAAAATGAAAAATTTGACATTTAATACTATTCATAGTACTGTTCACTCATGGTGTGATTTATACTATAGATAATTTGAACTGAGACAGAAAGAGTATACTCCCTTCGTCCCGTTCGAAGGGACAAAGTTTTTGTCTTGCACGAAAATTAAGAAAAGTGATGTAGGAAAGGGAAAAAGTATACTCCCTCCGTTCCGTCCGAAAAGGCACAAATTTTCTTTTTGGGTGTCCCATTTAAAAAAGCACTTTTCCAAAAAGGAAAGTTTTTATTACTATTTCACCCACTCATTCTCTCTCCTACTTTACTTTTACACTCACAACATTCTCTCTCCTAACTATTCCTCCCACTCATTCTCTCTCCTATTTAATTTTTCATACTCACAACATTTAAACTTTTTCTCTTTCCTACATCATTTTCCTTAATTTGCGTGCGAGATTGGTTTTGTACCTCTTCGGGCGGGACGGAGGGAGTATAGTAGAATAAATGTTGTGAGTATGAAAAGTGATGTAGGAAAAAAAAAGTGGGATAGAGAATAATTAGTGAATATTTATTGTGAGTATGACAAGTAGGTCCCACAAATAAAAAAGTACTATAAAAAATTTTCTATTTTCGAGTTGTGCCCCTTTGAGACGTTCAAAAAGAAAATTTGTGCCCAGTGAAATGGAGGAAGTATTAAAAAATAAAGGAAATTTTGGTGAGACAAATCTTCAAAATATGGAGGAAGAAATATACCCATAAATAGTGGAATGACAGAAAAGGACATCACAACCAAACAAATCAAAACAATAATGGTGGGTGCGCAGGAGCGTCTACACACACACACACACACAGATACATCCCACAGTGCTCTGCTTTTCTTCATATCATATGGGCGGGAATAAGGCCAGCTCAATTTCAAAATTAAACCCTAAATTTATTTTTTTGGGTACAATTAAATCCAATATTTAAACCGAATAATAAAGGGTATTAAAGAAAGCCTGAAAAGTAGTGTACTGTTATTGAAAGTCTCATTCTTGGCTTGCACATTCAACTTCTCTTCTCCCACATGGCTCTGGCCTTCTTTTGATTTTTTCCCAAAACCCAACTGAGAAATGCGTAGAGAGAAAATTATTGTTCTCAATTTATATAAAAAACCCAGAAAAATTGATTATTTGTCTGTAATTTGACTGACATTCCCCATATGTTTACAGAGCTGGAATCTGAACCACCCCACAAACCCCCATCTTTCTTTAATTTTCACATTTAATAGCTTTCTTCCAATCTGATCTCTCTGGGTTTGTTCTTTGCTTGTGGTCTCCCCCCAGTCAAAGGTATGCTATTTTTAGGTTTATCTATCTTTTTCTATTTTTTTCTAATTTCAAAAGTTAATGCAGATATGGGTTTCTCATTAACCATTTTTGTTTTGTTTTGTTCTATTATATATATATTTTTTTTCCAGTGAAACAAATGATTTTATTGCTAAAAAATGTTTTCTTTTGAAATGGGTATTTTGTATTTCTCTCAAATCTTCAGCTCAATCTCTCTGTTTTTTGTTGCAAAAGAACTGTTCTATTGAGTTCTTGATTAGGGTTGGGGAGGGATTTGATTTGATTGGTTGTTCTGATGAGATGGGATGCTTTGTGTGATTCTAGTTGTGGGTTTGGTGTATATTGATTGATTCAAATATTTTATGGTGGTTGCTTGTTGTTGTTGTGTTGGTGGAGTTGAAGTTAGGGATTTGTTTCTCATCTGACCTGAATATTAATATCTGAATTTATCCTTGCTCGGTTTTCAAATTATATATTGTATTCGATTTGTTTCTCGAGTAAATAAAGTTTTAAATTTTGGTGAGCTTAAAAAAATTAAATAATGTCGTTGGGATAGAAAGTAATGGGGTGGATTTGAAGCAAAGCTGAGAGCTTGATAAGCCAATTCATCTATGTACTTCAGTTTGTTGAGATTGATGCAGATAATTAGTCCTTCGTTTCTTCTTTATGCAGATAATTAAGCCAATTCATTTATTTATTTTTTGAATATTTTTCTGATTGGTGGTGGTGTGCATGTATCTGCTGATTGAAATTCAGATTTGCTAGTCTGCAATTTCAAGAACAATTGAGATGGAAAAAAAGAGTTGGTTGTGGAAGAGGAAATCTTCGGACAGGAGTCCTGGTGAGACTTCTGAAAGTTCCGGTTCTATATCTTCTCATTCCGAGAGATACTCTGATGAGCAGGTATGCGAATAATAATTGGTCAATAGCCTTTTAAGTCTTGATAATCAATGCATGCATTATTGTTCTTGAAATGAAGGCATGGATGTGTTAAACGGACCTGCTGACACAAGTTTATTTTCTGTGTACTCTGAGGATTCATCTAACATTTTTATGTTGACCTTTAATGTCGAATTTGAATTTCGACCTTATTCTCTACAAAAACTTGCACTGATCTAGTAATTTAGTAGGTTTACAGTAGGACTTGACCCCTTGACTGAAGAATCGTTACCTACTATCTAGTATATGGATCTTAATGACTATGTTTGTTCTAGTTTCATGAGTTTTTTTCTTTCTGTCTCTTGCTATCATTTCCTGTTGTAAAGGGTTGGAAAGGAATATTTTAATGATTACGAAAAAATAATCTGGCTCAAATTTAACATCGAAAAGCTGAAAGTTAATCAGAAGTTCAGAGTACAGAGTAAGGGAATATAAAGATTGTTGTGGGGTGAAGTGTTTTGTTTTTCGTCAAGTATTCTATGGTGATCCTCCAAACGATGTCTCCTTTTTCGCAGTAAGTTCCTCTGATTTCTCAGTGTAAAACACATTTCTTGGTGTTACTTATTTGGCAAAATTTCTCGAAGTGGATTGATGATACGCACCAAGCTCATATTTGAAAAATAAAAAATCCCTACATGATGGTCGTCTTTTCAAGCCATGAATACTTCATCCAAAAGGAAAAAAGTAGTGCAGCTGCAATGCCTTCTGCCTCATTAAGACCATTTCATCATAATCAATATCCTGATGGTAATTTTTCCTAGAAATAGCACAAAAAAGACATGATGATCGTACTTTCAAGCCATGAATGCTTCAAAAGGGACTAGCTCAACGTACTTTTCATCACTTAAGAAATATCACAAGGACACACTTTATAGCTGATTGAAATGCAATACATAGTGCACATATCTCTCACTCAATTTTATTTATTTATCTGATGGGGAAGAAGGTTTGCAAGTGGATATCAAGACAATGGAGAATGTTACATTTTGATAATTTTTGTTATACTACCTCTGTCTTAAAAGAATGACCAAAAAATATTTCAATTTTGGTCTTGATCATTTGAAAATTCTAAATTTTTTGGTCATTCATTTTGGGACGGAGGGAGTAGTAGGAAATGAGAAAAGGAGGGAGCGTACTTGGCTGTTAAACCTTTATCTACTGTAGAAATTTATTTGCTTCACAAGGGGGCAATGGTTGCTATTCATTTTCCGTGAGATCTAAATGCTTGTTTCCTACTTTTTATGGAGCAGGAGGCAGAAAAAGGATCTCCAAACCAAATGCAGTCGCCTGAAGTCACCTCAAAACTAGGTGTTGCTAACGGAGAAGTTAATGACATTGTCAAGAGTCTTACAGAGAAGTTGTCAGCTGCTCTAGTCAATGTTGGTGCGAAAGAAGAGTTGGTTAAGCAGCATGCCAAAGTTGCTGAAGAAGCTGTTGCAGGTATTAATTAGACTTCTCGGAAAATGCTATGTCCAATTCCTGTATTTTGAACTCAGCATTCACTGCACCAAGATTGGATGGGTTGATGTGTCAAGAAGGACCGTTAGCCCGCTTGGTCCATTAACACATGACCAATAAAATTCGTTCTAACTGTCTAATAATTAAGAAACGAAATTCAAAAGGTGGGGTCCGAGCATTACTCATATATTTTTTTATATTTTCTTTTTTGTGTCAACAGATGAGTTTTTCAAATTACAACGGGGTGGGGGAGTCGGACTTGGTACCTCAAAATTTTGGACATGCTTCTTTAGCTTTCAGTAGCTTTCTTGTCCTTGGATTATGGGTTTTAAATGAATGATTGAGGCGTAAATTAGTCTAAGGAGAGCATATAAATGTAAATATTCTGAAGTAGCATAATACTTTGTGTACAACCGTAAATCACTAATCTGTTTATCAGCAAAGCTGTATATGTGATGCGGGACATAAAGGGCTCAAAGAAAAGTAGAGTCACGAGCCTAAAAGACATCATAATATGCTTCAGTTCAAGGCGAAGCATCCAAGCTATTATAAGGGTCTGAAGTTATAATTTATTAGTATGGTACTTTTAGTCTTTCTGATAGTAGGGTTAATTTAGTAATTAGTTTATTGCCGGGAATAGTTTTTTAGTAAGGATTTCTATATCCGTTGAAGTCTAGGAGTTATTGTCCTTTTTAATTTAGGAATTAGTTTTCATTTGCTTGAAGAATTAGTTTCCTGAGGTTTAGGATTTATTATAGCCTATTTAAGGCCTTATAAGAGTTCAGAATATTCAGAGTTGATGAGTAAAGAATCTTTCCAGCAAGTAATTGCTCTTGTGTTGAATCTGCGTGATTCAAATTCCTTGGGTGCGCTCAAGAAAGCTAGGTGCACCTACGGTTGCCTCGGTGTGAAGCCAGGCTTTGCTTTTTCCACTTTTTCTATTGCTATATAACCAGATTGTATAGCAAAACGCAGATTGTTCTGCATCAATATGTTTGATCAAATATTCTAGAGAAGACGAATAGTTGTAAGGGAGTTGAACAAGCTAAAGAGCTAAATAAACTCATGTTGGATCTCTTAGGCTATAGACTCTAAACGAACACGGTACGTGTGGTGGAGTGGAGTCTAAGCCTTGGAGGAGTTTGAATTAGAGTCTAAGTACTCAAGGAGGAGGAAAAGGAGCAACCAGAATGCTATGTGTGCTCATAATGTGAGCACATAGAAATCTGGGAGGGGGCCTATTCTGAAGGGGCTATTCGAGCTCATAAGGTGAACGCATAGCAAAGGCTATGCACTACCTATGTGAGTGCATAGCACCAGAATCAACAATTCTTTTGTTTGCTTGTCCAGACGGGATTTCTACTCAGAATAGGTTTTGGGAATTCACTTGTACACATATATAAACAATGTGATGGCCATATTTTTATGTGCATGACAGAGAGAGCTAGGATATCATAGAGAGAGAGCCATAAAAAGTGTCAAGGAGAGGGTCGGGGCCTAGGCGATGCCATGAGGGACACTTCTGTTGGGAAATTGGTGCTCCCCCGTTGCAATCAAGATAAAGAAATCAACACACCCACACGTACAAGAAAGAAACAATCACACACAAGAATACAAGAGTTGTTTACCCGGTTCATTCACCAACTCGTGAACTACGTCCGGGGGCAATTGCCAAGCCAATATGTATTAGTCTCCTCTCTAATATGTTGCTACAATGTGTTCTAGGCCGAAATTATGCTTATATAGTTATACAAGGAACCCTAAATCTAATTTAAGAAGAGTTCTAATCAAAATAGGAAACAAATCTGCTGCAGAAAATTCTGATCCGACACGTGGGCGGTCGCCCATCACAACATGGGCGGTCGCCCAAGCCAAAATTCTCCAAGCCGAACCTACTGCACTCCTGGGCGGTCGCCCAACACCTCCTGGGCGGTCGCCCACCGCGACAGAAGGTCTTCCCCGAATTTCCTCCTTGATTCAGCAACTCCTCCGACTTAGGCCCCTTTTCTTCCTTGTAGTTTAGGACTCCAATCCCAACAACTTCTACCACCATAACCATGACCGAGGTGTGTGTTCTTCTTAGAGGAGAGGGGATTTATATGTGAGTGCTGTTCATGGAGAGTAGCCATGCTTAGATCTTAGTGATTGTATGTGCGAAGTTGTAACCGCCATCATGTATTGATTATAGTGTATATCCTGGCTTGGCAACGCCCCCAGATGCATGTGTTGATTATCTGGGTTTCCAAATCTTTGTTTTATCTCTTTCATCTTATTATATGTGTGTTGATTTATTCTTCCCATGTTATTACTGCTAATATGGGCTAGGCGGATATGTGATCCCCCAAATCCCTAACGGGATCTCTAGTTATTCAACCAGAAAGCTGAATCATGAACAGACCTTCTTGTATTCTAACCTTTTCTGTCACTAAGAATGGATGATTACTGCAAGTCTATAACTTGCTACTATACCTCGATGTAAAAACACTTTGTGACCAAAGATTATTGAGTGCATTTTATTTTTAAAAATTTCTGTTTTTTCTTTCTTGAAATGCACCTTCAGCATGCATTTTATGTTCTCGTATTAGGTTGGGAAAAGGCAGAAAATGAAGCTGCCAATATAAAGCAACAGCACGAGGTAGCAGTACAGCAGAACTTGGCTCTTGAAGTTCGGGTGAGCCATCTAGAGAGTGCTCTCAAGGAATGTGTCAGGCAACTAAGACAAGCTAGGGATGAACAAGAGCAAAAGATTCTTGAAGCTGTAACTGAGAAAACCAATGAATGGGAATTTACCAAAGTCGAGCTTGAAAGCCAGCTTCTTGAGCTCCAAAATCAGGCAAAATGTGTTCCTGCTATTGATCCAAATGTACTTTTTAAGGTCGAGACTTTGGAGAAAGAGAATTCAATCCTGAAGCGTGAGCTTCTGATTCAGTCAGAGGAAATGGAAGTTAGAACAATTGAAAGGGATTTGAGCACCAAAGCAGCTGAAACATTTAGTAAACAACAATTAGAGAGCATAAAGAAGGTGGCAAAGCTTGAAGCGGAGTGTCGAAAACTGCAATCACTTGCTCGCAAATCTTCTTTGACCAATGATCATAAGGCCGTGTCCCCTTCTTCTTTGTATGTTGATTCTCTCACCGATAGTCAATCAGACAGTGGGGAGAAGCTAAATTCTATAGAAGTAGATGCACGCAAGCTGAGTAAAACGGAGCACAGTGAGAGTGAGCCAAGCTGCTCAGATTCATGGGCTTCAGCCCTTATTGCTGAGCTCGATCAATTCAAAGGTGGAAAATCCATGGCTAAGAGGGTCCCACCGTCTCATCTTGAAATTGATATTATGGATGATTTTCTTGAAATGGAGAGACTTGCTGCACTACCCGAAGCTAAATGTAAAACCCAAAGCTCCGAATTGGAAAATGTGGAGAATTCATTGAGAGCAGAGCTTGAGACAATGAACCATAGGGTGGTTGAGCTGGAAGACAAATTAGGCAAGGTGGAAGCAGAAAGGGCAGAATTGGAAAATGCTTTAAATATGAGTCAAGAATCTCTCAAGGCATCAAAAGCTCAGTTGGAAAACACTGACAAGAAACTTGAGGGCCTGCAAATTGAGCTGACGACAGTAAATGAATCAAAGCAGTTGCTTGAGCAACAACTAGTTAGCATGGAGGTGGAAGCCCAGACAATGTTTACCAAGGCTGATACGTTAAAGGCCGAGCTTGAAAAGGAACGGAGTATTTCGTCTGAAATGACAGTCAAATGTCGAGAACTGGAAAATGAGCTGACAAGAAAAACGGAGGAAGTTGAGCTTCAGCAGACTGCAAGTTTAAATGAAGTAAAAGTAAAGCAGGTAAGCTGTTCAACTTACAAGTTCCCTGATTTTTGCCCTCTATTGTTAGCTTCGGTGCATCTTTTGGTTTTCTTTTTCTAGACGCTTTGGGAACTCGGGATGGTCTTTCTCTTCTTTGTCTTACGATAATCAGAATATTGTATACTGCAGGAGGAGCTAGCTGTTGTAGCAGCTGATAGACTTGCAGAGTGTCAGAAGACGATATCGTCCCTTGCAATTCAGCTCAAATCTTTAGCAACACTTGAAGACTTCCTGATTGACACAGCAAATCTACCAGCGTTCTCTGGGGGTAAAGGGTCAGAAACACCTGAAGTTAGTAGAGAATTATGGAACCTACGTTCTAATGATGCTTTCAAATGCGATCCTGACCATTCAAACAAACCATTAGAAAACTCTCCTCCTTCCGCTCCTCTGATGAATGGTAACTCAGAGTCATCTCCACTATCTTCTTCCTCGTCTTCTTCATCAGCTGTCTCCTTGAATCATGTGGGCCCCGCTAAGAGTAAAAGTGGTTTCGGGAAGTTGTTCTCAAGGAGTAAGAGTGGGATTCAAATCGATAATAACCACCATTAAGGATGATGAACATAGAAGGAATCTTGCAGCTCTTAAACATGTGATTGATATAGAAACATTCATTGTGAGGAATAGATGTTTAGTTGGGAATGATTTAGAAACTCGGAAAGATTGAAATGCCAAAACGATTAATTTCGTAACTTCTTTTTTCCGGTTCTCTGTTTTGGGTTCGTCTTGTTGCTAAGGATTCTAAACTTTTTTTCGCGCCGTCTTGATGCGTTTAAAATATTTATAAAGGCAATTAGATGTTTTTACATTAACAACTAACTAATCATAAATAAGGGTAGTTTAGACAAAATATGTCAGTTTTATGGAAAACTCAAAACTGCAAGTACAAAAAAATTTATCATTAAATTGCAAATATTTTGGGACGGAGAGGGTAACTTCCAAGGGGATGTATGAGACTTTCTTGTGTTGAAAACTAAATATAAATAGATAAAAGACCAGACATCAATTGACATGTCAAGGTTCTATGGTGTAGTGGTTAGCACTCCAGACTTTGAATCTGGCGACCTGGGTTCGAATCCCGGTAGGACCTCTTTTTTTTATTATTTTGAAACCCTAGGACTCCCAAATACCTCCCCCGTCCCTAAAAATAACTAGCGACCTCTTTTTCTTTTTTTTTTTGAAACCCTAGGACTCCCAAATACCTCCCCCGTCCCTAAAAATAACTAGCGAAAGCGGAATTCGAACCCTGGAACTTCCAAAATTATTTCCCCCGTCTCTCATGTGTGTGTCTTACTAGTCAAATTTTATCTTTATTTTGAAACGGCAAATTCTAAATACAGGGAGTTTAAAATACAGGGATCCCGGGAAATTACTAATTTGCCCCTTTATATACCTAATTTCCCCTCCCTCCTTTCATTCAAACGCACACTCTCTCTCTCTCTGCACCGGCGGCGCCATTTACCTAGGGCGTTCATTTCCCCTCACTCTCTCTCTCTCTGGCACCGCGACGGCGACTGCGCCATTTTACCTATGACTGGGCGTTCATTTCAGGCGACAGAAAGAGAAGAAGATAAAATCATAAGGCAAGAGAACAAAAAATACCCAGAAAAAAAATTGAACAAAATAGGGTTTCAAAAGCAGAAAAAAACGCATCATATTGAACAAAATTGAACGATTGAAGTGAATTAACAAATCAAAGTAATTACCTGAGTTGGAGACGATGGTCGGAGTGAGGGGGCCATCAGATTAGGGTTTGGTTTCAGAGAGAGATGGTGTATGTGTGTGGAATACTGATGATATTGATATGTCTCGTGTAAACTCACACGAGACACATCTCGTGTGAATTCATACGAAATTAGTCTCGTGTGAACTCACACGACACACATCTCGTGTAAATATACACGAGACACATCTCGTGTAAACTCACACGAGATATATCTCGTGTGAATTCACACGAGATGTGTCTCGTGTGAGTTTACACGAGATGTGTCTCGTGTATACTTACACGAGTCGAGATATGTCGTGTAAGTCTACCCGAGATGTAAGAGGACATCTCGGGTAGACTTACACGAGACGGGCAGGGGCAGCGATGGAACAAATTAGATCCCTGTATTTAAGATCCCTGTATATAAATATATCCCTAGGACTCCCAAATACCTCCCCGTCCCAAAAAAACTGACGAAAGCGGAATTCGAACCCTAGAACTTCCAAAATTATTTCCTCCGTCTCTCGTGTGTGTCTGACTAGTCAAACTTTATAATGAATGTGTTTTACTCGTTTTTCTTAGAATGTTGAAAAAGAATTATTATATGAAGGAGGGGAATTCGAACCCTAGAATTTCCAAAGGAAGGCATAGCTATTTGATACAATAGGCATACTTATTATTTTCTCCGTCTCTCATATGTCCGACTAGTCAAACTTTACAAGTGTGTGTCCGACTAGTCAAACTTTATAATGAATGTGTTTTACTTGTTTTTTTTTTAGAATGTCGAAAGAGAATTATTATATGAAGGAGGAACCCTTACTTATATGAAGGACGGGAATTCGAACCCTAGAACTTCCAAAGGAAGGCATACTTATTATTTCCTCCGTCTCTAGTATGTCTGACTCGTCAAACTTTATAATGAATGCATTTTTACTTATTTTTTTTAGAATGTTGAAAGAGAATCTATAGTATAAAACAAAGCGGTGTTTTGAACAGTAGTATGAATAGTTTCACTCACCGAAATTTCCATTTTGCCCTCACTATTTTGTCCCTTTCCCATTTTGCCCTTAATTTTTTTTTTTAAATTTATAAAAAAAAAAAAACCCGTGTCCTTGGACACGGGCATGTACTAGTTATTATATAAAGGAGGGAGCCCATACTTTGGCATGTCTAGTTATCAAAAGACTTGCCAAACCCATCAACATTTGCAGCATAATTACAAGGGCTTGTCAACTAAAAAAAAAAAAAAAGAAGCCAAATTTTTGACTCATTATATAATAACAAAGCCACTCATTTTCTACACTTGGAACATCCAAGTGAAGGTAAAACTATAAGCATCATTTCATTTTGCAAACCATAAAAAAAAAGGGCAAACCCCGGTGAGGCAAGCGGGAATTGGGAGAGGGAACCATTTGCTTGAGCCTTCCCTGACAATTGCCAAGAGGCTGTTTGCCGTAAAAATGTATTTCTATTTCCATATACAAGATTTACTCATAAGTAACACAAACAACATAGTTTTATACTACTCCGTCTCCTCGTACTTGTTACCCTCTCCCTTCATTCTTGATGATTCTGTTGTTGCTTCGTCCTCCTCGGATTTCTCTCCCTTCTGTAAGCCTTGAACAGATCGATACCAAGAAAGATATTAAGCAGATTCATTCCAGCCATTCCAAACAACGCAAGTGGGAGCTCCACCCCTTTCCCGAACTTGGGTGCATCTTTTATAAGCTTAATTGTGATGAGGATATGAGATGTAAATCTTGCTAAAACAAAGGCCATCACGTTAAGAAACCATTCCGCCATCACAAACTTGCTACTACCATCACGGACTCCAGCCATCCGTCTCAGTTTTCTCATGTGAAGAAATATTGAATGAAGCTGTTACACAACAATAACAACAAAGCCTTAGTATCAAAATGATTTGGGGTCTGCTACATGAATTATCAGATGGAATCATCAAAGAAAAGAGGTGGGGAGAATTTATTTTTATTTTTATTACAATTTTTTTGTTTTTTTTTTCACAATTTTTTGTATATTAAAAATGAAAGCTAAGAAGGAATTTAATAGAAGAAAAATGTGGGAAGATATTTTGGGAAAAAAATAATACTCCCTCCGTTCCAAAATGATGATAACCATTAAGGGTCATTTTAAAATGGTTGATTTTTCATAGAAAAATATCATAAATGTTCTTGCTATTCACTTTCAAACTTTTAGTTTTGCAAAAAATATAATGAACTATGAAAAAAAAAATCATTTAGGGATAATTTTTTGAAGGAAAAGTTTCAAAAGGCCATTCATTTTGGGACAAAAATGGTCATTCAATTTGAGCCAGAGGGAGCAAAAAATAATACTCCCTCCGTTCCGGACCAAGAGTCCTACCTAGTGTTTGCACGCTTATTAAGAAAACACTAAGAAATGAGTGAACAATGGCAAGTGGGTTGGGGGTATAATTGTCCAAAACATTGTTTATGATTCAAGTGTATAAAAAGTAGTGTAGTAAGTATTGGTTTATTTGTAGTTCTATGAAAAGAAGAGGGTATAAATGTCCAAAATACTATTCATTATTTGACATTATGGGAATAAAGCAAAGTAGGACTCTTAGTCTGGAATGGACCAAAAGGGAAAGTAGGACTCTTGAAGTGGGACGGAGGTAGTAATAAAAAGACAATATTCAAAATTTTATCATTAGGATTCAGGGTAGACAAGTAAAAAGGTAGAGTATTGGTTGAGTTTATTAAAAATATTAGACATACCTCGCAAATAAGAGTGAGAATAAGGTAGTTGATGGTAACATTTCGATATAAAGCAAGAGTGAAGCAGACTAGAAGAATCAGGTGATGCATTAAGATGGAAGGGATCCATCCACTATATAGTCCATAACGCAGCATGTCCAATTGATCATATGAAAAGTAGCCGCTTGAAAAGCACAATGCTGGATATGCCCATGGCCAAGCACCCCCCACCAATTGTGAGTGCTCGAACATCTCTTGTGGGCCAATAGTCAACCATTGTTTGGCCAAAATCAAAACCACTGGGAAGGAAGAATAAATGTCTTAGGATTAATGAAGATGAGGAGAAGAGATGCCTAATAAAATAAACTTAAAAGAAGGAAAATAATAAATGAACTTCATTTCTTCAAAGCTGCACTACACTTAAAGCACATGCACGGATGTTTAACGCTTGTGATGCAGGTTAAACAACAGAAAGAGGAAAGCATGAATCATTTGCCAGAAATAGACAAGCCCGAAGGGTACAATCCCGAAGGGTCTGAATATGACAATAAAAGATGGATGATATCATAAGATCAATAAGCACGTATTCATCTAAGAGTAGTAATGTTATCCTTGCACCAGAATTTACATACTTATAAGCATCATATTGATTCGAACACACTAGGACAGCCTATCGAAAAAATCTGGTTAAATGATGAATAAATAATACTAATGTTTAGGGAGCTAACAAAAAGAGAAATGGACTCCATAAATTAGGATGCATTTAACCACCAAGGCTCAATAGAGTGGCAAATGGCTTATGCCTTGAACTGCTAAATACACGAGTCCACAGGGTAGGGTAAATTTGAATTTGACACATTTTCAGTACTCTTTGACAGAGAAAAATAAGGTTTTAAGCATTGTTTGTACACTAATTTATGTAAGAAAACTGTAATGAACTTGAGATTCGTTGGTTTTAACAATGTTTTAATGGTTCTTTATATTCAACACAAGGTGCACTTGATAGAAGTCGGCATGAATGGTGTTGTGGATATTTATCTAATTTAACATGTGATGCTCGGACTCTTTAGTTTACCCCGCCATACCCGTGTAGGGTACTCGTATTTTAGTCTTGTTGACAAGCGTCCGGCGGGGTAAACCACAGAGTCCGAGCATCATAGAACATTAGAACTTAACAAGGCATCTCGTTCAGGTCTCCATGGGGTCTCCATTTTTTAAGAGACAAAACCCCTCAGAATCCATTCCCGCCTATATTTGGACTCTACACCGATAGGGATCTTTGTGCCTATGTTGGGAATCAGTTCCTTGGGATTCTCTGGAGTAATCTCTTTCATATAGATACTTTTCAGGATACTAGCCTGTGATGTGGCCTCGATAACAATAGTAGGGTCAACCTTTCCTTAATATTGCTTCTCGCAATTTCCCCACTTGGCATTGTACATCCTGATCGGTCTTTGCCCAAGGATCTCTCTATCGCGGGAATACAGAGGAATATCAATAACCATGATTTTCCATGTCTCCACACTATCACACACCCTAAAAAATCCATCTTCCATTTCACAACACGGAAAGGCTCAGGGGAATTATTCACCTTCTGGGACAATTCCAAGTCTCCATATTGATGCCGAAATGAGAGGGCTCCATTACTTACTTCTCAATGGCCTAAGAGAATTCACTTAAGGTACAACAGTCTACAGTCCTAGGTTTGGAACACTGTTTTGGTACAATAACTAGATGCTGTGTGTGTGTGAGGGAGAGAGAGAGAGAGAAAGAGAGACTAACGTATATCTTAGATCTTAACTGCCATCCATCGGTTACTTAACGATGTGAGAAATACTGGGTCATGCAGTAACAAGGGAATGAATGGATATTAGAAAGGTAACAATATCATAACTTCTATGGCTTGATTTACGAAGCAGCAATCTCGATGCAGTTGTTCCTTCAATTCAGTTTGTAGCAAGTAGTTACAATGTTACAATAATCAGAATATTGTATACTGCAGGAGGAGCTAGCTGTTGCAGCAGCTGATAGACTTGAAGAGTGTCAAAAGACGATATCGTCCCTTGCAAGTCAGCTCAAATCTTTAGCAACACTTGAAGACTTCCTGATTGACACAGCAAATCTACCAGCGTTCTCTGGGGGTAAAGGGTCAGAAACACCTGAAGCTAGTAGAGAACTATGGAACCTACGTTCTAATGATGCTTTCAAATGCGATCCTGACCATTCAAACAAACCATTAGAAAACTCTCCTCCTTCCGCTCCTCTAATGAATGGTAACTCAGAGTCATCCCCACTATCTTCTTCCTCGTCTTCTTCATCAGCTGTCTCCTTGAATCATGTGGGCCCCGCTAAGAGTAAAAGTGGTTTCGGGAAGTTGTTCTCAAGGAGTAAGAGTGGGATTCAAATCGATAATAACCATCAAGGATGATGAACATAGAAAGAATCTTGCAGCTCTTAAACATGTGATTGATATAGAAACATTCATTGTGAGGAATAGATGTTCAGTTGGGAATGATTTAGAAACTCGGAAAGATTGAAATGCCAAAACGATTAATCTCTTAACTTCTTCTTTCCGGTTCTCTGTTTTTGGTTCGTCTTGTTGCTAAGGATTCTAAACTTTTTTTCGCGCCGTCTTGATGCGTTTAAATGCTTGTTTGGTACGCAATAATGACCATTCTCTTGCATTGTTTTCTTAATACAAAACCATTTTAATAATGTGCGAATATGATTATTAAGCTATAAGTTGTTTTTACCATACATTAAACAATTCAAGTATTTTGCTAAACTTGCAAAAATAATTTCACTAAAAGTTATTGGATTTGGGTTAAATAGACTAAATTAACCTTTAAATATTTATAAAGGCAATTAGATGCTTTTACAATAACAACTAACTAATGATGAATAAGGGTAGTTTAGACAAAATATGTCAAAGTTTTGTGGAAAACTCAAAACTGCAAGTACAAAAAAAATTATCATTAAACTGCAAATATTTTGGGACGGAGAGGGTAACTTCTAAGGGGATATATGAGACTTTCTTGTGTTGAAAACTAAATATAAATACATAAAAGACCAGACATCAATTGACATGTAAAGGTTCTATGGTGTAGTGGTTAGCACTCCAGACTTTGAATCTGGCGACCTGGGTTCGAATCCCGGTAGGACCTCTTTTTCTTTATTTTGAAACCCTAGGACTCCCAAATACCTCCCCCATCCCAAAAAAACTAACCAAAGCGGAATTCGAACCCTAGAACTTCCAAAATTATTTCCTCCGTCTCTCATATCTCGTCAAACTTTATAATGAATGTGTTTTACTTATTTTTTTTTAGAATGCTGATTTTTAAAGAGAATTATTATATAAATGAGTAACCCATACTTATATGAAGGAGGGGAATTCGAACCCTAGAACTTCCAAAGGAAGGCATAGTTATTATTTCCTTTTCTTATGATTTGAGTGATACAATAGGCATACTTATTATTTCCTCCGTCTCTCGTATGTCTTGTCTGACTCGTCAAACTTTATAATGAATGTGTTTTACTTATTTTTTTTAGAATGTTGAAAGAGAATTATTATATGAAGGAGGGAGCCCATACTTTGGCTTGATTTACGAAGCAGTAACAAGGGAATGAATGGATATAAGAAAGGTAACAATATCAGAACTTCTATGGCTTGAAAATTTTTTTAGACATTCATTTGGGACGGAGGAAGTATTAAAGAGAAATACCAGACCTATTGTACGAAACATGAGTCTGATGTTAAGCTTCACATTTTCAGGCAAACAACATAATCTGCTTAATCTGGTCTTTCTCACAGGCAATTACCAGAGCGTGTTTGATCAATTTCTGTCAGGGTTCAGCCTTCAAATTACAGTTGAACTCTTTTTCAGTTTGTGAGGAAGAAAAGGAACCTCTTACACTATTTAATGCCTTGATAATGTAAAAAAAATAAATAAGAAGGAATCTTAAGTAGGCCATAATGATACAAGCCACTTTGGTAAAAAAATTATTGCAATGTGTGCAGTCAGGCAGGAACAGCGTAGTATTGTTCTCTGCTGAACCAAACCAATGAGATCACACTGCTGTTAATGATCCAGCTTCATAAACATGTTATCTGCCTTCTCTATCTATGTTGCTTTTCAAGGATGATCTATCTAGTATATTTTCATATCAAATAGAATAGCTGAATGTATTTTGTTCGTAAAAAATGTTTTGGAGTATCCTTAATCAGAAGCCAACACTGGTTTGGGTTGAACACAGGTCGACTATTAAGAACAATGGTGATTCTACCATACGATGTCACATATCTGTTAAATAAGGTTGAAGAGAATACAGTGGCAAAGGATCATGCCCTCATGGTCATAGTTGACCAACCAACACCAATCTACAATTTAAACATGAGTAATACTAGGGGCACAAAATGCTCACAAATTCTTAGTTGGCAATCATTGATTGAATGTTTAAACTGTGGATCCAAGTGTTAAATGATTTCAACTCCAAACAACAATTGACAACTAAGATTTTGTGAGCATTTTGTGCCCCATGCATTGCTCTTTAAACTTCCCCATGGAAGATGGCATTCCATGAAGTAGTGAATGACTTAAAGGGGGAGCAATGTTGGACAAAGATGAGTAATAAATACTCCCTCCGTCCCATATTACCTTACCCATTTTGCTATTTTGGGCGTCCCACTTTAAAGTCACACTTTCCTAAAAAGGAAACTTTTTAATACTTCTTTATTCATGGGACCCACTTGTCATACTCACAACACTTTTCAAATTTACTATTCTCTCCACTCATTCTCTCTCCTACCCACTCACAACTCCTACTTTAATAACATTATTCCTTATTTTCCGTTCACAACAGTAAATGAGTAAGCTATTATGGGACGGAGGGAGTATGTTATAGAGTTAGATCAAGTGTGAAAGAAAATGCCTTAGAGGAGAGGAGAGTAATCTCAGCAGAGGTTTGTGGAAATATTCCTTCCCTCGGTCAGGTCAATAGCATTGTGACTAATCTCCCAAACAGTCAGGTTATACTAATGGATAACCTACTATTTCCTATGTCCCAAAATGAATGCCAAATTTTAACTTTGAGGGACATTTTAGAAATTTGGGATTCTTGCACTTTTAATAGCATAGGTACACAACAACCCATGATGATCTCACCCGTATGATGATAGAAGATTTAGTAATATCTCAAAAAAATTGACATTCATTTTGGTGCAATCTTTTAAAAGAATAGGCATGCATTTTGGGACGGACAGAGTAAAGTTTAGAATTAGAACAATACTGAGCTTGTCATTATTTTATCAAGAAGAAATTGGTTTCATATATTACAGTGTCTATCAAATTTATGCAGACAACTTTACAATTTAAAGTACGAATATCAAAACCCTAGAGCTTATGTTTCAGAGCAAACAAGCAAGCATTGACGAAGCAAACCATTATATTACCATATTTAGCTCTTTCTTTCAGGCAATTAACAAACTAAATCATCAAAGAAAATGAAGACAAACACCATAGCTAGAAGAAGATCAATGAGTGAACAATCACCTAATTCATTTGAAATGAAAACAAAAGGGAAAAATAGAAAATGGGTACCACAGAAACACAATCATACACAAAGTAGGGGATGAATTGGGGGTACCTGAAGCAGAGATAATGGAGGAATGGAGGAAAGAGATTGAGGTATTAACACAGAGAGGGTCACGAGAAACCCAATTACGGACGACCCAGTTGGAGAATTGGAAGAAACAAAAGCCAGCAACAACCGGAATGAGCTCAATCCTTTGATTGAATAGAATTTCAAAGAAAATAGAGACAGCCCACATCACAAGGGTCGCCATGAAGAACACCGCTGCTTTCTTCTCCTGCTGTTCATGGCTTCCCCGAACCATTTTCCGAACTGCTCTCTCTTTCTCTCTCTCTCTCTCAGTTTTTGTGTGTGTAGTAATGGGGATTGAGGAGATTTGGGATATAAATTTGGGTCCTCAAAGGGGGGAACATGTGAGGATAAAGGGGACATGGGAGGGGAATTATATGGCGTGTCCGTGTCGTCTTCTTCATCATCATCATCTTGGTAGGTTTTAGTCGGTAGGTTTAAGTCGGCAAGTTTTAAGTACCCTATTAACCTGGAAGAGTGACACTAGGGATGGCAAAAACCCGAAACCCGCCCCGAACCCGAAAAGACCCGCCCCTAATAGGCCGGGTTTGGGAAGCAATTTTGAAAACCCGTCGGGTTTTTATAGGGTTCGGGTTTACCCCCGCCCCGCCCCGAACCCGCCCCGATTAAGTATGAAATTACTTAAATACCCTTAGGATTAATCCTTATCCTCCTTATTCCTTACATATTCCTTACAGTGTCTTCACTCAATTAGAGTATGGTACTTTGTTTGTCCTAAATTGATCAAAGTTTTGAAAGCTTACCAAAATTGTAAATTATTACAAGTCAAGCAATTAACAATTTAGTTGTCACAGTTTAAACATTGAATATGCTGGTAACATGGGGAGATGATTTCAAAGAACAACACAAAAATAATAGATTTTCAGAAAGATTTTGGCTATCGCACTCTTTTTCAACGTCTCTCATTTTCCTGGTTACCAGCATCTTCTGGTGCATGCAGTAGAAAAAGGGTTCGGGTTAAACGGGGCGGGGCGGGGCGGGTCTCGGGTAAGGCATAACCGGGGCGGGGCGGGTTCGGGCAATGATATCTCACTGTAGGGGCGGGTTTGGGAAATGAAGAACCCGTCCCGAACCCGCCCCGTTGCCATCCCTAAGTGACACCTAATTAATGGCAAATACTACCCTATTAACTTGGAAGAGTGACACCTAAATTATCAAAAAAGTTACTCTATCCGCCCCACCTCAAAGATCCGAGGGTAGTATTTGACGATTATTAAGAAAAACCTTGAGAAAGGCTCGAGGAATGTCTAGATTAGGAGAGTAGAGGTAAAGAAATAGATCAAAACCAAAAGAGAAAGTGAATCATTTCAGGCCTGGAGGGGATGTCTCATACGAGACACCTAGTATCGTACGACGAGACAAGCATGTAGTTTTGACTATTTTGCCCTTTTCAGTTGTTACGTTATTCAGTTAAGTTCAAAACTAACGAAGTTAGTTAGAAACCTAGCACAACATGACAAAACTAACAGATCTTCACCAAAACATAAACGTGAGACAAAAAGTAGTGTAATCATGTAATAATGAGTTCAAAATGGGGTGTCTATCGAGCTCCTCAGCTACAATACTTATGGAAGAAGTCATGTCATCGATAGAAAGACATCTATTCAGAACTTTGGGATGGTCGTACTATATGGCTACCTACGTATCCCGAACGAAAACCAGACCAAACATAGTTCGACTCAAAAATACTCGAAAATGCTATTTCAGGTATTTTGAAAATTATTTCGAAAAGCAATTTTCGTAAGGAAGGATAAATTCATACTTAGGAATCAACACTCTGACCCAATTCTAAAGATACCCGGTTGTTGAAAGTCTCCTTTGTTTGCATCGCCATTGAGCTTTGTGGTAAGAGGAGGTCGTGTTGAGGAATCCTCCTTCATTCACTTGTATCGCCGTTGAGCTTTATTATTAGAGGAAATGATGTTTAGGAGTTCTCCTTACCTTCGTTGTAACTTATCAAAGTTTCTTCCTTGTTGTATTGTTGTAGGGAGATGAAAGCTTTAGTTTTTTTTGTTTGCTCTCATTTTTTACTAGGTCAATTTGAGGAGTTTCGACCTAGCGAGCATTTTATTTTTTTATAGTACTCTAAACGCTTTGAATTGAGTAGCCCCACTCTTCTTCTGATTGATGTTGACATCAACGCCTCTAGCTTTCTTCATTTGTTGATCATTGACTTTCAGCAGGAGTCGTAATGTTTAGCCTCTAGGTCTTCTAATGATAGCTTTCATTCTCAAATTCGTTTAGACATAATGTAAGTGTGAGTGTTTCACACATATTTTCCAAGGATGATTTTTAATTATTAGGATTTGTATCTTTCTTAATTTTAGAATATATTTGTAAATATCTTTTTAGTTTATTTAGTTATTTATTTTATTGACTAATCTACTAATAAAATATGGATTTGTTTTAGTATATTTTGTTTATTTTGTAGGACTCTCACACAAGGAAAGAGTTCAAGTAAAAGAAGGATTCTTGCTTGGACAAACTAAGGAAAAGAAGTCTAAAGGCCGAGGGTTGCTGAGTGGATGGGTTGCTGAGTGGATAAAATGATAAAAGAAATTAGATTGAAGATATGTTGATCAAGATTCAGTCATCCTAATCCGAAGACTTCTTGGCTATAAATATGAGTATCACACCTCATTTGCTCATACAGTTTTTAAGCTCTAAATTGCTGAAGTTCCAAACTACAGAAGAGTGTTTTTTCCTGTGAGAGTTATTTGGTTATTTTGTCATTCTCTTAGTTTCTTTTTGTGTAAACCGATTCAAAAGCATTTTAATAAGAGAAGTTTTATTGTCTACAGCAATTGCTGTAGATAAGTGTTACTTTGGTGTTTTAAATTCATTTTTAATTTTATTATTCCGCTGCTTTTATAGCTGATGCTAGTGCTGATGTGATAGCATCAGGACTCACATCAGGCGTCTGTAACTTCCTGTGCACTTCCTAGCCGCTCAATTTCTTTCAATTGGTATCAGAGCCACACTCGACTTCACTGAGTGAGATCCAAGAAAGAGTGGTCATAATGGAAGGACACTTGAACTTAAATCAATATCCTCCTGTTTTGGATGGAAGTAATTATGCTCTCTCTAATGTATCCAAAGTGCCAAAAGAGATTGAAGAAATTTTTAAAGAAATTGACACTTCAAATTTGGAAACTGAAGATGTTGCCCTTTTAACTAAAAAATTTACATCTTTTCTCAAAAATAAAAGGGACAACAAATTTCCTTCTAAAAAACCAACTATTTTGGATAAACCAAAGGAGGATACTAAGAGTGGTTTCAAGAAACCTACTAGTTTTGCTAAGAATAGATCTGAAACTGTTCAATGTAGAGCCTGCAATGTTTTTGGGCACTATTCCAATGAGTGTGTCAACACTCAGAAGAATAAGGGAATGAGCTTTTGTGCGACCCTTAGTGATAGTGAGGACGATGATGAAATGCTGAACTTAGCTGTCATTATAGTCTCGCCTCCTAGTCACGAACATCAAGCTGATGTAGCTTCAGATGTAGTCACATCGGTCATCACATCTTCTGACTCTGATGTCTACTGTTTTAATTCTTCCCTTTCTGAAAACACAGAGAATGAAGAAGTATGTGATGGAAGTTACCAAGAACTTCTTGATGCTTATGCTGATTTATTCGCCGATTGGCAAAAACGTGTTGAAAAATTGGCAGTTTTTGAAAAGGTAAATGGGAAACTCTCTACTGAAATTTCAACTTTAAAAGGTGAACTTAAAGAAGTTACCACTGAAAATGACAACCAAAAAGATTCAATAGCTAAACTTGAGGTCATGCTCACTAAACGTGACATTGAACTTGAGAAGACCAAAACGGAACTCATAGAGGCCAAGAAAACATTTGCAAAAATGAATACTGGAAAGGCAACTCTTGATGAGGTTCTAAATGTGGGCCATTTTTCAAAAACTGGTCTTGGCTTTGAATCAAATTTTTCAAAAGAAGGAGAGAGTTCCTCAAAACTTAAGATTTTTCACAATCCTAAATCAACACCCAAGAAGAAAAGATTTGTGTGCCATTACTGCTTCTTACCAGGACACATAAGACCTTTCTGTTATAAAATGATTCATGATCTGGGAAAAGATGCTCCTCAGATGAGTGCCTGGATGCACTCACATCACCACTCACATCGCCAGAAAATAGGTCAGTTCATGTGGGTTGAAAAGAAGAGCGAGGAATGCAATGTTGTTTTTACCTCTCTCAAGAGCAGCATTGCTAGCTCATGGTATTTCGATAGCGGGTGCTCGAGGCACATGACAGGTAATGTGGAATTCCTAACTGATTACACCACAATCAAAGGTGGAAATGTAAATTATGGGGGAGGATCCCAAGGTAAGATTGTTGGTAAGGGTACATTATGTGTTAATCATATGCCTAAATTGAAAAATGTCTATCATGTGAAAGGCTTGAAAGCTAATCTCATTAGTATAAGCCAACTATGTGATGACAATTTACATGTCAATTTTGACAAACATGAATGCAAAGTGTTTGATAACACTAATAAATGTTTGTTCACCGGAGTAAGGTCTCAAGATAATTGCTACAAATTTGGTGACAACTTATCCTGCCTTAGCTCCAAAACTAATGATCTTGATATTTGGCATCAAAAGTTAGGTCATGCCAGTTATAGGAAAATGGAAGAATTAGTGAGATTTAATGATGTTAAACACTTGCCCAAACTTGATTTTAAACATGCAAGTGTATGTGGCCCGTGTCAAAAGGGCAAGCAAACCAAAGCTACCCATAAAAAGGTTGATCAAAGTTCTACTTCTGAGATATTAGAATTAATCCATACTGACCTTATGGGACCTATTGAGGTTGAAAGCATAGGTAGAAATAAATACTCATTTGTTTGTGTAGATGATTTCTCTAGGTATACTTGGGTTCTATATTTAAAAGAGAAATCTGATGCACTTGAAGTGTTTAAAGTTTGGTATAAAAAGGTCAAAAACCTATATGGTAAGAAAGTGATTAAAATTCGGTCTGATCATGGGACTGAATATGAGAACACCTTGTTCTCTAAATTTTGTGACTCAAAAGGAATAACCCATGATTTTTCAGCCCCTAAAACTCCTCAACAAAATGGGGTGGCCGAAAGAAAGAATTGTACTTTGCAAGAGATGGCTCGTATCATGCTTAGTTCTAAGAACATCTCTAAACGATTTTGGGCTGAGGCTCTTAACACGGCGTGTCACATAGGAAATAGAGTCTACTTGAGGGTTGGGTCTACCATGACTCCTTATGAAATACTTCTTGGTAAAAAACCTACTCTCAAGTACTTTCATGTTTTTGGATGCATATGTTATGTTCTAAATGAAAGAGACTATCCGTCTAAATTTGACTCTAAGAATGATAAGGCTATATTCCTAGGGTATTCCACAAATATCCGCGCTTATAGGGTTTATAACCTTAGAACCAATACAGTTATGGAGTCTATTAATGTCACTTTTGATGATACTGCTGATTTGAATCTTAAAACTCTTGAAGATGATGTCTCAGATTGCGTGAAAATGATGGAAATCACCCAAAATACAGCTGAACAGGAACTGCAAACAGAGATACAAAAAGCTGATGCAGGTCCTGGTGTGATCACATCACCACCTACATCAGGACCAGATGAGTCTACATCAAATTCAGAAAATTTGTCAAACAGTTCAGACTGTAAAGAAGGGAACCTGGACAGAACCAGAGACATACCAAGCAGGATTCAGAAGAACCATCCAGTCACACAGGTGATTGGTGATGTTAATGAGAAGGTAAACACAAGGGATAAGCCACGGGTCAACTACCGAAGCTGGGCGGCTTGAGTTGTGTAAACTCACAGGTAAGCAAGGTAAGCTTTTGATGTTTCGTTTCTCATCTTGAGCCCAAAATTGTTGAAATAGAAAAAGATGAGTGGGGTACAAATGAATTGAAGAGTAAAATTGGGGGTTGTTTTTATCTTGAAAATAACATGGTCTCTTGGTACAATAAAAACTATGCTTCTCACTCTATAGGCAGATGTTGCTCTCAATTATTTTGGATGAATAAGATGATTAAGGACCACGGACATAAAAGTAATGTGTTAATTGTCTTTTGTGATAATCTAAGTGCTATAGACATTTCAAAAAATCCTGTTAAGCACTCTCGCACTAAACACGAATACATTAGACATCATTTTATTCGAGACCTTATTGAGCACAAATTTTTTAGCCTAAATCCTATAAAAACTGAAAAACAGTTGGCTAACTTTTTCACCAAGGCCATTGATTTTGAGAGACTTTACACTCTAAGAAAGTCTCTCTGTTTGTGTGTCTGTTGATGGTGTGATCCCTGTGTGGTCACATCATGGTCTACACCTGTATTGTATATTATAAAAAAAAATAAAAAAAAAAATGAAAAAAAAATGAAAAAAAATGCATGCATATTTGTTTAATTTGCACGATATCTCTCAGTGTGGTCACTTGTATTACAGCTTTGACTCGTCTCCTCTTTGAATTGTGAATTCTTCTTTAAAAGTGTTAACATCTGTTGACTCAAAATTTATCCTATTGGATATCTCTTGGTGTGTGCCTAATCTAAAGGGAAACAGCTACTCCACTCATGGTATGAAGTCATTTCAATGTGATCAAAATGACATCAAGAGAAAGTTTGTGTCAAATTGACAAGATCATTCGAAAGAGGGCTATCCATGAAAGTAAAGAAGAGTGAAAGCTACCCAAAAATCTTTATCCACAAATAAAAAATGGGTGGATGCATCCTAGAGGCCAAGCAAGACAAGATTTCAATTCATTGACTTTCTTAGAGGAGATGTGTCCCTTGATGTGATCACATCCCATACCACACATATACTGAGATTTATCCTTCACTTGCGTGTGCATTATACATCATTGTATAGTCATAAATTTAGGTCATCCTTGTTCTTGGTGATAATATTACTCAAGTTTTTTATTCTTCCCATAATTTTTTTTTTCGACTAAAAAAACTTGTGCTCAATGACTCTCCAATCAAATTTGATTTTTGTCTAATAGTTTGTGGTTAGGGAGAGCGTGCTCTATGGTATTGTTTGATATTGTTATGGCAGGTACATTACTCACAAAAGAAAAGTTTTTATTGCAAATTTTTTTGAAGTCCTTAATCTCCATGAAATTCAAAAGGATGGAGAAGCAGTTTTGATAAGTACCATCCCCTGTTTTTCGACTCCCTAGACTCCTTTACTCATATCTCATTGTTTTCCACCATCTTTCTCTATTTCGTTGGAGGGAACACAAAGTGTTGCGTATGGTGTGCGTTCTGATGTGACCACATCTTGACTCACATCCTGACGCATTTTTGTATTGATATTCTCCATTCTGGTCAAAAAGGGGGAGATCAAGTAAAAATGGGAGATATAACTGAAGGTTGATGATAAACTGTAACAAATTAAGGGGGAGTTTGATCATTTGATAATTTAGGGGGAGTTTTATATATTTGATAATTTGGTTGATTTATTGGCTTGAGCGTAAGTTATTTATCAAATCTTGTTTTGACCAGAAAGCTACAAATCAGGGGGAGATTGTAAGTGTGAGTGTTTCACACATATTTTCCAAGGATGATTTTTAATTATTAGGATTTGTATATTTCTTAATTTTAGAATATATTTGTAAATATCTTTTTAGTTTATTTAGTTATTTATTTTATTGACTAATCTACTAATAAAATATGGATTTGTTTTAGTATATTTTGTTTATTTTGTAGGACTCTCACACAAGGAAAGAGTTCAAGTAAAAGAAGGATTCTTGCTTGGACAAACTAAGGAAAAGAAGTCTAAAGGCTGAGGGTTGCTGAGTGGATAAAATGATAAAAGAGATTAGATTGAAGATATGTTGATCAAGATTCAGTCATCCTAATTCGAAGACTTCTTGGCTATAAATATGAGGATCACCCCTCATTTGCTCATACAGTTTTTAAGCTCTAAATTGCTGAAGTTCCAAACTACAGAAGAGTGTTTTTTCCTGTGAGAGTTATTTGGTTATTTTGTCATTCTCTTAGTTTATTTTTGTGTAAACCGATTCAAAAGCATTTTAATAAGAGAAGTTTTATTGTCTACAGCAATTGCTGTAGATAAGTGTTACTTTGGTGTTTTAAATTCGTTTTTAATTTTATTATTCCGCTGCTTTTATAGCTGATGCTAGTGCTGATGTGATAGCATCAGGACTCACATCAGGCGTCTGTAACTTCCTGTGCACTTCCTAGCCGCTCAATTTCTTTCACATAACTATCATCTTTTGCAAAGTTTTAAATTTTATGATTTATGGGTTCATCATGAAATTGCATGAAGTTAAAGTTATTTATGAGGTAAAACAACTTTAGAAAAGTGTATAGGAATAAGTAATAACTTTCATTTAATGAGAAAATTCAAAAGACACAAACTAGAAGGAAGGAGAAGGACTAGAATGACAGAAAGACATTTCGAGTTCTTACTAGAAAAATAAAACTACCTATTTCAAAGAAGAAAGTGAGAGAATAATTGTAGCCCAAAAGTGTTAAGATCCCAAAATTACATCAACTCCAACAGTTTTAACATTATGGGTTTCTTCAATCATATAGATTTCAATGTTGAACTTTTTAGGGAAAGTTCTCAATACTTTATTAACAAGTCTAGCATTAGATATGGATTCACCTAAAGTAAAAGACTCATTCGAAATATCTAAAATTTTAGCAGAGTAGTCTTTAATGGTTTCATTCTCTCCCATTCTTAAAGTTTCAAATTTAGTCATTAGGATCCTCAATTTTGTCTGTTTAACACTAGCTGGCCCTTCACAATTAAGTTGAAAAATGTCTCATGCAGTTTTGACAATAGTTTGATTAGAAAATAATCAAAATATATGAGGATTCATATGGTCAGAGATTTTTCCCATGACCTTGCCATTATAGTTTGCAAGTACAATTTTCTCAACATTCCAATCCTGTATGGGTTTAGAACCATATATTTTCCCTTTCATCACCTCCCGAGCTATAGGTAGTCACTTCAACCACAAGATGAGTGTACCTAACAATGAGGCTGACTCAAACACGATGGTCTATATATTTAATATCCATAATCATTTTTCCATTCTAGATGGTATAGTTGGAACCATCTCGAGCGATCGATTTCTTTCGATTATACTGATAGTGAATAGTGCCTACTACAAGGAACGATTCTCAATAAAGTTGAGATATATCTCTTGATACCAATTGATAGTATTGTAGCAAGACTATAACTGCTGAAAACTTTCATTAATAAAATACTTGCAGAGAGCAAATTTAACAAACGGTTACAATGAAAAAAAAATAATGAAAATCTAAATGAGTTTTAGATTCCGAGAACAAATCAAACACAAAACAAACTAAAAGACTAAAACTCTATATCTAGAACTTATGAATCCAATCCAAAAATCTTCACAATACAATAAATTATAATGGATTGATTCCTAACAAGTGTTATTGATAAATCTAGAATAATGGAAAGCCAAAACAACCTTGAATACTAAAACTTTGATTAATAAAGCTTCAACGACAATGAAGAACTCATATGAAAATTCTGATTGCTTTCTTTTTGCTGTTGAATCCATGTAGAATGAAATGGGGCGGCTACGCTTTATATAGATGATCAGAATCCTTTTCAAAGCAAAGTCTTCTAGCCGCTCTTTTCCTTATCAACATACAATCCTTACCAAAGTTGAGTCCTACCTTATTTACATGATAACTAATAAGAATAAAAATTAGTGTGTCAGTCAATAAAATTAATAATAAACTAATTATCCTAAAATAAACAATACCAAAGATAAATACAATTACCTACCTAAATAAATCTAAACTATTTATGTATAAAATACAAATCAGAACTATACATATCAAACAAAGATATCAAAAGTATTTTATAATCTTTCACTACATTTGTAAATGTACACGTATTTTATATTATGTACCCTACGCTAAAACAATTGTACCTCTCTCTAGGATACAATTGTTGATGTGGTTATGAGCAAAAGAAAAAATCAGGATGAGAAAAGAAAAAAACTGCAGAAACGGATAAAAGAAGACATCTCAAAATGGGCCCAATTGACGGAGACCAAATCTTCTGTATCACTGTATCACTTTTGTATATCACATTGTATATCATAAGTGATCCAACGAATATGCATCATATATGACATCATGATGATTCCGACCTTAATACTTCATATCCATTGAATCACATGCAGTATACGCAGTACACGATGGGGTACAGAAGAAAAAGAAAAGTGGCACAGAAGAATTTGGCTCCAATTGATGTGGTTATGAGCAAAACAGAGTCTTCCCACGCAGCTCCACGTGTCAAAGTGTGGGAGGCTAATGAAGATTGCGCAAGGCAGCAGCCACTTATCAACAAAATCTATGCTATAATAATAATAATAAGTTTCTCTCACTAAAAATCACTCCAATTTTCTCTCTCCTCTCTCTACCCTAATGTAGTTGTCACTACAACTCTGGCTTTGATTTGAAATTGAAATTGAAAAGCAATGTCCGCCATTGCTACTGCTGCAGCTCTCTCCCTTCCTAATTCTCTATCTCGATCATCTAAATTCAACCCAAGAAAGGTACCCTTTTTATTCTTAGTTTTCTTTCTTTTCTTAAATTTTAGGCTTTGTTACTTGTTTCTGGACTTGGGTTATACTTCATTTGTGAAACTGTGATATCCCCGTCCCACGTCGAAAAAATTGTGGAAATTTAGTGTGATACTCCCTCCGTCCCAAACCTAGATACCCATTTTGCCATTTTGGGCGTCCAAAACTAACATCCCCTTTCCTAAAATAGCAAAGAATCTTTACTATTCCCTCCACTCTCTCTCCTATTTTACTTCTATTTCTATGCTCACAACACCAATCAACTTTATTATTTCCTCCACTCATTCTCTCTCCTATTTTACTTTTATACTCACAACACTTTCTCCGTTACCCACTTTCCTTAATTCCCGCGCCGAACAGTAAACGGGTATCTAGGTTTGGGACGGAGGGAGTATATAGAAAGCTTATACACTACTGCTAAGCATCAAATCATCCATTGGACTTTTGGAGGCATGTGATGATGGGCTGTGGTTGACCCAATTGAGGAGGTGCTTAGTGGGCAGTGTGTGGCGCCTACCTGGCGGGTCGAGCTTCGGGCTCGGGTCGTAGAAACATTTATATGGCTATTTATTAGATAGTGAAATTATTGTTAAGTAGTTCATTTTTCAAGTAGCCTGTTTTTGGTTTAATTTATGCTCACTCGGCTCTTAAATGAATGTCAACTTTTGTCCCAAAATGAAGCCCAAATTTTGGGAAGTTACCAAGTCCTCATTTGTTATACAACAAGCTCTTATTCACACTTAGATTTGCGATGTAATATGGTGAGATCATCAAGGTTTATTTATTTATGTTACAAAAAATGCTTAAGTTTGAGTTTAACGTTTTTGCAAATGTCCCTCAAAATGAATTTTGGGCATTTATTTAGGGACGGAGGGAGTAGGAACTAAGGAAAGAAAAAGTAATAATGGTTTCCAAAGGTATTGATAGTTGCGAGTACTTCCTTAAAACTAGAGTCTATGTCCGACTGCAATTCAAGGCTAGATGTGATTTAGGAGAAGTAATGTACTCCCTCCTTCCACAAAATGAATGTCAATTTTTTGTTTTTGGTCATGAAAAAATGGACATTCATTTTGAGATGGAGGTAGTACAACTAGGTATATTGATCAACTAGTGAACTAAGACATTATTGACTGCTCAAGCTCGAATAAGATGGGGTAGATGACTGATGCCGAGCACATTAAGGGGGTATTTGCATTGTACCAGAAACACATAACTAGACCAATTTCGTTGTATTATTTCCTTAGTTGTTTGAGGGCGAGCCTTGGCGCAACAGTTAAGTTGCTCCTTTGGTGACCATAAGGTCACGGGTTCGAACCTTGGCGAACATCCTCTTGCAAATGGTTCCCTCTCCCGACCCCCGCTTGGCGAGGAGCGCTTGGCGCACCGGGGTTTGCCCTTTTTATTTCCTTGGTTGTTTGACAACTTCCAAGAGCATATAACCTAGTTAGCTGATATATCAGGCTGAAGTCAGAACATGATAAAACACTAATTATCCAAATAGGGTTTCCATTGGAATATCCGTGAAGGAACGAAGGATGCTTCTAAAATGTTTGGGAGGAAACTGATCGAATTATGTTTGATAGGAGTTGATGGGATTCGTAAGGTGACATGACATTCTAAATGGTACTCCCTCCGTCCCCAAATGAATGTCCAAATTTCACTTTAAGGGACATTTGCTACAAAGCTAAACTTAAGCATGTTTAGTAACACTAGTACATAAAAAACCCTTGATGGGCTCACCATATTGCATCATGATATGATATGAGGGTAGCATTAGGTACTCTGTCTATTTACTTGCAAAGATGATAGATATTCTTTATTATGTTAAACATAGATATCAAAAGCTTACTTGTTCTCTCTTCTGTACTTTCTTTCGCTGTGATTTTTTTATTTTTTTTTCGGGGGGGGGGGGGGATAGATTTGTATAATATTGGAAATTGGAGGGTTTCTAAGCTAGCCCGAGCTCTTGTGTGTTCAGCTACTTCCTTTTCCATTTTCTTTTCTTTCTCACCATTTCACCAATGCTTATGTTCCTACTTATTCTGTCAAAACACATCTTACTGTAGTGCAGCAGTGCCCTTGTATTAAAGCAAATAGAGACTGTTTCCGGATGACCAATGATGAAAATTGCGTCGAAAATTGCATGGACTGACTGCTGTTTCATAACACAGAAGCGCGGACAGTTTAGTGAGCCATTTTGCTTTATTCCATCAAATTCCCAAGCCAAAAAATAGTTAGTCTTTGGCTTCATCGGAAATGATGGAAACATTCACTCAACAATGCTAGAGGAATATGCATTATCCATGGAAAAGATATTTGTGTTTGTAAATTCCACATTAACCATGTATAAGTGCACAATGATATCATTTTCCTCAGCTGTACTTGTGCGATATATGAAGAAAAAAGATGCATATGAGAAAATTGATTTTAAATTTTCTCGAGTCAACAATTTTTGTTGACTCGAGTTAACAATTTGAAGGTGAAATTTTTACTTTCCATAGTACAGTTAATGTTGATTTCGACCTAAATTTCTGTTGGATTATGGGACCTCAGGGTAGAGCAAGTTTTGTAGTTTTTGCTATAGCAGCTCGAGACGGAGGAGGGTTAGTGGAAAAGAAAAGCTCATGGAGCACTCTATTTGATGTGGAAGATCCAAGGTCTAAAGCCCCCCCACAGTACAAAGGGAAGTTCTTGGATGCAAATCAAGCTCTAGAAGTGGTAAGATACGATATACAATACTGCGATTGGAGGGCTCGTCAAGATCTTCTTACGATCATGCTTCTCCATGACAAGGTGTTTTTTTTTCCGTAAATATTATTGTACTCCCTCTTTCCCTAAATGAATGTCCATAGGGTTATTATATGCATAAAGCTAACTTTATCGACATTAATGCAGGTTGTAGAAGTATTAAATCCTCTTGCTCGTGACTACAAATCCATTGGCGCAATGAAGAAAGATCTTGCAGAATTGCAAGAAGAGCTGGCCCAAGCGCACCAACAGGTGCGATAATTTTTTTAATAATAATAGAAGGGCAAACCCCGGTGCGCCAAGCGGGGGTTGGGAGAGGGAACCATTTGCTTTTGGACCCTTATATTTTGGACCCATGAAAAAATTGCAGGTACATATATCAGAAGCAAGGGTTAGTGCTGCTTTAGATAAGCTAGCTTACATGGAAGCTTTGGTTAATGATAGGATTTTGCAAGACAGAAGCACAACAGAATCTGACAGCATATCCGCTTCTCCTAGTACTTCTACAATTTCTACAGAAAAACTTGAAAGAAAGACGCCACGGAAGAGTCTAAATGTGTCAGGCCCGGTAAAACCTTATGATCTCCATTTGAAAAACTTTTGGTACCCTGTTGCTTTCTCAAGCGACCTGAAGGACGACACACTGGTAAGTGCGTTAACTCTTAAGTTTTAATATCCCCGAGATAGTTTGATATATATATATATATATATATAGATAAGAGAAGCCCATAATAGTATGTGGATCGCCTATTTACTGAAAAACAATGACACAATCAGCATCTGGCTTGCAATCTATTTGAGATGATTAAGAATGTTAAGACAATTGTTTTGGTTCCGTCTAGACGTGTCCAAACGGTTATAACCGCCGGTTAAAAAAACCGTTAAAACTTAACCGTAACCTAACCGTTAACCGTGTACTAACGGTTACGGTTATCCGGTTAACGGTTATAACCGGTTAACACGGTTTATCCGGTTAAAACGGTTAACTGAAGCCCTTTTTTTCAGATTAGTCCTTTTAACGGAATTTTTAACAGTTTCTGTTAACTTTTGTACTCTATATGCCCTTTTTTTTGAATAAAGAATACTATTTGAAATTGAGATGTTAGTTATTAGTGAATTTTTTTGGAAAAAGTTATATAAAAACTGACTGGAATTTCAAAAAACTAACTGAAATTCTGAAAAACTAACTGAAAACGTTAAAAAATGACTGAAATTCTAAAAAACTAACTGGAATTCCTAAAAACTAACTGAAAACGTTAAAAAACTGACGGTTAATCCGGTTATAATCGCTGGTTATATTTAAACGGTTATAACCGGTTAAATAACTGACGGTTATAACCGCCGGTTAGCCGGTTTGAAAAATCTGTAACCTTAACCGAACCGGTTAACCGCCGGTTTCGGTTAAACCGGTTAACGGGTTTGACCGGTTAGTTGACCGGTTAAAAACCGCCGGTTAGCCGGTTCCGGTTAGATTTTGGACACGTCTAGTTCCGTCCAATATTATTTTTTCTTAATGTGGACTTCTGTTTCAGATCCCGATTGATTGTTTTGAAGAACCTTGGGTGTTGTTTCGCGGAAAGGATGGGAAACCAGGATGTATAAGAAATACATGTGCGCATAGAGCATGCCCGCTTGACTTAGGTTCAGTAAATGAGGGACGCGTTCAATGTCCTTATCATGGTATATAACAAATGCAATTTATTTAATTATTATTTTTTTGTAGTGTTTTATATATATATAAAAAAAAAAATCAATTGACAAATGGTTTTTTTTTTTTTTTTCCTTTTCGGAAACAATGATTCCAGGGTGGGAATATGCAGCAGATGGAACATGTGAGAAAATGCCTTCAACAAAGTTCGTTAACGTAAAGATAAAATCACTCCCGTGCTTTGAGCAGGAAAGGATGATATGGATTTGGCCAGGCGATGACCCTCCAACAGCCATTATTCCTTCTCTACAACCTCCTCCAGGATTTCAAATTCATGCCGAGGTTTGTCATAGACGTGTCCAAAATCTAACCGGAACTGACGGTCTTTAACCGGTCAACTAACTGGTCAAACCCGTTAACCGGATTAGCCAGTTCGGTTAAGGTTACAGATTTTTCAAACCGGCTAACCGGCGGTTATAACCGTCAGTTACTTAATCGGTTATAACCGCTTGAAATTTCAGTCATTTTTTTAACGTTTCCAGTTAGTTTTTAGGAATTCCATTTAGTTTTTTAAAATTTCTGTTAGTTTTTAACGTTTTCAGTTAGTTTTTCAGAATTTCAGTTAGTTTTTTGAAATTCCAGTCAGTTTTTTAACGTTTCCAGTTAGTTTTTCAGAATTCCAGTTAGTTTTTTAACGTTTCCAGTTAACAGAAACTGTTAAAAATTCCGTTAAAAGGACTAATCTGAAAAAAAAGGCTTCAGTTAACCGTTTTAACCGGATAAACCGTGTTAACCGGTTATAACCGTTAACCGGATAACCGTAACCGTTAGTACACGGTTAACGGTTAGGTTACGGTTAAGTTTTAACGGTTTTTTTAACCGACAGTTATAACCGTTTGGACACGTCTAGGTTTGTCACACAAATGCTAAGTTTCTGAAAAACTATAGAAAAATGTTTTATATTTTTTTTAAACCTGAAAAATGTTTTATTTAAAATCTCATTTTATTTTTTTTTCCCCTTGAATGATAGCTTGTCATGGAGCTCCCGGTAGAACATGGGCTACTTCTGGACAACCTTTTGGATCTAGCTCACGCACCTTTCACGCACACCTCTACCTTCGCTAAAGGATGGAGCGTTCCAAGGTTTGTTATATATATGATTCAAGATTAAATCCATTTCTCGAAAAAAAATAAAAAAATTTATCAATGTCACGCACCAAATAGTTCCTGCAACCTCCAAAGCTAATCTTGCTTTTATATTTCAGCTTGGTGAAATTTTTAACGCCTGAATCAGGCCTCGAAGGATACTGGGACCCATATCCGATAGATATGGAGTTCCGACCACCTTGTATAGTTTTATCAACCATTGGGATCTCGAAACCGGGGAAACTGGAAGGACAGAGCACCAAGCAGTGTGGTACACACCTTCACCAACTCCATGTTTGTTTACCATCATCAAGAAAAAAGACAAGGTTATTATACAGAATGTCACTGGACTTTGCTCCCATCCTCCAATACATCCCTTTCATGGACATCTTGTGGAGACATTTTGCTGAGAAGGTAACCATATTTGTCTATTACTCCCTCCTTCCCAAAATGAATTTTCATTTTTCCAAAAACTATCCCAAAATGATTACTCCTTCCGTCCCACTAAAACTTACTCTTTTTACTCAAAAGGTTGTCCCATTAAAAATTACACTTTTCCAAATGGAAATTTTATAATACTGTTTTAATGACATTCACAACAACTATCAACTTATTATTTCCCACCCCACATTCTCTCTCTTAGACTGTGCAATGGTTGGTTGAAAGAGGGGATGAAATGGGTTTAATTGGGTTGAAATGATGCAATGGGTTTGATGAAATGGGTTGGATGAAATGGTGGGATGAAAAATTTCATCCCGTTGAATAAAAAAAAAAAAGCTGGCGCCAAGACACCTGTCAACGTCTCATTGGACCGCGTTTGGCGCGTGTAACTCATTTCCCGGATTGGCGCGTGAGGCGTTGGCGTTTTCCTTTTTTTTCTTGATTTTCCACGTGGCTTCATCTGATTGGTTCCCCGAATTTTCGAATTTAATTTTTTATCCCAAATGTTTGAGCAGAATTATCACCTAGTAAATTAATTATTATTTTTTTTACCAAAATTCATCATTTTTTCCCCTATAAATTGATATAAGTTTCATTTGATTTGGACACAAAAAAAAACACTCATTTCTCAATTATCCTTCTTCATTTTAGCCTTTATTTAAAAAAAAATAATTATTTCTTTTTCTATAAATTGATGCAATATTTTTTTAATTAAGTGTGAAATATTTTTTAATTATAAATAATAATAATAATTATTATTATTTTGCTAATCATAAAAATAGAGAATATAAATAAAATAAAAATGGTGGGGTATAGAATGATGAGTTGGAGGGAGTTGAAATTTAATTTAATTTAGCCATTGTAGGGGGTTGAATAAAATGGGTAGATGAAATATTTGGTGGATGAAAAAAAGTGTAAAAAATGCTAGATGAAATGGGGGAGTGGGATGAAACCATTGCTCGTAGTCTTACATAACTTTTAATACTCACGACACCTGCACCACTTAACTCTTTTTCTTAACCCCCGTGTCCAAAAGAAAAGTATACTCCCTCCGTCCCGGCCGACTTAGGATTTTTTGAAATGGCACGGGGATTAAGGAAAATGTAAATGTTGTGAGTGTAATTTAAAAATAGGAGAGAGAATGAGTGGAGGGAATAGTAAATTATAATGGTGTTGTGAGTATTAAAATAATGTAGGAGAGAGAATGAGTGGAGAGGATAGTGATTTAAGGTTTCCATTTTGGGCCGTCCTAACTCCTAAGTCGGGTGGGACGCCCAAAATGGCAAAAAGTCCTAAGTCGGCCGGGACGGAGGGAGTAATTTTTAGTGTGACGGAGAGAGTATCAATTTTTTAGACGTTACAAAATCCTCTCTCATCGAACAACAAGTTTTAACTCACACTTGCACTCATGATGCCAAATAATGAGATCGTTAAGGATTTTTATGTACTTATGCTACTAAAATTTCTTAACCAACTTTCGAGATGGCCTTCAAAGTAAAATATTGGACGTTCATTTTGGGACAGTTTTTTTTTGAGGAAGTACAAAAGAGTAGAACAGGGTAACGCTAAAGGCACAAAAAAAGACGCAAAATTTTGTTCACATTATCAACAAACGCCACCAAGAATCTCATGGATAAAATTTCACGACTTCTTAGCGCCTATAAGACCACTAAGAACATAATATTTCGTGTCAAATCTCTAATTTATATATATCGATGCAGGTTTTGAACGAGGATCTACGGCTAGTACTGGGACAACAAGATAGAATGAACAATGGAGCAAACGTGTGGAACATGCCAGTGTCGTATGATAAATTAGGAGTAAGATATAGGGTATGGCGAAACGCTGTTGAGCAAGGAGTTAAGGAATTACCTTTCAGTAAATAAAAAATACTCAGCTGATTTCTAGGACGAATTTTTACTTCTTTTTTTGCGGGTTCCCAGTACCATCAACTCCAGAAGGTTTGCAGATGATCGATATTTTCACATTGGGCGATTCCTTGCTCCAAAGTTATCAAAAAGTGGACTCACCGGAATCTGGGAATCAATCTGATGAGGCGACAGAGAGTCCGTAAACTTGCATACCAAGCATTGTACAATCAAAAGTCAATGTACAACATCTTTTAGTCCCACTTTTTTGTGTGTATAGTCTTCATGTAACTAACTTCTTGAAATGAAAATCCATGTTTATATGACTCAAGTTGCTGGCCCAATCCCTCACCTCTTTATCCGGCTTGTGTTTGATATGTTCAACTAGAGAGAGAGACTTTGACTTGGTCTCTTTCTCGGTTGGTGCGATATCTCCTCTTCTGTTTTCACCAACGATGCTCCGCCTCTTGCGCCATGGTTATTGAAATCTGATTGGTATGCTTCTCCCTTATCTTGATCCCTTCACCCCCCTATTTAAACCCCCACACCCTCTCCATTGCGGTCACAACACACGATTAACACATCTGCACTTCTCTGTGAGTCATACACTGTCTTGGAGTTTCTTTGGTGCTTATAGAGAGTTAGAGAGGGTTTCTTAGCTGGCTTCTAGTCTGTTCTATTTGGGGTTTTGATTCAGATTGAGATTTCATCTCTGGTTGTCTGATTAGGTTTTCTCTCGCTCAATTTTAAGCTTGATTTTAATCTGGTGTGTGTGATTTTTGGATTCCGTTTTGAGCAGTGTGTGTGTGTTGATTGGCGAGGCAATCTGAGAGTGGTTGTGGTTTTCTTGGGGGATAATTGTCGGTTTGTGATCTACCTAGTCTGTGATTTGGGTGTTTCTAGTATTGGGTTCTTGATTCTGTAAGCTGGCTTCAAAATCTCAGTAACACTTTGGATCGATACTTTGGATTGTGGCTGGATTTCGAACCGTAACGGATACTTGGGCCTCAGCCTATTTCCATCTCTTATACTCTGTTCAGTTTATTTAGTTTTCCATTTATTGATTACTTCTTAAAACTAATTTGTGCTTTGTTTTCTGTTCGATTGCTTCCGCTGTTACAAAACTTGGTGCAGCGTTCCGTTCTGCTTCGTGGATCCTTGGACGAGTGGTAAGTTCACTCAACATATATGATCGCTATAAAAAAATAAGTACACAAATTTCTTAAAAATAAAATAAAAACGTTAGAATAAGTATAATGTGAGAAATACATAATTCTCTTATCAATCATTATATGGTAATCTGCATACATAATTTGATATGCCTCTACACACATAAACCCTAAATCTCCAATGGATTCAATTTCTGGAATTACTGTTGAGAAGAGCCGCAAAAGGGGCAGAATTTGAAATCTGGATCAAGGTCCCGAGCGCAGTAATTACAGCGGAGAAGATCATCGGAATTGGGAAGAGAAAAAGATATGCGTTCATCTTTACCCGGCTGTTATGACCCAACTCCACAATTTCGAATAAATGATAATAAATTGGAATTTAGATTTCCAATTGTAACAGAGAATTGAATTTAGATTGGATGAGAAAAGAAATAGAGGATAGAACAGTTTATGGGATGAGAAAGAGAATAGAAATTGAGAGAGAGAGATGAGAATTTTCTGGTAAATTTCTTAATGTTCTCAACCATGGCTATGGCCATTACATACGTGAGAGAGAAAGCACATGGGCACAACGGCCACCTTCTCTCACTACTAAACGACGACGTAAAAAGTAACAGAAAAAGATTCCTAAGCAAGGCTTCAAACGACGACGTTCCTTTAAATGAGAAAACGTGTATTTGATACCTGCATTTACTTATTGATACGTTAACCCTAAACGACACCGCATGATCACTTATCCAAACATAACGGTCATCCCCAAATTCCATGAAGAACCCTAATTCATTACATTCCCTTTTCCTTCGAACAATCCTTGTCTCAAGGATTAAATTGAGGGAAATTAGCTGCTATAGTCGACCAATCCTCCCACGTCGCGTCTTCTGGAAATGCGTTCGACCACTGCACTAACACCTGAGCTGCTGGACTGTTCCCTTTCTTCACTAAACGACGATCCAACACTGCAATGGGTTCAACCAAAAATTGACCATCATCTCCTACATATGGTAAAGAAGGATTTGGTACCACAGCTTCTCCCACCCTTGGCTTCAGCAATGATACATGAAATACTGGGTGTATCTTCGAATTTGGAGGTAGTTTGAGCCTATAAGCTACAGCACCTATCTTTGCTTCCACTTGAAAAGGCCCAAAATACTTTGGAGATAATTTGAAGTTCTTTCGCAGAGCCAACGAAGTCTGACGGTACGGCTGTAGTTTCAGGTAGACCCAATCTCCTACATCAAAATTTCTTTCCTTTCTCCCCTTATCTGCGTATTGTTTCATTCGATTTTGAGCCTCTGTCAATGTCTCTCTGATTGTCTTTAATTGTTTATCCCTCTCCATCATAAAATCTGCAACTGCATCAACTTTACAATATTGCTCATGACTGAAAATGGCTTGAGGTGGAGGATACCCATATAGTGCCTCAAAAGGGGTTAACTTTAGTGCCGTGTGGAAATTGGAATTGTACCACCACTCAGCTAAGGTAAGCCAATTTGACCACTGCTTAGGCTTGCTGCTAGTGGTAGCTCTAAGAAACTGTTCCAAACACCTGTTTAACCTTTCAGTTTGCCCGTCTGTCTGTGGGTGATAGGCCGTGCTTAGGTTCAAGGTAGTGCCAATGAGAGAAAAAAGGGATTTCCAAAATTGACTTAAAAATATCTTATCCCTATCAGATGTTATGGTAACAGGTAAGCCATGTAACTTGTAAATACAGTCAAAGAACTGCTTGGCAACTGTATAAGAGGTGTAAGGGTGTTTGAGGGGTATAAAATGGGCATACTTGGTCAGTCTGTCTACTATTACCAAAATGGAATCCCAATTGTTCGAAGGAGGCAATCCTTCTATGAAGTCCATAGAGATATCAGTCCATGATTTGGTAGGAATGGGTAGAGGCTGTAGGAGACCAGCTGGGTGGGTATTTTCAGACTTGATTTGTTGGCAAACTTCACAGGGCCCAATCACCTCTTGCACCACCTTCTTCATACTTGGCCAAAAGAATAATTGAGCAATTCTTCTTGTTGTTCCTTGTATACCTGAGTGTCCTCCCAATGGAGTGTGATGTAGCTCCTTAACAATCCTCTCCCTCAGTCCACCTTTACTGCCAATTACCACCTTGCCCTGATGCCTCAACATTCCATTATTCATTGAAAATTCACTAAATTCTTCATTTTTGACCAATACCCCCTCCAATATCCTCTCCACCTCTGGATCCCCTTCCCAACTACTGACAACATCTTGGACCCATTGAGGTTGCACAATAGTCACAGAGTAACATTCCTCAGAATTCTCATGTATCCTTGACAAGGCATCAGCTGCTTTGTTTTCCACACCCTTCTTATACGAAATCGTATAGTCATATTCTAACAATTTTGACAACCACTTCTGCTGCAAACCCCCAGTAACCCTTTGGTCCATCAAATACTTCAGACTTTGATGATCTGTCTTGATCTGAAACCTTTGTCCACATAAATAATACCTCCATTTCTCGACTGCCAACAATATCGCCAAAAATTCCTTCTCATAGGTGGATAACCCCAAGTGCTTTGGACCTAATGCTTTGCTAACAAAAGCTATAGGTTTACCTTCTTGCATTAGGACAGCTCCCAACCCATTATAACAAGCATCTGTCTCCACAATGAAAAGCTTCGTGAAATCTAGCATAGCAAGGACTGGGGCTTTTGTCATAGCTTCCTTCAATGCTTGAAAAGCTAACTCTGCATCATGGTTCCAACCAAAAGCATTTTTCTGTAATAGTGAAGTCAAGGGTTTGCTAATTATCCCATAATTTCTAATAAACCTTCTATAATATCCTGTTAAACCCAAAAATCCTCTTAACCCCTTTATGGTAGTAGGAGTTGGCCACCCTAACATGCATTCAACCTTTGAAGGATCAGTAGATACACCCTCTCCCGTGACTATGTGCCCAAGGTACTCAACCTTTGTACTTCCAAAGGAACACTTGCTTTTCTTTACAAATAACTGATGTTTCCTCAGTATATCCAAAGTGATTTTGAGATGACTTACATGTGCTTCTAGTGTAGGGCTATAGATCAGAATGTCATCAAAAAATACCAATAGAAACTTCCTCAAAAATTTATCAAACACTGAGTTCATCAATGCTTGGAAAGTGGCTGGGGCATTAGTGAGTCCAAAGGGCATCACTTTGAATTCATAATGGCCATGGTGGGTTTTAAATGCAGTTTTGAAAATGTCTTCTTCCTTCATCCTTATTTGGTGATAACCTGACCTTAGATCAAGCTTTGTAAAGAATTTTGATCCATGTAACTCATCCAATAGTTCATCTATGATAGAAATGGGAAATTTGTCCTTGACTGTTAACTGATTTAACCCCCTATAGTCAATACACATCCTCCATGTTTCATCTTTCTTTTTAACCAATATCACAGGTGAAGCAAATGGGCTTGTGCTGTGTCTAATGACCCCACTCTCCAACAATTCCTTGACTATCTTTTCAATTTCATTCTTCTGAAAATAAGGACATCTATAAGGCCTATTGTTAACTGGTTGACTCCCAGGTTTAAGAGGAATAGCATGATCATAGATCCTCACTGGTGGCAGCCCTCTTGGCTCTGAAAAAACATCATCATATTCCTTCAATACCTCTGTTATCCTTGAGTCTACAACCCCATCATTTTCCACTGATGTAAGTGAGTACAGCTGCACAATTGCCCCACAAGGTAGATCTCTCATCATCTTAGTGGCAGTGGGAGCTGTCATGAATCTCAGCATCACCATGTCTTGTCCCCCTTGTAAAATGCATTGCTTTCCTTCCCACTGGAGCCCCATTGTCATTTTAGTAAAATCAAAGGTGATTGGCCCCAAAGTTTTGAGCCATTGTATCCCTAATACTGCATCACAACCACCCAGTTTAATCACCTTCATGTTTCCTTTGAATTCCAACCCTTGCATCTTCCAAACAAAGTTCTTACACTCCCCTTGACTAGAGATTTGGCTCCCATCTGCTACTGTCACTGGTGTATCATGAGTAGGGACAACCACACACCCTAATCTCTCAGCAGTCTTAACATTCAAAAAGTTATGAGTGCTCCCACTATCAATAAGAACTGAGAATCTCTTATTTCCTACTTCCCCTGTAATTTTAAGAGTCTGTAAGGTGGCATTACCAGATAGGGCATGTGCTGAAATGCTCACATCTTCTTGTGCTGGTTCCCCCTTCTCAGTTTCCTCCATCTGGTTCTCCACAGTGTCATGCCACTCTTCCTCCTCCTCCTTGTCATCCACACCAATCATGAAGATTTGCTTGTTTTTGCACTTATGCCCATACTTGAAAATTTCATCACAATTGTAGCACAGTCCTTTCTCTCTTCTGGCTTGCATTTCAGCATGGGTCAATTGTTTAAAGGGTAGGGTATTCTTTGTAGTTGAGAGGGAATCTGGTTTTTGGTTAATGGAGGGTGAAGAATAGGTGGAAGGCTTGTTGTTGTTGGAGTTGGTTTTAACAGTCTGTGGGGAAACTGAAGTTAATGTTCTATGAGTGCTGATGTATGAAGGGAATGTGTTGTTGGGTTTAATGGTAGCTGCTTTCATTTTCCTTACTTTCATTTTCCTTACTGAGACATCCCAGTGGGATTCTTCAATCCTTGCTAGGTTAATTGCATGGACTAAGGTGGGTGGAAACTGGGATTGGACTCTAAATCTGATCTCCTCCTTGAGCCCTTTAATGAAATTCTTCACATAAAACTTCTCACTCAAACCTTCATTCTCAATCTTCATCGGGGCTCTCATTTCTTCAAACTTATCTTGATATTCTCCAACTGTACCCAACTGTTGCAAGTTGGCAAATTCACCTTCAATGTTTTGATAAGCTTGGGGTCCAAATCTCATAGCTACTTTATCAATAAACTCATCCCATCCATTACCATCAATCTCTTCACTGAAATTTTGGTACCAGTTTTCTGCACTCCCCTCAAAATGCATCGTGGCTAGCTCAACTCTATCACCCAACGGAATCTCTCTATATTTGAAAAATTTGTCACACTTACGAATCCACCCACGGTGGTCAATTCCAGAGAACTTTGGAAACTCCAATTTAAGGTGTTTTTTATAGTTCTCATTCACCCCTTTATCAGATCTAGCTATATGACCGTAATAAGCACCCTTAATAGCATCAATTGAATCATCAATATGGATTGTTTCAATACCAATATTACCTTGTTTGTTTTGCTCAGTTGTTGGAATCTCCTTACTACCTCCAGGTGCTGCTCCCAACACTGATCCAGACCCACTGGAAGCCAACAATCCTCTACCAGCTTCGTCTACCTTCTCCTTGCCATTACTAGCCTTCATTTCCATCATCAGCCGAGTCAATTCTTCTATACCCTTGGCCATCGTTGACACATTCTCCTTCAGCTCTGTTGTCACACCTTCAATTCCAATAAATCTCTCTTCTAGAGATCTGATGTTAGCTTCAATGGTTTCCGTTCGAGTATTCACCATTTCTCCTGTGGATACGAACGCTCTGATACCAATTTGTTATGACCCAACTCCACAATTTCGAATAAATGATAATAAATTGGAATTTAGATTTCCAATTGTAACAGAGAATTGAATTTAGATTGGATGAGAAAAGAAATAGAGGATAGAACAGTTTATGGGATGAGAAAGAGAATAGAAATTGAGAGAGAGAGATGAGAATTTTCTGGTAAATTTCTTAATGTTCTCAACCATGGCTATGGCCATTACATACGTGAGAGAGAAAGCACATGGGCACAACGGCCACCTTCTCTCACTACTAAACGACGACGTAAAAAGTAACAGAAAAAGATTCCTAAGCAAGGCTTCAAACGACGACGTTCCTTTAAATGAGAAAACGCGTATTTGATACTTGCATTTACTTATTGATACGTTAACCCTAAACGACACCGCATGATCACTTATCCAAACATAACGGTCATCCCCAAATTCCATGAAGAACCCTAATTTATTACACCGGCCTCCCCCAGACAGGAACGAAGAAGACCTCGAGAACCTTGTCGTAGTTAACCAGACCCGTCGGAGATCTGCAGCTTATGTACCGCCGTTCGCAAACTTTAATACTCCCTCCGTCCCAAAATGTTTGTCCCGTTTAATTTAACTTTTTTGTTGAACTTTGACCACAAATTTATGAAAGATTAATCATGTTCATGAAATTCTAAAAGTTGTTGTTGATAATATTATTAATGGTGAATCAATAGGAATTTTTAGAATTTCATGAATATAATTAAATTGTCATATATTTGTGGTCAAAGTTCAACAAAAAAGTCAAATGGGACAAACATTTTGGGACGGAGGGAGTATGATTTAAATTATCCTCCCTCCGTTTCATCTTAAAATTGGAGTAACTTTTTGGCAATAATATTTGGAGGGAGAAGAGTGATTTAATTAAAAATCAGTGAGACCTTTCTATATATTACAAGTATTAAGAATTAAATTCTGATTCTTAATTATACAACATATATTCAGTATTTATCAAACTATTGTTTTAACAGTTTACACTAATTAAAAACCTAAAAAGTCAAAGGTGCGACATTTATTATGTGACGGTGGAAGTACTACATATCTACCGGAACGTATACTATACTAGACACAAATCAACAAGAAAAAAGAAGAGTAATTACCTTGTCAAGAGGGAGGGATTTAAGCCGGTTTCCAAACCGCAAGCACTTCCTGAAACATCTCTTGTATCAATTCCCTCTCCGCATGCCTGAAAAAGTTGTTGATTTCATCTCTAACATCATATATTTTCCCAAAATCAAACAGGTACATCAAGCAACCCTTCTTCAACTTGTTTAACTGATAAAGCCAGGCCTCCTGCAATCTCTCAAGAACATTTCCCGAATTTATGTCTTCCAATAGGCTTTCCTCACACGAGTCCTTCAAATCTGCAATGTCATACTTGTTTGCGGCCCCCAGCAATGCCAGTCTGTGTTTCCAGAAATCTTCTTGCTTTATGTTTCCGTACAAATAGCTTAAAAGTGCTGTGCAAGATTCCAGTGACATGTCCTCTATGTTGATGGTTGAGGACTCTTTCTCCTTCAGGTCGTGCGTGAACATGCTGTGGAATACGGGAGAACTTGCTGAAAGAATGGCCCTGTGGGCCCTCAGAATTCCGTCTCCTGTGTTGATAATGACGTCTGAATGGATAGATTCATCAAGCATGCGACCAAGGCATCTTAGTGTGCTTTGGCTTGCTAAGGCTTGCAATATGCTATCACTTGGCCATATTGAACTGCCTTCATCACCCTGTGGTTCGGAAAGCCATAGCACAATCAGTTATGATGAATGAAAACTTGGGGGGGAGGGAGCTAAAACTTTCCAGAAATTTTGGAAAAAAGTTGCTTTTTTGAACATGGGGTTTCTAACTATAATCATATCGAATTATCAGAGTTTTCATTAAATAAAGTTTCTCACATTCAGAGCGCAGATCTTCAGATCCAGAAACTCAACATCAATGATGAAGCGACCATGGAAAGTGGAATCAACAGGCCAAACAAAGTCATCACTAGTCCGAAGCAATCTTTCATGAACTGCAGTATAAAGCACTATAGAGTGAGGGGGAACCAACAGTAACAACATTGCAATTCATAACATGTATCAGCTTTCTTACAATTCAGACCCTCCCTCCCCCATGAAGTAGGATCTGGTAACTTCTATACTTTCAACAATTTCCGAGTATACTTGAGCGTACATCCCTTTACTCAATGTGAACTTTTGAATGTTTTATAGGGCAATACTTAAATCTGCATTTCTTTATGGTTCCAAATGTTGGGTGACTAAAAATAACACGTAGTAAAAAGATGAGTTTAGCTCAAGTGCAAATGGTAAAATGGATAAGTGGTAAAACTAGGAAAGACAGAGTTCATAATGAACAAGGCCGTGAGACAGAAAAAAGTTGCTTCAATGGCAGATAAAATGAAAAAAAAAAACTTAAAGAGGGTCGAAACAAAATGGAGCCACTTAGTACAACAATTAGGAAATGTGAATCTATCCACACCAACCACAATAAAAGCAAGGGAAGGGGAACACCAAAGGACATAAGTATAAAGAAAAATAAGAATGAGTGTGAGTGTGATGAATTTGCATTGGGTCGAGCAGAATGACGGAAAAGGACTTATGCACTGACTGCAAGTGATTGGAATTATTGCGAGTTGAGTTGAGGGGTAGGGGGTTTTAGAAGGTCTGACAAAATACCCAAGTGAGAATCGGAAAACACGACTAATATCTCTGTCCATAGATTAGTAAGATATTGATGATCTCTTTTTCTCTGACCATATTTCTGTCTTCCATCTATTATCTTACACTGCCAATGATGAGCTTTGACCCGAGCCAAAGTACGTTTCCAGCCTTACATTAACATTGCTGACATGTCAAAGTCAAGAGTCTCAAGACCTCTGTATGACAGTATGTTCAAGTAGTTTTAGAGTGTACAGGCCATGTATACGATATACATACATTGGCACTACTCTAATATAATAACTGAGATTCTCTTCTTTGTTTTCATTGTTTCCAACCTCTGTTCATCAAACAAGCCAACCTACATCTGAGTGGTTAGAGAAAACAGCTCATAGCACTCTTAACCTAAAAAGCCTAATAAGACACTAGCATTCCACTCCTAGTCTCCTGCTTCGAGCTAAAAAAAGAATAGCACTACCCTGTTACCAATTGTATTTGTTGGGTTCCACTCATTTAGAGGACGGCACAAAGGTTGCCCATACGAGCCCATGCTTTAAGCTCACATGGAGAATTGAATTTAAGCAATTTAAAAGGATGATTGGGAAGTTCCCAAGCTCTCTATTATCTTGAGCTTAATGATCCGATTAGGGGTTTGGATGGAAAATAAATAAGAAAACAAGAGTTAGAGCCATAAATTGGAGAGAATTAATTATTGGAGAGAAATAGAGAACGGTTCCACCATGTTTATGCCAGGAGCAGTTGGAAGAATCGATATAATCGATTCGCTAATCAATGGGTCGAACTCATATTGGGGGAGCACATATATGATACATAAATGCAGATTCTGAACAGTGGAGGTCGGGTTTTGAAGTCTAGAGAGGGAGATAAAAATTTCACTATGAGCTTGATTTTTAAATGAAGTCTAAACTCTTTTTCATTTTCTCTTTATGTGTTATGTGTCGTTAAGATATTCCGAGTGTTTGTAGATGATTGTGGGTAGTGTATTCCTCTCATTTATCCTAGAAAAGACTCTTTGTGCTGCCCATTATTGTTGATAGTGAACAAAATTGGCGTATCTGGTCCCGTGGTTTTTCATTCTCGCCTCGAGGAAGTGTTTCATATTAAAATTTGTGTGTGCAATGTGTGATTGGTGTTCAGTTTTTTAGATGATTGATTTTAATTGCTTCGGATGTTTGTTAGTTTCTCTTATTTGTTTGTTCAAGAAAAAGGCAAAGAAGTTTCATTGCGCAGCTTGTATTCCTTTGCCCAACAATATCCACCTTGGCTTAAATTGAATCCAGCATGAAGGGTATGGAATCTTATCTTTACATCCTCTCCGTCAATTGTCCATATCAACCAATAACAAGTCTATGGTTCTAGTAAGGTGGTTTCCCATCTACCACTATTGAAACTCAAAAACCCATTACATAGTAGTTGGCCAGCCTGCCAAAATAACTCATTAATTTGACCAATCCGTCAAAATTACCCCTACCTTGCAGATTAACCAAACCGTCAATCTACCCCCCCCCCCCAAATTCACCAAACTGTCAATCGGGTCCTTATTTCACCAAATCCTAACACAAGGAAACCCAAAAATGAGTAACTAACAATTCATACCAGTTGACAAAAAAATTGAGGGAGTTAGGGGGCGTTTGTTTTTAGTTTTTCAGCCTTGTTTGCCTCTTAACACTTATTCATTAAGAGGATTAGAGAAATAAGTGTGTTTGTTTTTTTTTTTTGAAATAAGGCTTGTTAGGCTCTTAAAGTCCTCTTAATTTTAAGTGGTTAAAATGTTGCTGAATTGCCTCTGAAAGCCTCTGAAAGCCTCTGAAAGCCACTGTTTCATATTTGGTTTTGGTTAAAAAAAAATTTAAACTATTTACTGTTTCATATTTGGTTTTGACGATTTTTTTTTTTTTTTAATTTTTTTTTAACTGTTTCAGAAAATGAATTCAGATAGAAAATCAAACAACTTATCCAATTCAGAATTCAGTTTTCGATTCTTTGCCTCTTAATCATTCGGCCATTTTGAGGCGAAATCAGATTTCAGCACTTATCACTTAAAAAAAACAAAAACCCCCTTAGGGTATACAAAGCACTCTCCACACGCCACCCCATACCAGTGCCTGTTATATCCACTGGAGACTGTTCTACAAGAAATGCCTCCTCTTTCTAAGCAAAACCCTAGTCTTAAACTTCATAACCAATCTCCCTAGCCTCCTTAACCAAACAATCAAAAGCTTATGCACTTGTTATGATTCAGCATCAACCATGCATAGAGTCAAATTTTCGGTCTCTAATCTTATTGCTCATTTGCTCCGGTACCATGTAACTCAGAAACAGCAAAGAGAGGTAACAAAGAGAGATAAAAACAGAGATTCGAATAAGGGAAGAAGAAGATACCTATATTGTTCCACATCTGGTGTAGCTACATACTACCTAGCTCTAACCACCTCAGTCAAATAAATGCCTCAAAACATACCGCACTAAGTATTGCGTGCATAGACTTGGCATATGATAAAAGTCTAAAACTTGCAGCACGGTTATTGACGGCTTTGACTTGGATTATGCTGGTGGATCCAGATCAAAGGAGATCTATGACGAGGCTATGTCTATACACTTTTTTCTTATGCAATCAGCTGGAAGGCAACTAGGCAATTCATTATTGCTTTGTTTACTACAAAGGCAAAAGATACTTGCACAGCGTAAGGTGTACAGGAAGCTATTTGGTTGAGTCACTTTGATACGTTAGCAGCTTTAATGTCTTCCATGATGGCCAGAGCCCCATACATTTGACTAAAATGATTCATGAGGAGACCTAACATATTGATGCCAGATAACAACTTGTTCTGCAGCCAAAGAGAAGGACGAGAGAGGACAAAACAATAACAACAGTTGGAACGAGAGATATAAGGTTGGTGCCGCTACAATTGTTTCATCTTTGTTGAGCCCAAGTTAATAGCTGTAACTCTTGTATCACACTTGGGAAATTGCAGAGGAGTGAAACGTGCATATTAATGTTACTTTTGAGCCAAAAATCAAGCTTCTTTAAATCATGACATTTTTAACTCATTAGTTAATGTTCAATACAACCACCAGATGAATGTTGTAAGAATGAATTGGCAGATGCACCCCAACCAAATACAAACCCCACCAAATCATATATTAACATGTGAGCGCATAGCCACCTAATCACATGCATAAGAAGCAGAGTCTTGACAACCCAAAAGTCCAGATGAGCTTTGACAAAGGTAAACCACTCTAAACAAGAATAAGAGGTAACGAGGAGGGAAACACTGAACTCAGTTATAGTGATATTTAAGGTTCAAGATATCTGTACAAGTTTTCACCTATCATATGACCTTGATGGCACAAAGTGTATAAGGTAGTGCCTTACATTAAAATACTGTTGGACAAAGCTCAATTATAGTTTTATATAACAGGATTCAGAAAAACCAAAGAACTGAGATTGGTCGTGTTACTTTGGTTATAATGAGGCCAAAGCAGTGGTGAAGGCACCATAAAGCCAAGGGGGGTATTTGACCCCTTTGATTTTGAGAAAATGAAAAAAAAATACCTTTAGGTTTGGAAAAAAAAAATAGACATTTTTATCGCTAAAATATTAAAACTATCAAATTTGACCCATAGGCTTAGAAGAAAAAAATGCACTATATAAAATTACTGACCCCCATTTGAGAAAGATTCATATATTAACATACAATTTTCTAATTTATAATAATCTAGACCCTTTTGGCAAAATCTGGCTTTGCCAGAAACAGAAATTACTAGATACACTGGGTGTGAAACATTCATATAAATACCATCTTTCTGTAATTCCTATTTTCCCTTTCCTCTTTTTCCTTCCACATTTTATTAGCTTAGACATATATAATGGTGTTCCGAACTGAATTAAATTCATATTATCCTAGGATTGCAGCAATGATCAACTGATACTAAATTAAACATGCAACAACCCCAAGATCAAGAACCTCATAACACCTAAAATTAAGAACACAAGTAAGCAAACCCTCAATTGTTACAAAATCACAAAACTAGGATATATTATTCAATCGTGCAATATACTCCCTCCGTCCAGGAAAAATGCGCACAAAATTGCTTGGCACAAGAATTAAGGTAAAAGGTGAAAAAGGTGATGTGTTGTAAGCCTAGATGGTTGGGTAGGAGAGAGAAATTGAAGTTAGTGGGTAATTGTTGTGAGTATAATAAGTGGATCCCATTTCCATTTTGGGACTTTGCATATTATTGTGGGACCCCAAAAGGTGTCTCTTTGCATATTATTGTGGGACGGAGGGAGTATACATTAAGGAAAGGAAAGTGTACCTGGGGAAATATAAGGTCTGCGATTAGTGCCTGTAGAGGTAACCCGAAGAACAAACCTAGCAACCGGCGGCTGTTCCTTTGAAACTCTAGATGGCTCCGGAAACAAACGAATGTACAAATACCGATTCTTCTCGACCGATAATTGCCTATCAGTACATCAATTTGAACAACCCAACTCAATAAATTAGTTTTCCCCCAACACAGTGTAAAATCAGGCGTGTGTGTGAGAGAGAAGGAAAATATACCAGTTCCAGATGCCGACCTTGAAAGGATCGGAGCGCTTGTAAGTAACAGGTCCAAAATTCTCGATCCGCCATTGAGCTAACCTTGATATCGTCTCCACCTTCGAATCCCCCATCCCCAGCCTGTAAATTCAATTCTCGAATCACTCTCTCTCCCTCACACACACACACACACACAGTAAGATCACTTCTCCGAGCTCTCTCTCACACACACTAAAACACACAGTTAGTATGAGGAAGAAGACGACTTTGAGGAGTAGAAGATTCTGAATTAGTGGACTTTTTGATAGTGAAATATTTGGTTGACGAAATTAAAATGGCCACAATTTATACTCCCTCCGTCCCAATAAGAGCTTCCCATTTTGCCATTTTGGGTGTCCCGCTAATAGCTTCCACTTTCCCTTTTTGGACATCAAATATTAATATTTTAATGGTGGGACCCACACTATTAACACTAATACAACATCACTAACCCCTAACCCAAAAATAATTAATCCTTTCCCAAAACTAATTAATCTTTTCCCAAATTATTTTTCCAACAAATTCATTTACACAAACAAACTGATCTCTCTCCTCACTCTTACTCTCTCTCCTCACTATCTAGATCGTTCTTTACGAAGAACGAACCCTAATTCTTTCTCTCTCTATTTCTCTCTCTCGAATTCACTGGAAATCGGTTGATGTTTGTGGGATTTACGAATCCTAATCCTTCTCCTTTCCTCATGGATACCGATTTATCAACCAAATCCTTGGCCAGTTTCCTCACTACCTAGATCGGTCTTGCTTGCTTACGAACCCTAGTTCTTTCTCTCTCTATTTCTCTCTCTCGATTTCACTCAGAAATTGGTTGATATTTTAGGGATATCATACATAATCCTTCTGCTTTCTTCATGGAAACCGATTCATCAACAGTTACGAACCCTAGTTCTTGCGAAAAAGGCGAATCGGTTCAAGGGGAACCCATTTCTTCAAATTTCTTGGAGGAAAGAGAAGAAGATCATAACATTTTTGGGGAAATTCTTACGAATCCACCTCGAAGCACCGTTCCCATTTCTGTTTTCAACGAACCATGGTGGTCTCTCTCAAAGCAGCTTGATGCCATCACAGATCGGAATAGTCCCCAAAGCTACACGCGAAAGGTAGAAACCCACAGAAAGGATTTGTTGATGTTGGGTTTGCACTGTCCGGCTATACAATCTTGGCTTAAGGAGCAGGTTTATGTCTTCTTTCTCATTCTTTGTGATTCTCTGTGTTTGAAATGATGAATATGGCTTGTTTGAGTACATTTTGGGAGTTGGGTGAATGTTATGTGTGAAATGATGAATATGGCTTCTTGACCTAATCTGTGATTGCTACCTTTAATTGCTCACATCAATGAATTTGTTGATATGAACTTTGTTTGCCTTGGTTTTGACCTAATGTGTGCTGCGATTGGTATTGTGTGCTTGAATTAAGTTTGAATTGGTGAGATGCATGTTGAACTTGTTTGCACTGTCATTCTATGATGATTAAAGGCTGAGATTGCAACTGCATTCATTTCATACATCATGCCTTCAAACTTGTTTGGAGCCACTGACCCAAGTTGTTCATTTGATCTTGAGTCAAGTTGGCTCGCGCAAGTTGCATCCCGACATCTTGAATTTTTGGATATGGAGTTTGGAAATTTTTGGATATGGGCTTGGCCAAGAAAGTTGCTTGTTGATGGCTTGGAAATTTTGAACTTGTTGATGGTCGCTTGTTGATGGCCGTGCTTGTTCTTTTGCTGTCTGGTTTTTGTATTTTATTTTTGGTTGCCTGTTTTTGGTCTGTAAGCATGGCCTTTATGATGATTCAATGAAGTTTGAATTGGTGAGATGCATGTTTGAACTTGTTGACACTGTCTTTCTATGATGATTCTAAAATCTGAGAATGAAACTACATTACTTTGTACCATTCATTGACAGTAAACTTTTACAAAAAACTGTCTTTACAAAAGTGACCCTTCAAAAACTACTCTATGATGATATTTTTCTGAGAGTAGATATTTTTCTACAAACCATTGCCTAAAGACATGTGCACAAGTTCCATTTCATTCATCATGCCTTCAAACTTTGCTGCATGGCCTGCTTGTTGTAGATACCTAATGCAACATTGAACTAATTCTTTGTTAACTGACAAGTTTTTTGGAAGTTGACCCCTTCTTTCTAACGAATCCTTTCCCAAATGCTCTAAGGAGTAGTTGTTCGCACCCCTAACACTCATTATCTGTCTCAAAGTTGATTGCAAAGTGAGGAACAACTTATTGAGTGTGTATGGAGTTAACCTTTGAAATGCTTCTTGCACTCCATTGACCAACTCATCCACATTCTCTGCCTGAATGGAATTTCTCATAGCATCTAATGAGTTGAACCAACCTAAGTCATTGATGTTTGTGTCTGGTGAATTACATGGCTGAAATTGCAACTGTATGTTCAAGTTTTCATCACTTGCTGCTCTAAAATCGGCATCATTGTTGTTTATGTGTGGTGCTGCATTATCCCACTGGATAATGATGTTTTTGCTGCTTGTTGATGGCCATTTTGACTTGATTGCTGGAATAACCTGTAATAAAAAACAAACTGAAATGAACCTGTAATAAAAAACAAACTGAAATGAACTCTGTTGCTCTATTCTTGCTGGTTTTACAGTCTCTGTTTTGATGCTTACCTGGGTTATCAACATTGCCTTGGTCACTTCTTTATTGACTGAGTTGATTACTTTGGTGACTGTTGTTCCAATGACTCTATTCTTGCTGTGTCTCTTTGCTGGTTCCTTTGTAGTAAATGGCCAAATACCAATTTTTCCATCAAAGATAACATTGCCAAGCCAATCATAAATTGGCCTTGCTACGGCACAAAGAAACATCACTTTTGTGATGAATCTTTTGCTTTGGCATGTCCTATGTGGCTCTTCTTCACCTTGACAAATGTAATACCTTTCGGATGTTTTGGTTATGTAAAACCATTTCTCATCTAAGTGTATAACATTATGCATGGAATTAAAAACTACTTCATCTCTTAATGGATGAAATGTGATTGCTTCAAGGCTAAAAATCAGCCTTGCTATTCTGTTTTCATATGTTAACTGAGGTTTAATTGCATTGGTGTGAGCCTTGATCACACCAATTTTTTTCCATCTCCCAATTGTACTTTTACTTATACCCAAAGCTTGACTTAAATTTCTAATAGTTCCTCTCTTTCGAAAGTCTATTTCTTTCATTTTTTCTTCATCTAATTTCACCCTTTTACTTCTTAATACTCCTCCTTTGTTTGAATGAATATGGACAGGTTTACCTTGGTCCCGTTGCTCCACCACCTTCCTCCAATAAGTGAAGATCCTCCTTCTCGAGAGACCAAATTTTGAAGCAGCTTGATCACGGATTCCTCTTGGCGCCTTTCCATTCACCATAGATTGCAAGCAAAACTGACCCAAGTTGTTCATTTGTTCTTGAGTCAAGTTGGGTTTTGCCAGTAAGTTGCATCCTGACATCTTGAATTTTTGGATATGGAGTTTGAAATTTTTTGGAATAACCTGTTTGGCCAGTAAAGCTGCTTGTTGATGGCTTGGAAATTTTTGGATATGGGTTTGCCCAGTAAAGCTGCTTGTTGATGATGGCTGTTTGGAAATTTTTGGAAATTTTTGGATTTTGGTTTGGCCAGCAAGTTTATTATCTGTAATTATGGAGGGAAATTTATTTGTAATTTTCACAAGGATTGTAATCCTTGTTTATGTAGAAAACTTTTTTTTTTTATGGAGGGAATAGTACAGCTTTTTGGATTTCACAAGGATTGTAATCCTTGGCCAGTAAGTTATTTGAATTTTGGTGGGAAATTAGAATGGAGGGAAAATGAGGATTTAACTCCCTTAATCTTCATTAACAAATCCCTTTCCCATTATTTTATTCTCTTTTTATTCTCTCCTTAATTTGCGTGCACAAAAAGTTTTGGGCACCTCTTATTGGGACGGAGGGAGTACTAGTTAAAAAAATACAAAAATCAATTGATAAAATAATAAAATAATAATTTTCATGTAGGTCTCTTTATAATTTTAGATTTTACAAAAATTATAAATTAATAAATCTTAAAAAATAAAAATAAAATATCACTCCCTCCGTCCCAGACCAAGGGTCCTCGGGGGGATTTCACGCTTCTTAAGAAAATTTTTTAAAGTGGGTAGAAAATTTTAGGAGAGAGAATGTAAAAGTTAAATGTGTGGTAGGAAATAAGAGAGAGAATGTAAAAGTTAAATGTGTGGTAGGGAATAGGAGAGAGAATGTAAAAGTTGAAAATATTTAATAGGAGAGAGAATGAGTGAGAGAAATAGTAATGATTTTTTTGTAAATATATGGAGATGATAAGGGTATAAATATATGGAAAACTTTCCATTTAAGGAAAGAGACTCTTGATCTGGGACGGACCAAAAGGAAAAGTATGACTCTTGGTCTGGGACGGAGGGAGTACAATTTAGAGAAAATATTCGAATCTTGTTTACAATGAATTCAAAGTTATCATCAACTTTCGATCAATGCCTTTCAATTCATCATATATACTCCCTCTGTTCCGTTTATAGGTTCACCATTTTGAGCATGACACGCAAATTAAGAAAAAAGGTAAGTGGAGAAAGTGTTGTGAGTGTAAAAGTAAAATAAGAGAGAGAATGAGTGAAGTAAATAGTAAATTTGAAAAGTGTTGTGAGTATAAAAGTGAAATAGGAGAGAGAATGAGTGGGTGAAATAGTAAAGATTCTTTGTCATGTTAGGAAAGGTGAAGCTTTTTTTAACGGGACACCCGTTTTGACAAAAAGTAAAGCCATTAATGGGACGAAAGGAGTATAAAATAAATTGTAGGATTAACGAGTGCTAGTGATAGTAGTTAATTAGTCAGTGATAGTGTTAATTAGTTCAGATGGTAGTTAAAGAGTGACGGTTATAATGCTAAAGAGTGTCAATGTCGGTTTTAAAATAGTATGAGCGTTAGTTAGTCGCCGATGGTAGGATTAACAAGTGTCAGTTTGTTTATAAATGAATTTTGATTATTTACAAAAATTGTCACCCATGTTTTTTGTTTTTTTTTTAATCTGATTTTTTTTTTTAATGTCATTCTATGTTTTAAAACAAGTTCCGATTATATAAAAAAGTAGGGCAAATTGCATTTTAGTTACCTGAGTTTGTCGAGATGTTTCAATTGGTTATCGAATTTGCATTTGTTACAAGTTGGTTATTGAAATTGTCTTTTTGTTGCAATCAGGTGTAATTTTGAATAAACCGTTAAAAATCTAGCGAATAGCATAACATGTGTCGCTCAATAACCAACTTGTAACTAATGCAAATTCGATAACCAATTGAAACATCTCGACAAACTCAGATAACTAAAATGCAATTTGCCCAAAAAAAATATCACCGCATGTTTTCAAAACACGTTTACGCTGCAAGTTTTAACCCCCACCGGATAAGCTAATCGCGAGCAATATTTGGCAAAAAGGCATGTAATGAACATGTACCGCGACCGCGATTTCTCCGAATCCCGATTAACAAAAGCATTACAAATTTTTATACAAAAGACACAAAAAACATTACAAATTTTTATACACAGATTCTAACATACAGAATGTGAGAACAAAGGCAAGATAAACTCCATCAGTCAAGACTGCTATTTACAAAATGCTAATAATAATGCTCCATCTTTAACCAGGCACAAAATAGTCCATCTGCTCCACTGGTAGATTTAAAACTGATGTTTCCACCTATAATATTACACAAAAACAACACTAAACATGAGTGTGTAACATCAAAATTAGGGGTGACCGCGGTTTAGAGACGAACCGAGCTAAACCGTGTGGTTTGATTCGGTTTTTTTAGACATAATTGTTTTAACTCGGTTTGAGAAATTAACAGACCATGTGATTCAACTCAGCTTGGGGTTTGGCACTCCTAAACCAAACCGAACCGATCCGTTTAAAACGACCGCGGTTTGAAACTGTGAAACCGAACTGTGGTCTATGATTGTTGTTTGGTGATTGGTATTTGATACTTTAGTTTCAAAGTAATCAAGTTATGCTTGTATTTATTTTAATTACTTATTTTTAAATATTTTATATTCATTAGTCATAAAATGGTTAACAAAAAAAAGTCATAAAATGGTTAACAAAAAAAGATTATGGTTTGAAACGCGGTTTGGACCGTGGTCTGAACCGCAAAATCAAACCGCGGTTTAGACCGAACCATAGCGGTTTGGTTTAGCTCGGTCTAAATTTTTTTTATAGTTTAGCTCGGTTTGAAATTTCTCCAAACCGATGCTAGCGGTTTGACTTCTAAATTTGTCCAAACCGAGCTAAACCGAACCATTTCCACCCCTAATCAAAATGTCCTGTTGTTTTAGCTAAACCTTAAACTACCTCTGTCCCAAAAAAAAAAGGGTTATACTTTCCCCTTCGCTTTGTCACAAAAAACAGGCTCATTTCTAAAATAGTACAAGCAATAAAGCATAATTACTTGTCCAATGAGACAGTTTTTTTTTTCGGAACGGGGGAGAATACGAATGAAAATAGATTGCTGGCATTGTTTTGCTTGAAAACAAAAGGAATAATTGAAAAAGTAACATTGTTGGTAAATTTACCTTTCTTCTTCTAGAAGTTTGATCATAAATATGTAAAAGACTGGTAAAAGACAGAAAATAAAGAGGCAACTTCAACATCTAGAGTTCATATAGCAATAAAGATCATTTTGTTCCTAAATGAGTCTCATCCTGATGTATAAATTGCTTTAGAAAATTGTGGTTTTACTTGGAAGTGATACTTGTCAAGGGATGGAAGTACCATACGTAGCCTGCATTAACATGGTGTCGCCACTGATATAGTGAGTACTCTACATACTAGTATCAACATCTCAAGCTATTTCTCATGGGGTTTACTTCTAACCGTTTGAGAATGTGTGCATTTCAAATTTCACGATCCTTAACTTTTTCTCCTAGTTACACCAAAACCTATCGTTGTTTTGTTTGTTCAGTACGCACGATTACTAAGATGGTGATAGTTAGTCGCCCGCCATTTCATAAGTAAGGTGGGTCTAGTAAGCAGGCCACTGCCTGTCACATACTATTATCTCCTACTAACCCAAACTGATTTATTGATGACAATAAGAAATTGATCCCTTCATAGTATTTCATGGCTGCCTAACTGAACTCGATCCCCCATTATCATGCCTCCTAGCTAGAGTTGTATTTAAAAAATAAAAAATAAAATCATTTTTACTACTTATTCCGACCCTTCAACTTCTAAAGCTTCTCTCTGATTTTCTAGTTTACTGACACACGATTTCCTCTCAAAAATAACAAGTGTCATCAGAAAACGGCACATACAATGATATATCTTCTTGTATATGTTTGGCCAATCTATAGATCATGACTGATTGGGGATGTAGTTTTACGTTCATTGGGAACTCAGCAATGTCTCTTGTTGTTCTAACTATAGTCGTGTTCATAGTTGTGAAAGGCTGGTGCCTGTCTTGCCTATTTGGCGCCTTTATTGGTCGACCGCCTTTTGGTTTTGTGGCGGGCTGTTGTGCGCCTTTTTGGCCACGCCTTTCTTGGAGGCGTGAGGCGTCCGCCTTTGTCACAAGGCATAATAGGCGTGTGAGTAATGTTAAACCGAGTCATTTTGTAATTTTAGTTTTAATGTTTTAACTTAAATGCGTGTTTGGAAAAACATGGGGTAATGATAACTTGTGGCGTGCAAAAGAAAGAAAGATAGGCCTAATTTCTCTCGAGTGATCGAAAGTACATAAGTGCGACAAACAACGAATTAAAACCACGACAAAGAAGTGCGACAAAAACACTACCAATAGCTTGATTATTTTGATTTTTAAATCAAGGTTTGCAATTTTTATTCTAGTAATTTACTTTGTTTTTTGACTTTACTTTGGTCTCCTTTTGTTGTTTGAAGATCTAATTATCTCATATGTTAATCTCTAGGTATGGAAATATATGTTTGAAATTATATATTAGCTTAATATCATATATTATTCTCTTTTCTAACATGCTTTAGAATTTACTTTTACATTTTAAACGACTATTTGTTTACTGATTTGAATAACAAATGTGTTTTTTGTCTTAGAATTCTCACTTTTGGAGTTTTAAACTTTTAATTGTGTTAAGAAGCTATTCATGTGAATTTTTACCTTTAATTAATGAAAAATTTTTGTTCCTAACATGTTTAAGCTTTGTTATATATGTTACACGCATATTATTTTACTATTTTTTGTTCTATTTTACCGTCTTGCTTACCTTTCAGTCTCCTTTCAACCGCCACTCTCGCCTTTCGCCTTTGACAACTACGGTCGTGTTCCATCAGCATCCATATATATTCTCATCACATCCATATATCACACTTTATCTCATTACTTCTCTTCCAATCACCAACATATCTCTTGTTGGAGTCCAAGCTACATCAATGACTCATTATTTTTATTTCTCTATATTAAGACTATTTCTGTATATTTTATAGCTACAAATGTCCATGCTTTTTAATTTTTTACAGAAAGATTGGCAACGGAACACTCATAACTACTCATCGTGCCTTCTATTAACATCATTAGCATGTTTAATAATTTTCTAGCCAAGACACTCCCACGTCTTCAATGCTCCACCATGTCTCAATGGGGTGGTTCTAAAACTCGGTTTTTGTCTTCCTTAAGTTTAATGTGATCTTCATCACGGATACACCAGTCCTATATTAAGTAGTAATATACATCCAGTAGTTTGTAACTCTATGGCTGGTCAGTTAATGATTTCACAAAATAAGTTCTGCATCATCCTGTAGTTTCTCTAATCTTGATTAAGACCATTGCTTTTAATCCTTGGCATAAAAAATGGAAGATAAAATGGAGCATTGAGAAAACATTAAATATATCTAAAGAAGGTTAATGGTGTAAGTAATGTGCAGCGAAAACTGAGATGGTTAAAACAAGATACCTCTTCAAATGGAATAAAGACAAAAGGTGTCATTCCTCTTTTATGTGAAGTAGCCGGCACATCTGGATTGTGTGTTTCATCTTCCTGCCATGTAACTCCGAGAATATCTCCATCAGGACTGACAATGTCATTGTCATTCACACCACTTGTAATAATGGAAAGAAGATCCATTCTGTTGTTAGCACCAGTTGTTGTGCCTCTCAACCTGTGGAAAGAAGTAACTATCGTAAGGAGCCCACCACATGGTTAGAAACATCACAGTTCTTCTGTTCAACTTTCATGTAGGACTCTTTAACTCATCAAATCCACTTAAACATTAGTAACTTCATGGAAGTAAAAGAATGACTCCCGCTTGATGAGGATAAAGAAATTCCCATGTCAAATTCTCTTTTTACCACTGGAATCAGACATTGCAGCAAACCCCAATTTCTCCAACCATTTCCATTTTATCATATAGATCAGCAGTTGGGAATATACTGAAGTAAACATGTCTGGACTCGGTGAATTTGTGGCAATCACCCATGACGCTGATTCAGGGATCATCAAATTTATGGCATGGCCTAACATGAGTCCGTAGGTGATAAATGCCTATGTTAATGATGATCCTTACAAGTGACATATATGTGGTTCTTCATGACAGGGAGAGAGGGAGGTGGGAGATGGTCTAGTAATGAAGGTGAATGTTTGGCGGGTAGATGATGGGGTGGCTTTGGAGGGTGGGGATTGATGCTTGCTAGGCAGCAGTGGCGGATGGCTTCTGCACTTACGTGTAGATGAATAAAAGAGAGAATGACTATTAAATTAAAATGAAAAAGAATATTTTTCATAAAGACGAACTGCTAACATAGATAATGTTGGCAATTCATTTTACCCTTCAAAGTTCCCAACATCTTGGATGAATGGATAGGACAGTGGAGAAAGAATTTAATATTTAGTCTAAAAATAAAATACATCAACAATGATGGAGTCATGCTGATGACCAAGCTAAATACCTTAAGCGGATTCTCCAAACAGTTGGACGCAATCCCGGATACAATAGAGCACCTTCAACCTGCCACAGGACTAGCATTAATATCTTCAAATTAAAAACATTACATAACCTTCTTATAGAAGACACAAAGTATGACAGGATTAAGTTTCATAAATGAGATGGAATTTAAAGTTGAAGGTTTGCAAGGATCGAATCTAACCTTGTCGTCGGACAGTGTATAGCGGCCCCCGTGACAAAGATGGGGTTTAGATGCACGGAAGTTCATGCATTTTACAACATCCTTTACTTTTTGAGAAGAATTCTGAATAGAGATGAGCATGCGTTCCGTCAGAAAATTAATCAAAAAAGCATGATACTAAGCCTTATGCAACAAACCAGTCAGTGGATAACCTTATAGAGGAACCTGCCAGAAGGATAGAATCTCAAGTAACGGAAATAGCAGACCTGCACAACAGGGAGTGATATTGTGATAAGAACGGGATACCTCTAGCTGATTCTGAGATCCAAATGAGACCAGACAAAGTACCAAAACCATTTTTCTAAACTAGCCAAATTACAAACCTAAACCAAAGCTCATACTATGATCTATGATCAACTATCAGTGATCATTGTGATGCAGAAGTTTCGTGAGATGAGTTTGAATGAGATCAACTCACTGATGAGTTTAAATGAGATGAAACATGAGTGAGAAGAGTTGTAAACCACACCTATTTAATCTCAACCTTTCATATTAGATGCTACAAGAGGGTAGACGGCCAACCTAAAGATACCAATGTTATGTCAATAACAGGCAAATCCCATGGCCATGCCCCCAAATCCCAATCTGGTGGAGAACCTAACTCAACATTTTTTTTTTAAATCCATATATGCATGACGAATAGTGAGCATTAAGTACCAATACATAGATGGTAGAATATTATAAAAGAATGTTTTTTCTTCTTTTATATGATGAGAAAATTGGGTTTTGGGGATAGATAAACCCTAAAGCTTACGATCATGTCAATTGGGATTTCTTAGTTTATATGATGGGAAGATTGGGTTAGAGGATAGATGGAAAAGTTGGATTTTATATTGCATTTCTTCCATTAGCTTCTCAGTTCTAGTTAACGGAGAACCTGTTGAATTCTTTTTTTTTCTAGGGGCTTACGTAAAGGAGATCCTTTATCCCCCTCCCTTTTCTTCTTATTATGGAATCCTTGAGCAGGTTGATGGATAAAGCTGTTTCGGGTAGTTTCATCTGTGGTTTTGAAGTCGGGAGGGCAGGAGTTTCAACGGTGAATGTGTCTCACCTCTTATTTGCAGATGATACTCTTTATCTTTTGTGATGCAAATATATTTGGGTTATTTGCGTCTAGTCATGCTATTTTTTCCAAGCCGTGTCTGGGTTAAGGGTTAATATTTCTAAGAGCGAGAACATGCCAGTAGGGGTTGTTGACACGCTTGCTTCGTTCTTTGGGTGCAAGGTTGCACATCTTCCTGCGTCTTACCTTGGTCTCCATTAGGTGCTCCTTTTAAATGCAGGACAATATGGAATCATGTGATTGACAGATCTAGCTTGCCCACATACTATATGTCCTTGTTTATGATCCCCGTCACTGTGGCAAAAAGATTAGAGAAGGTGTAAAGAGATTTTCTATGGGAAGGTTCATCAGAGGAGCGTAAATGTCACCATGTCAAATGGGATAATGTCTGTTCCAATATGAGAGTTGGAGGTTTAGGGATTATGAATCTGCGGATGTAATGTTGCTCCGTTGGGCAAGTGGCTTTTGAGATTTTTTGTGGATAGGGAGGCTCTTTGGAGGAAAGTGATGGTCGGGAAATTCGGGGAATATAACACTTGTGGTTTCCTAATTTGGTGTCTTCATTCTATGGACTTACCTTGGTCTCCATTAGATGCTCCTTTTAAATGCAGGACAATATGGAATCATGTGATTGAAAGATCTAGCTTGCCCACATACTATATGCCCTTGTTTATGATCCCCGTCACTGTGGCAAAAAGATTAGAGAAGGCGGAAAGAGATTTTCTATGGGAAGGTTCATAGAGGAGCGTAAATATCACCTTGTCAAATGGGATAATGTTTGTTCCAATATGAGAGTTGGAGGTTTAGGGATTAAGAATCTGCGGTTATAATGTTGCTCCGTTGGGCAAGTGGCTTTTGAGATTTTTTGTGGATGGGAGGCTCTTTAGAGAAAAGTGGTGGTCGGGAAATACGGGGAATGTGAACACTTGTGGTTCCTTAATTTAGTGTCTTCATTCTATGGTGTAAGTTTTTGGATTGGGATTCGTAAAGGGTGGGATTTATTTCATCATAATATTCCTTTTGAAATGGATAATGGCTCTCGAGTCAGATTCTGGAAGGATAAGTGGTGTGGCGACATAGAGTTGAGGAGAGCTTTCCCAAATCTTTATAGTATTGCTTCTAATAAGGATGAGTTGGTTAGTTCTGTTGTGCATGTTCACGAAGGTACAATCACTTCGAGTCCACCTTTGAGAAGGCATCTTCAAGATTGGGAGTTAGATTCTCTTCCGACACTTTTAGATAATCTTTATTCACAACAGATTTTTGTTGATAGAGAGGATAGAGAGGACAAAGTCATTTGGAAGGGTGTTAAGGGCAATTGCTTGTCATGTAAATCGTTCTATCATATTTTGACAAACAATATTAGGCCCATTTTTTCATGGAAAATAGTTTGGAAATCAAAGGTCCAGGTAAGAGTGGCCTTTTTTGTTTGGGAGGCCACAAATGCACCTATCCTCACAGGTGATAACCTGCGGATTCACAAGAGGATTTATGTAAATTGGTGCTTTATGTGTACGAGGGATGGAGAAAGTGTAAATCATCTTTTGATACATTGCCTAGTTGCGAGGGAGCTATGTAATTCCATTCTTAGTTTGTTCCAGCTATCGTGGGTTATGTCTAACTTATTGAAGGAGCTCTTTCTCGGTTGGTCTTTGTATAAGCATCGGAAAAGAAGTTGGATACTATGAAAGGAAAGAAATGCAGGGCTTTTGAGAACGCATAGTTGTCTATTTCTAGATTGAAAGAATCCCTTCTCCATATGCTATATTTTTTGTGTAAGGAATCGGTCCTAACTTCTTATAATTCTTACGTAGAGTTTTTGGATAGTTTTGTGGTTGGCTAGACGTTTTAGTTCAGTATACTTCTAGTTTACAAAGGATGTGTCACATGTTTTGACACTTTTTGTTTATATACTCCCTCCGTCCCGGAACAATCTTCACACTTTCCCTTTTGGGCGTCCCAAAACTTACTTCACACATTTAAAACTTACCTAAAATGGAAAGGAATCTTTACTATTCCCTCCACTCATTCTCTCTCCTACATTATTTTAATACTCACAACACCATTATAATTTACTATTCTCTCCACTCATTCTCTCTCCTATTTTATTTTCACACTCACAACACTTACAATATAATACTCCCTCCTTAAAACCAGTGCAAACAGTGTTTGTGAACCAAGTTTCGGGACGGAGGGAGTATACCTCTTTACCTGTCAAAATATATACTCCCTCCGTCCCGCTAGAAGCTTCACCATTTTGGAAGTGGCCCAAGAACTAAGAAAAGTAATGAGTGGGAAATGGGTTGTGAGAGGTAAGAAGTAAGTGGGTATGACAAGTGGGGCCCACAATTTAAATATGAAAGAAGGAAAAGTTAGTGTATATGACAAGTATAGCCCACAATTTAAGTAACTGAGAGGAAAAAGTGAGTGGGGTTGACAAATGGGGCTCACATTTATTACCATTTTAGGAAAGGTGAAGCTTCTAGCGGGACACCCATTTGGGTAAAAGGTGAATCTTCGGACAGGACGGAGGGAGTATATATATATATAGAGAGAGAGAGAGAGAGAATGCACGATATTTCAAGAAAATAAAACTAGTTTTAGGCTTCCTGGTTTGTTCCGGTATGACAGGAAAACTCCGTTTTTGTTATTCATAATTTGGGGCGCGTTTCACTTTTACCATCACAATTTTTTTTTTCATTTTTACCATCGTACTACAAAAACGGTGTCATTTTATAACAAATTTGGGTATAAATGACACAATTTTTTGTCTTACGATGAGAAATTTGATACAAATATGAGTATAAAATAACAAATTGGGTATAAAATGACACCATCGTTTGTGGTAGATGGTAAAAATGAAAAAAAAAAAATGATGTGAAATACAACCCAAAGTGCGATGAACAAAAACAGAGTTTTCCCATATGACTATTATATAACGAATAAAGGCATGTTCATGGTAACATGATTGAAGCTCCGTTCCACTTCTATGCATCTATCACAACCTTTATACCCCTTTTTTAACACATCATAGTATGTCTTCCGATTCCACATGCCTAAATGATCAGGAACCCTTCACAAGATGCTCCTGGCTCCAAAACGTTTTAAATAAATATGAAGATGGAAAAAGATTATACTAGCCACTAAATGAGTCTTACTCAACTCTCAATAACCCAGACAATTCAGCAGTCTAAGAATAATAATTTGCTCAAAAAGTGACCAAAACTGAAGCCTTCCGGACTTTCAATGAGAGGTCTATAGCCAATACAGAGAAAGATTAACATACAATATGAACTGGATTAGTGATCTTCCACTCTGCTATTCCAGCACGAATATAGGTGTTCCTACTGACATAAAGACCTGGAGGATGAAAAAACAAAGTCATACGGCTGTCGTTTAACAGATACTTAAAAAATGTCAATTAACAAGTATAGAATAATATTAATAAGCACACGCATACACAATATTATGCTCACTCTAGAAAGGAGAATAGCAAGGTGATAGGAGCTACAGAAATTGTGCCAAGGGAATTTTCATTATTTCTCATCCGCTAGTTCACTAGTCATCATCCACGGGGCTATATGATCAGTAATTAGTACTGAGGAAAAATGGGGAAATCATGAGAGTTCAGTAATTAGAACTAACAATGCTGTTTATTCGAAGCATGGGTTAAAAACATGTCAATTTTATATAATAAGAAGAATGCTCTATTTACACCCATAATTTTTTTATATTCTCAAGTAACTAGAAAGTGCTGAGCAAAGAAAATGATAGCTAAAGATGGGTTGGTTCCTTAACCCACTCAGAGCTCAACTGACACAAGGTCTTGGATAATGTCTCCCAGCTTGTATATCTCTCCCCTTCTTAGTGAACAATTCGGCACACCATTTGGTTTGTGATACACTTCGGCTTATCGCCACGTGTGACAAGTCACACATGAGGGGTAAAGTCTTAAATCATGAGATACACGCTCTCTCTATCAACTCTTATTGTTATATGGGCTAATTATGTATCAAAATAAAACCACAATAATAGCAAATTGTAAAAATTGCAAGGCTAAGAAAGAGAAGGAACACATGAAAAGCGCAACTCAGTAAATAGAATTTTGGTGCAAACTTTCCTTCAAATTAGTTATGACAATGAATTTACTAAGTTAATCATATTCGAATTTGAATTCTCCTTGAAAAGTAGAATGTTTTAGGGCATCTCCAATGCATGGTCCTAAGTCATAGGTATCAAAATCAAATTTTGATACCTATGACACTATTCAAATGGTATCAAAATTGCATCTCCAATAGTAGGTATCAAAATTTTGATATCAAATTATTTTTTTGATAGTTGTTAATATTTTTAATATGATAATTACTTTATTCTTTAATTAAAATAATATTTTTTAAAATTATCATATAAATACCCAAATAATCTTATAAATACTTTTTTTTAATTATTTATTTTGTAAATAATGCTTTTAACATGATAATTAATTATTTTAACATGATAAATAATTTTACATTATGTTTAACAATTTTTTAAAGCTCTAACAATGATTATCAAAATTTGGTGTGGTACTAAGCAAGGTAACAAATTTGCTACCTTTCTTAGTACCAAACCAAATTTTGATACCTACCTATTTTACCATTGGAGATGCTAATACCTTTAGGTAGGTATCAAAATTTGGTTTTGATACCTACCATTGGAGATGCCCTTAGACATGGACAATTATGCATTCATATGTCATTGAGATTCACTATCCAAGACGATGCAATTTAGATACAGCATACACAAACTAGCTGCACCGTCATTCCCTACCATCAAAACGAACCCTCGGCCTTAAAAGCCACATATTCCTCCAGGAGCCACTATAATATGACTGCAAAAGCTTATAATTTTCCACCACACCAGAAACCTTCAAGAACAAATTCCAATTAGTATTTAGATAGTTATAGATGAAAACTGGGGAAATGGTTGATGATCAATACAGAGCATACCTGCCAAGCTTTTAAGCATGCATTGCGCCAGAACACAGGGTTACGAACTGTATATCTCCATTTTCGACAAACACAAGCGGCCCTACCTAGGCTGTATGGAGCCATTCTAGCAAAAATCTGCAATGCATATTCCAACATTTATGCTTCCTCTTTTTCAAATACATTTTAACAAAATTTACTTGGCTCTATATTGCAACAAGCAAGGAAATATGATGCACTGATCTTCCTTAGTTATTGTTTCATTTGATCTCATTTTCAATAAGCCAGTGCTTTAAACCTTACGCATTTACAAAATTGAGATAGGTGATAAAGACACATACTATTAGCTCTGATTGTCAACTTGCCTTTTGTCACATCAAACCTGATAATCTTACGAACTTATGAGTTATAGGTGAGGACCTGTAGGCCCAGAGAGGACCTGGACCCACAGGAGTTGAAAAAATATCAATGGCTAAGTTAATTGATAGATTAGGTGATATATGGTTTGATTGTATCCTTATAATTGGTCCAGTCATTATTCATAACTAGCGTTACACCCGTGCGTTAAACGCACTAATAAATAAGTTTGACAAATCAATTCTTATTTAACAAAAATATGTCAGCTTATTATTAATCAAATAATATTTATAGATTCTGAACAATTTCCTTGTACACAAAATTTATAGATTCATTCGTGAGCTTCCCTGTTCATCGCCTATTAATATAGTCAGGCAAACGTGATTTTACTCTAGATAATGCAATATACAATTGACTACGACTGAACACCATTGTTTTTAAAAATCGACTGACATGAGGCAGTGATTGACCATGGAGTTTCGCGGTGTGTGTGGGAGAAGGAAGGTTGGAGCAAAAACAAACATTGACAATTATTAACATTAAATTTTATAAAAAATAATCATTTTTAAAATGTTCCTTGAATGAAAGTAGATATTCATCGTGAGACAGAGGAAATGCAAGTTACGTTATAGAGCAATGCTAGGGACAGAAAAACGTCTCACATAATTTTAGCCACAATTGTCAAGGATTGACCGGATGCTTACTAATTTTATTTTTTTAATGTTTAAGAAAATATTTGAATACTTATAACTCTATATAATACTATTGAAGAGCAAGTTTCTGAAATTTATAAAAATTGTAGTTCTCCTTATTTATCTTCTTATATTTCTACTGACCTAGTAAAATATTGTTAGTAAATTTGTTTATGTTTTGTGGCACGATTATTTTTATTTAGGATTAGTGGAAAAGTTAACTTTGGATTTAGTAGCCTCTAGATAAGTTTTATTTCTATACTTATCTGTCGTTAGTTATCTATTTAACTTTTTAGTACGACATTAATTTGTACATAGTCACCTAGTTAAAAAAAATCCTTGATATTTCTTTGTAGCTAACGAAATAGCTAAATGTCATTTCAAATTTTGTTTGTGGCCAGTGTTAGCTCAGTTTAAGTGTAATATTTTTTTCGGCGATTCAATATAATTTTAATGTTGTTTTTTTGTGGTGCATAGTAAATTTTCATTTAGACATTATTATCATTAATACGTTTATATTTAATTAAATTTATAATATATATAAATATCTATATGCATAAAAAGAGAGTCCCTAAAAGCTCAGGAAAAAAAACTGAGAGAAAAAGAGATGGAAGGGTGTGTTTAAGTACGTGTGAGAGAGAAAGAAGTGCATCATACTTGTAAATTTTAATAATGCTATTAATTGGCCCACTTACATTCATTGGAATATGTTACAAATATTTAATGCAAATTAGTGTTATTGCTATAGAAACATTAATGTTGTCTTAATGCTATTGAATGGTACTTTAGTCATTTTAGTCAAGGATTTTTGGAGGAAAGTGCTCTAATCACATGAGCCTTTATATTGACAATCCCTTTTAAAATCTTTTTGAAGTATCTATGATCCATTTGGAAGAATTAATATTTTAGGACAAATGTCTAGATTATGGTTTTTAATGACAAATGTCTAGTTTTGGTTTTAATGTAAATGGGTTTTCATTTTTTAACATGTACTTTCAGTTTATTATATCTACTAGTTTAACTCCCGTGCGATGCACGGACAGTTACTAACGAATAAATGATCGAAATCAAAATAAATATAAATGAAAATAGAGATATTTGTATACATTGTAACAAAATTCTTTAAAAACTATATTGTCAGTAAAAATATCAGATAAAAGGTTAGTAAAATAAATCTAGTGTTACAAACGTGCGATGCACGGAAAGTTATTGATGCTTAAAAAGACGAAAATTTTATAAATAAAGAAAATTATCAAATAACTTGAAAAATTGAGAATGCAAAAAAATATAATTGAGAATGCCAATAGGAGGATGTCAAGTGTCCAACAAAAAAAAAAGTCATCAGCCTTGAACATCCTCACGCGGCCTTGTCGGCGCGTGCCACCTACGCGCCATTGAAATGTCCAAAATGCCCTTCACCCAAATTGCGACACATGGCCAAATTTTCCAAAAAAAATAATAATTAAATGTAGCCCAATAACAGCTTGACACGTTTTATTTGAGCCGAGTTATTGTCCAATTTGCCACCATGTGAAATGACGAAAATTAAAATCCTAAAATTACGAACATTTGTGTTAAATGAAATAAATGCCCCAAACCATCCACTCCCTAATAAAACCCAACCCACTTCTTCCTCACCCTCTTTTAAAATACCAATTTATACTATCTATATTTCTTAAAATATTGACATGCACTTCAATCAAAATTTTAAAAATGATGATCATCTTTCCCAATATTCGTCTTTATTATTACTTTATTTACTATGATTTATTTTTTTAAAATAAAATAAATAAAATGTTTGATGTAACAAACTAAAATCAACTCAATAACCGTATTACCATTTCCAAATCATTATCCTATACTCCTTCACTTTTATTTTATATTTTTTATTTTTATAATTAGTAAAATTATTATTATTATCATTATCATTTATAATAAAAAAAAAAACTTGACACTTAAATAATTTTGAAAAAAAACATATTGTAAAATTAAAAAAGAAAATTAACAAAGGATAATTTAGCAATTTATATTTAAAAATAAAGGTTTTTTTTTCTGTGTCCAAATCAAATGAAAATAGTCTCTATTTAAAGATAATTTTTTTTTATGAATTTTGGTGTAAATTTTTTTTTTAAAAAAATAATTTATTATAAAATATTTTAGGTAAAAGAAATGGGTGAAAAAAATAAAACCAAAATCAAACAAACCAATAAGAAGCCGCCAAGTGTCCAAACCAAATAAAAAAAAAAACAACAAACTTCAGCTTCCTTCTGGTCTTCACGCGGCATTTTTGGCGCGTGTTGCACACGCGCCATTGAATTGTCTAAAATGCCCTTCACCCAAATGACGACACATGTCCAAAATTCCAAAAAAAAAAAATAAATTTAAATTATCCCCCAATCACAGCTTGCCACGTGTTGTTTCAGCCCATTTTTTTGCAAATCTGCCACCGTGTGAAATGACCAAAATGCCCCTCAAACCCTCTTTTATTACCAAAACCTTGTTATTATATATTTATAGATACTTTGAAAAAAAATTAAAAGGTCCGTACTGGCCAACGATCCTGTGTTCCCCATTTGTGAGTTACCCTCCTAATCAATAGAAGTACAATGTATTAGAATAAGTATATCACAATACTAGAGAAGTTATGCAAAACTAAACCTATAGATACAGGGCCTTTAGTAGTTAAGTTTGTTGTATTGATCATTAGGCAGGGATTAATATATATATATATATAATCAATAGAAGTACAATGTATTAGAATAAGTATATCACAATACTAGAGAAGTTATGCAAAACTAAACCTATAGATACAGGGCCTTTAGTAGTAGGCCTGTCAATATTTACCCATTACCCAAGAACCCGCTCAACTCAACTCGCTAATTACCCGACCCGACTCATTAATAATTTTGGGTTGAAACGAGTTACCCGCTTTAACCCGTTAAATTTAGCGGGTTAAAGCGGGTCAACTCGTCAACCCGTCTCAACCCGTTATATTTATATTGATAGGGACATGAACCAAAATAAACTTAGTTTTAACCTCCTACCCCCACCCCACCCCACTCCTCACCCCCTGCCCTCCCACCCCTACCCCACCCCACCACCCCCCGCCCCACCCCCTACCCAACCCCCCCCCCCCCCCCCGTCAAAAAAAAAATTAACATTTTAAATTTATTTTTAAGCACCCCAGCCCCACCCCTACCCCATCCCCCCCCCGGGTCAAAAAAAAATTAAATATTTTAAATTTATTTTTAACTACCCCTACCCCATCCCCCGCCCCCTACCCATCCCCCCAACCCCCCCCCCCCCACTGAAACCATGAAATCAAGAGCTGCCATCTGGGATGAATGATTTTGGAACTGCCTCAATTCCTCATGATCTAGCAATGTTTCCTTTTTTACCTGAAAAGTATCTAAAGATTCAATTCCTGAACAAATAAGAGAGAGAGAGAGAGAGTAATCACTCACAATTCGTGGAAACACAGCTCTTAAGGCTGCAAGTCTTTTTTCGCTGCCATAAATCTCCCCTCCCCCCACTGGGTCAAAAAAATTAAACATTTTAAATTTATTTTTAACCACCCCCCCCCCTCGGGTAAAAAAAAATTAATTTATTTTTGAAAATTATTTTTTCTAGCCGAGTAATTCAAAAGAAAAAAAAAGAGTTGAGCTTATCGGGTTATCCGAGTCGACCCGTCTCATTCGACCCGTATGTTAAACTGGTTGTGACAGGTATTACTCGTCTCAACCCGTCACCCGCTTCAACCTGTTACCCGCTTTAACCCGACTCAACCCAATCTGACCCGACCCGTTTGACAGGTCTTTAGTAGTTAAGTTTGTTGTATTGATCATTAGGCAGGGATTAATATATATATATACTCCCTCCGTCCCATTACAATTCACTCAGTTACTGTACATGCGTGGATTAAGGAAAAAAATAATGATATAAATATTGTGAGTGTGAAAGTAAAATAGGAGAGAGAATGAGTAGAGGGAATAGTAAATTATAATGGTGTTGTGAGTATTAAAATAATGTAGGAGAGAGAATGAGTGGAGGGAATAGTAAATATTTTTTGCCATTTTAGGAAGTGTGTGATTTGTAGTGGGACGCCCAAAAAGGAAAGTGTGTGATTTGTAATGGGACGGAGGGAGTATATAATATATATATATATATAATGGGACGGAGGGAGTATATATATATATATATATATATATATATATATATATATATATATATATACTCCCTCCGTCCCGGAACAATCTTCACACTTTCCTTTTTGGGCGTCCCAAAATTTACTTCACACATTTAAAATTTACCTAAAATGGAAAGGAATCTTTACTATTCCCTCCACTCATTCTCTCTCCTACATTATTTTAATACTCACAACACCATTATAATTTACTATTCTCTCCACTCATTCTCTCTCCTATTTTATTTTCACACTCACAACACTTTCAATATAATACTCCCTCCTTAAAACATGTGCAAACAGTGTATGTGAACATTGTTCTGGGACGGAGGGAGTATATATATATATATATATATATATAAACATATAGTTTTCGATGATACATTCTTTACATGGACAATCCCTTTTAAAATCTTTTTGAAGTATCTATGATCCATTTGGAAGAATTAATATTTTAGGACAAATGTCTAGATTATGGTTTTTAATGACAAATGTCTAGTTTTGGTTTTAATGTAAATGGGTTTTCATTTTTTAACATGTACTTTCAGTTGATTATATCTATACTTTGAAAAAAAATTAAAAGGTCCATACTGGCCAACAATCCTGTGTTCCCCATTTGTGAGTTACCCTCCTAATCAATAGAAGTACAATGTATTAGAATAAGTATATCACAATACTAGAGAAGTTATGCAAAACTAAACCTATAGATACAGGGCCTTTAGTAGTTAAGTTTGTTGTATTGATCATTAGGCAGGGATTATATATATATATATATACACTCCCTCCGTCCCATTACAAGTAACACACTTTCCTTTTTGGGCGTCCCATTACAAACCACACACTTCCTAAAAAGGAAAGTTTTTATCACTATTCCCTCCACTCATTCTCTCTCCTACATTATTTTAATACTCACAACACCATTATAATTTACTATTCCCTCCACTCATTCTCTCTCCTATTTTACTTTTACACTCACAACATTTATATCATTATTTTTTTCCTTAATCCACGCGTGAATAGTAACTGTGTTGCTTGTAATGGGTCGGAGGGAGTATATATATATATATATATATATATATATATATATATATATATATATATATATATAGTTTTCGATGATACATTCTTTACATGGACAATCCCTTTTAAAATCTTTTTGAAGTATCTCTGATCCATTTGGAAGAATTAATATTTTAGGACAAATGTCTAGATTATGGTTTTTAATGACAAATGTCTAGTTTTGGTTTTAATGTAAATGGGTTTTCATTTTTTAACATGTACTTTCAGTTGATTATATCTATACTTTGAAAAAAATTTAAAAGGTCCGTACTGGCCAACGATCCTGTGTTCCCCATTTGTGAGTTACCCTCCTAATCAATAGAAGTACAACGTATTAGAATAAGTATATCACAATACTAGAGAAGTTATGCAAAACTAAACCTATAGATACATGGCCTTTAGTAGTTAAGTTTGTTGTATTGATCATTAGGCAGGGATTATTGTGTTTAGACTGGCACCACCTAATATAGGTGATAGCCGTACATTATATTAAAGAAATTCTCCAAACAAACATCATATTGGAGGAATTAAGTAGAGGTTAAGAGAAATAACAGGCCTCTTCATCCTTGAGTCCAACAAAGCGCTACGAGCAGGTAGCCCAAAATAAATAAATAAAATAGTACGTTCAGCATAGATAGATATTTATCTTTTCCTGATATCTCTTCGATCAAGAAGTACGAGAGAATATGATTGATCAAGGCAAACAAAGCTGCTAGAATTAGCAAAATGATTAGATGAGTTAAAATATTTTTGGGGTATTTGTAAGAAGGGTAAATACAAAAAGAACCCATTCATCTTATCAAAACAAAGAACCCATCGCTTTCAACTAAAATCTACTGTAGACAACCAATCTGACTATGTATACTCCTCAAAGTCCTGCAATTTTGTGTCTAAAATGCCTCCCATCTTAACTCAAGATGAACTTGTAGCTATGACTGGCAAACACAATGAGATGGAAAGTTGACAGAATATTGTGGGGTGATTATCCAAGAACATATGCTATCAACATATGAAATGAATTGTTATCTTTTGTACAAGGACTGTGGTCAAATGAACTATACAAGTCAATGAAGAGTTTTGTCTCGTTTTTTGTTTATTTTTTTATTTTTGGATTTTCTTTAATGTTATATTATAATTATAAATTTGATTTTGGAGAACAATAATAACCTGAGAGGACATTTTCACTCAGCATACCATAAGTGAAGTGAATATTGCAAGAAGAAGTGTAAATGAAACTAGGTTTTACTATTCTTCAGAAATCACTAGCTAGTAGGCACTCTTATTTTCTTTTTTTCTTTTTTGTTAAGAAGCCTAATAACCTGAATTGAAATTTTCACTCAGAATACCAGAAGAAAATAAAAGGAAGGTATACATGAAATAATACTAGGTTTAACTACTCTTGGAAAGTCAATAGCTAGGACAGACCCAAGAAACAAGGACAGAATCGAAATCCTATTGTCACAAATTACTCGTGTTAGATCATAATAGAAGCCACTCAATGCTGCAATAATATACTACGTTACTATTTAGTACATGTTCAGTAGGTAAAGAAATAGCATTCCCTGCAGCCTTTGCCACATTATTTTACATTCTTGTGCAAATACTCTACCCTTCTCTTTTTTTTCTTCCTTACGCTTGGCACTATCTAGGCGCACAAGGAGAGGGTTTGCAAACAGAGGTTGGGGAGCAATCTAGCTATTAATTCAGGTGATAGAAGAGAAACATTCAAACATATACACATACCAGCAAAAGTGTAAACACAGATTTTCAAACCTATTTGGCTCCCATTGAGAAATGGAAGTTCCTAATACATTCCACAAGCAAGAAGGCAATAGAACTCCATATATACATTAAGACAACTCAAATAAAGAGCACTACTTAACAGCATTTTTCGACCAGAATTGAAGTGTAAATAATGCAAATCGGAAGAACCAAAATGTTCGAAAAGTACCTCAAATAGCAGCTCATCTGGCAAGCATTGATGTATCAGAGCTGGATCAACAAAAGGTTTACTACTTGCACTACCGAAAGGAGCCACTGGTCTTACATTGACCCCATATAAATCTGATACGAAAAAATCGAAACAACAACAAATTATCAGTCATAACTTTCTTCAGGACAAAGATTCTATGCATAAATAAGGTCACCAACAGCAACTACTCCTTGACCACCTGTAACAAAAACATTTTTAAACATATTTTTTAAATTGGCAACTAGCAATTCGTCCGTGCATCAACAACTTCTACCGCACTAGTCATTCTAAAAATAAATAAAAATAATAACAAGCTTCAACAAGCACTAGTAAACATCACAGCAGACCAATTCACATTTTTTGCTACCAATAAAATACAACAAATGCATAAATAAAATAACAAAAGCAATGAAAATAAAGTTAATTGGGGTATTACCAAGCCAGGGCCTATGGGTAACAAAGAAGCGCGCAGCCCTAAGTCGTGTAGCTGATTCAAGCTCTGCAGGTACGTTCAAGGCGTAATCTGCAATCAAAATACACTAAATTCGATTAAAATTTCAAATTAAATCAAAAAAATGGAAAAACCCCACGATGATTTCATGCCTAAAATCAACAATTGATTCCATACCCTCATTGATTTCAAATCAAACATGGTGAATTGATAGTAAGATGTTTAGAATTTGAATAAAGAAGTGAGAAATTACCTGAAGACATGACGGAATTGGGATGATGATTCTGTAATTCCTCCGACGGGAGCGAGATCAATGATGCTGATGAAGAAGAAGAAGAAGAAGAAGAAGAAGAAAAGGCATGGCGAAAATTTCATTACTATACGCCGTTTATGGACGTGCGTCTATTATAGCCAATCAACTAATTGCATTGCAGCCCCCCACCTTTGGGTGAATGGCATGTACCTCTGTGAAAAATATGTTAGGTTAAGTTTCCGTTAAGTTATTCAAACCCGTAAAATTTACGGATCAGACGGTCTAATAGTTACGATGGTCCGACGGTCTAATCGTTATGATGGTCCATTTTACGAATTAGACGGTCAAATCGTTACGATGGTCCGACGATCTAATCGTTATGATGGTCCGAGGGGAGTATGGACTTTCCTCGGACCATCATCAATACACCTATGCAAAACAATGTTTCTAAAAATTGTTATGCGGTTGCTATACATCGGAATAGGGTCTAATGCCTAAAACATATACTAGGTGAGATCGAGAATTTATACATTATTTATAATATTTAGGTAAAATAACATGATGTGGCTGCAGCCTGCAAAATAGAGAAGAATGACAAATACTCTCTCGAGTCTTGACTCAACAACAATTGATGCAGGGAACGAATTGATAAAGATAAAGATAAATGATTAAAGTGCATTTTTGCACCTCGTAACATCAATATTATATTTGTACTGTTGAAAAAACAAATGTATGATTAGTACTAATGATTTATTAACAAACTTTATCAACATTGCTAACTGATGGATGTGTTTTCATCCATTCAAATGAAATATTTTGAGACCTATTTGTTGTTCAACTTTGGATGTTTTGATGGCTTTTTGAAATGGTTATAAGTACAGGGAATGGAAGGAAAAAGTCGTAGATTGTGTTCGAAAATGATATGAAAAGGAACAATCAAAATAGTAATGGCAAAGGAGGAAAGAATGAAATATACAGAAGGACAAAGTGGATAAGACCCTGAGCATTCATTACCATTGGATAGCACTTGCCGAAAAAGTTATAAGTCAGCGAAGCACGAAGGGCGACCGCACACACAAAGGAGGGCGGCCGCACGAGAGGGCTGAGATAACAAGGATATTTTTCAATCCCTGTGCGGTCTCACAACATGAATAGGGCGGCCGCACAGCACCCTCATGACAGCTTTGACAGTTTTCCTTTTTCGACTTGATTTTGACCCTAGTTTTCTAATTTCGACCCCTCCTTCTCCCAATATAAATAGAACACTCCAACCATGTGTTTGAGAAGTCCTAGGTTTTTTTATTATCTCTTTCAAGCTGTAAACAAGGATTCAATACTCAAGATTTTGGTTTTTATTTATTTAATTCTTTATTTTTGTTCGTATGATTATAAGTAGCTAAATTATCTAGATTCGTGAGTTGGATGTAACAATACCAAATCTCTATGTTATTATCTAATTTTTTTATTCAATATTGTTCTAGTTCTTCAAATTATTGTTAATTGAAGGTTTTAGAGTTGCAACTTCTTGTTAAGATAATTAGGGCAAATTGCATTTTAGTTACCTGAGTTTTACAAGATGTTTCAATTGGTTATCGAGTTTGTATTTATTACAAATTGGTTACTGAGTTTGTTTTTTGGTTGTAACCAGGTATAAATTTGGACGGTACGTTAAAAAACTGACGAAAAGTATGTGATTTACCTTAACAAGCATTTTTGTATTTTCCTTGCAATGGGACTTTCTAAACAAAAATATTTATTAAAATATTAAGGGTAATAATCAAAATATGACTCCAATTTTAAACTCACTAAATTAAATTTATATCTTATGTAAAAAAACATATCAAATAAAAGATTTTGAAGAAAGATTTTTATATTTTAAAAATCAAATAGATTATTAGTTTTTAATGCAAAAAACTATTCCTTTTATCATCTTTTAAAATAAAATATCTATTTTATCTTTAATATTTAAATATCTATTTAAAAATATTAAAATGAGAGAAAGCCTTTTAAATAATCATTAACTTTAATTTTTGGGAAGGGATAAAAAAATTAAAGGTCACATTTTTTAAGAAAAAATATGATATTTGTAGAGTAAAAAGCAGTTAGTTATGCTACTAAATGGATGCAAATGTGGTATATTTTTAGGCTTAATTATCAATAATCAAAAAAATTGAGAGGTCTAAAAGGTTGATTGACATGGAGATGGATTGTTACGAGAAGAAGTTAAATATTTTATATCTAATACTTTACATATATATATTTTTTTAAATAATTTAGATTTGTTCTTCTTTTTATTTTTTTTATTTTTTTAGAAATAGTTTATTTTTTTAATTTAACGTCTTATCCCGCGCCACCGGGATAAGACGTTACATCCCCACCTCCCTCCTCATCATCCTCATCTTCCTCATCTTCCGGCTCATCTTTCGGCTCATATTCCCGTTCATCTTCCGGGTCACTATCATTTTGAGCCGGAATAAGGTCTATCCGATGCTCAGGTGAGGTTTTCATAGGCTCATTGTAGACCGACAAGCAAGGATCAACATTTAAATCCTCAACTGGCTCTTGGTTCTATAAAGATTGCCCTTGAATACGTGCAGCTACTTTTTCACTCCTTTCGAAAGCAGTTGGACGTCTTCTTCTTGTAAACATTTGCTTAACTGCAAAGAAAACATCAAAAAATCAAACTCATGAAAATTTTATATAATATCATATCAAAATCAAACACTAAGATCTCATTGAGCAAGGTTCGGCCAGGTGTGGCCGAAATTTTGGGAATGATTCGGTTGGTCATGGCCGAATAATAGAGCAGGTTCGGTCGGGGGTGGCCGAAATTTTGGGAATGATTCGGTTGGTCATGGCCGAATAATAGAGCAGGTTCGGTCGGGGGTGGCCGAAATTTTGATATTTTTCGGCCGGGTGTGGCCGACTAGATGTAATAAATCGGCCAGTAGTGGCCGAACCACTCAAAACCCAGAATTCGAATTTCTTCAAAATCAAAATCTCTCAAATCTCAAATTGAAGGAAAAATAAACTAATTTTAGCACAAATGAAAGAAAAATTATCAGATTTTCCTAGGTTTGACATCTTGAAATTGAAAATGGTGGTTGTTCTTCTTCTTCTTCTTCTTTGGTTTTTGCTTCTTCTTTCTTCTCTCTCTCTCTCCCTCAGTCGTGTCTCTCTTCTCTCTCTGCGATCTCTCTTGCGTTCTCTTCTCTCTCTATTTCATCGTCATTTCCTCTCTTTCTCTCTCTAAGGTTTGATGTGGGTGAGGATGAGTCACTACAAGAAATATGCTTATATACTGCGGTTAAAATCCGCCGTATATAAAACGCGCCCCGCCGTATATACTATTTACGGCGGACTAGCCGCCGTATATAGTCCACCGTATAAAACATCGTTGTATATAGTATTTACGGCGGATATCCCGCCGTAAATACTATATACGGCGGAAATACCACCTCCGTATATAAATGAAATACATACGTATATTACTGACATATTTGAGTAATCTTTATACGGCGGTAGGTGTAACCGCCGTAAATAAGAGACGAGTCGTCCGCTGTGTCACGAGTCGTCCCAATTGCACCCCCACCAGGTTCCCTCGTCCCCCCTTTGGGGACGAGTCGTCCATGCCCATTTTATACGGCGGATGTGGTCACCGCCGTAAATGACTCTTTAGAGACGAGTCGTCCACCAAGGCACGAGTCGTCCCATTTGCACCCTCTCCAGGTTCCCTCGTCCCCCCTTTGGGCACGAGTTGTCTAGGCCTTTATTTACGGCGGATGAAGGGTTCCGCCGCAAATAAGCCTATTTTTTTTCCCTCCAGCCCTGTATAATTCACTTTCCCCAAAAATACAACCTGTACACACACAAATGCAACATGTATATAACCAAAAATACACCCGCAATCAATGTTTACAATCTACATAATAACCATTAACACAAAATTAATGTTGAATGTATCCAAACATAATAACCATTTATACAAAAAAGTTAGATGTTGAATGTATCCAAAATTCAATCAATGTCTAAAATCAACAACTTTGAGAAACATATCACCACCTATTCATTACCGTCTTTTCCACGTTGTTCCATAAAACAACGTTTCAAATCATCAATTTGTTGTTGAAATTGTTGGCGTTGCTCCTCATTTTATTGGCGTTGCTCCTGAAGTTGCCTTTCAAAATCTGCTCTGACGGATGACACCGCCTCCAATACAAATGTCCTCGAGAAGTTGAGGATTTACCAAACACCTTAGTTTTGTTAACACCGCCTCCCATACATCGCACTCTCCCCCGTCATCAGTGCCCATCATATCTGTAAAAATCTTTTCGCGCGCCCTGGGAGAGTTTTGTTGCTCCTCTGGCAGCTCTTCAATTGCATCATTAAACGTTTGCTGTAACAAAAACAACATGTTCAATATAAATGTTTTAACTTTAATTAATATTATGAAAATGAAGTTAGAAATGAAAAAAAGTATTCTATAGAATAACAAAACTGAAACAGAAAAGGTTGAAACTTTAACTTACAATCATACTAGAGGTTTCTCGATCTGCAGGTGTTTTGCCCGTGCGCGTAGCTATGAACAAGCTTACGCGATCAGTTGGTAAACCCTCGTCGGCTCTCTACAATTTATAATAGAATCATTTGACCAAAAAAAATATATTTATATACGATACAAAAAAAAAACATTAATTGACAACTAAGAACTAAATTGAACGATGACAAACCTCTTTAATGACTTTGGGTTGGGACTTTTTTCCGGTCCGGTTCAGGCACGCTTGCTTTTCTCGATTCGCTTTATTTGTTTGTGATAATTCCTGGAAAAAAAAAGATAATATTAGTATTAATTTGACTACTTATATAAGACATTCACGATAATAGATTGAGATTAATTTGAAGTATATCCGAGCCTTATCCATACCCCACATCGCAACAAGTTCAGCCCATTGACCCGCAACGCACGCATGGGGTGGGTTGTCCAATGCCTCCCGGTCGGATTTATACATCTTATACATTTGTTTCACCTGACATTTCCATATTACAAAGTCATAACTGAGTAATATTCATAACAAAGTCATAACTGAGTAATACTTATTATATGCTTGTCTCACCTGGTATTTCCAGTCACGCCACTGTTTATTGAGAGCAATATTCATAACTGGGTAATACTCCGGAGGCGCATTTGTATTATCCTATATACACAATTCAACAAAGAAAAAAAAACAATTGTTAGAGAATCATAAGACTTTTGACTACGTACTAGAGATTTATGTAAGAAATATGAATTACAACTTACCAGAACGTCATTCCATACGGCATCTATGCACGCACGGTCCATCTGAGGCCACTCTTTAGTTAATGGGAAATGTTCCCCATTTCTAGCAAAATGTCCTAGCTGAGTAGCTAGTTTTGAGTGGTCCCCACCAACTGGTTGACCATATTCATTCCATATTATATTCAATCTCTCTCTACCCCAATTTCTGGTTGCTTTTGCCAGCCCTCTTCCTTTATGGTTCGAGCCCTCACCTGTTATTAAAATTTTTCTTGGCGGCATATCTGTCATATGACAATTCAATTCTAGCACAAAAATTGGATAAACCAAGTAAAGGACCCAAAAAAACAGTCTTATAATATAGGTATAAGACCTATAAATTTATTATGGGTCTTATGTATCTTATATAAGACCATATATTGGTCTTATATATCTTATATAATACCTATAAACAACAACAAAAACACTCATGAACACTTAATAATCTTTCTAAAGCAAAGAAACAACAACAGCAACAGAAAAAGGAACAAGGCAGAAAAAAATGTAGAATACATTGCACCATTAAGAATTCAAACAACACACAATTTTGCATTCACAAAGAATGCATCCATCTAAGATATGAGAGACGAGAACAAAATGCCATTTTAACTCAGCTAAGAACAACAACAACACTCAACAGAAACAGAAAACAACAACAGCAACAGCTCAACAACAACAGCTCAATGATAACATCCAAGAAGTGTCAGCATTAATTAGACTAATCCATTCTGTTTACAATAAATATATTCATCACCATTCTGTTCCCATGAAAATCACAATCCATTTGACTAATCCATTCTCACTAGTTTCATTCCATAAAACAAATGCCAGCTTAGTGGTTTCGTTTTCTATTTACTCTTAAAACACAAAGAATTTCTCTTATTACTAGAGTGGTCAGCTATTGCTTTGTTCTGTCTCAATAATTACCATATGCAGAGATGATTGAGCTAAAACCATGTGCCTAACTCCAAGACTGTTGTTTAGATTGACTATTTAAATCACGTGTTTTTTCCTTTCTGTAAGGCATTGCATATGGTTCCAATTAAGTAGAGCAGTGACAAAGTATACCAGTATTTAGTTGGTGAACATGTGAGTTAACACATCCTCATGTAATCTAATGATAACGCTAGTAGACAGAGGAGCGGCTTCATGGAGCCGGGGACAGATGTGGCAGTAGCATTCTAAGCATGAATGGGATTTACATTAACGTGCTATCAACAGCAAATAACAACAATCTTTTGTGCCACGTGAACTAGTAGTACCCAAACACAGTTTACAACAAATATGATCACATCCAAAAACTGAAAATTCAATAGTTATGGTGCATAATGTCAGCCAATGTCACCCAGCAATCCATGGACACTTAGATGCACAGAACAAATTAAAAGTAAACCACTTTCTAATGGGTGTTTAAAAATAAATTTCACCTACCCAATCCACCAACCATAACCCCCTCCCCTTTCCCAACTCCCCAGGAAAGAGAAAAATTAAGTCAATGAAAGGAGAAATAAAAATAATAGGCCCCCATATTACACTGCATGTTCCTCAATGCTAACGCATCACGTTGCGTTGTTTTATATGCTATTTCATATGTAAAATTCACAACTGTAATAGAAAAACATAAGGTGAGGGCAATATTCTATTTCACTGAGATCTGAAACCGCATTTAGACCTACAACTTACAACCTTATGAAGTTGCACCAAATAAGTGAGCTAGTATCTTGCTCACCAACCCCCCCCCCCACACACACACACCACCTAACAACAAGATAATGACTAGATTGAACGCGCAAACTGAACATATGAAATCCATATGGAGCACTAACTATGAGTAGTCATAATCTTAAACACAACCATTAAAATACCATCAGTTGGAATACATTAAAAACGCCATCAGTTGGAATGTTGGATTACATTAAACTGAATAAATTGAAAAATAAAAATCAAGTTGGATTTAACATAGAAAGTTGGGTTTATGAGAGGGGGAATCATAATCAAAGGCAAAGACAGTACTCCGAATCAACTTGGTCAAAATCAGTTCTTTAAAACCACTGCCAATACAAACAGCAGATCAAGCAAATCCCAACTTACCATCACAAACGGATAAATTAGTTAATTATCTGCAATTAAGTCATAGGCATTGGCTTCGTCAATTGACATCAACACATGCATTTCCCTAATCACAAATACAACAACTACAAGAAGGAACATGCTTCGTGGGTACCAAATCGATGGGGAAGCGGGGCAGGGGGAACAACAACAACAAGGAACAACAACAACAACACTATAGGGCAAGCCTTGCTTGATATAGAAAAAGTATAAAATAGTACGGGGGGGCTGGGGCTCCCGCGAGTACCAAATCGATGGAGAGGCGGGGCGGGGACATCCCAAAGTAAAAATTGGATATTCATTTAATATATTCAAATTTCTACAGGCATCAAAGGAGTACCTAGAGAAGCAGATGACAGAGGTGGAAAGTAACTTGAGAGAGCTGCTGCAACAAGATCCTGTAGGAAATAAGAGTTTGATCAAAAGAAGCAGAACAAATATATATTACAATTAACAATATTAATATTCAATTCAACCATACAAAATAACAAGTTTGATTGAAATATGAAACATAAGTAATAACATTGTCTTAGTAATAGTAAGCAAATAAGATCTAAACAAATACATATTACAATTAACAATATTAATATTCAACCATACAAAATAACAAGTTTGATTGAAACATGAAACATAAATAATAACATCACTGATGAGAGCCGGAGGTTTGTCCCTGATAGTAGGTCTGACGGGAAGAATGCCTCTGTGCACGAGCAGTGGCTCTCGAATGCATCATAGTCAAATAATCCTCTGAAACTGGCTCGTAACTCCGGGGCTCTGTCTGCATCGCCCAAGCCTCCAGCTGCGTATACCGGGCTCCCAAAATGGCAGTTTCATCTTCCAACCCCTCAAAACGATCCTGCACCTCCCCCCATCTAGCATCCTCTAAAGCCTGTCGACTCTGTTCCCGATCGATAACCTCCCCCTATCTAGCATCCTCCAAAGCATGTCGGCTCTGCTCCCGAGCGATCCTTGATCGCTTCTGCTCCTCCAGAAATGTCCTCATGGTATCCCATTGATCAAAAGAACCCTGCTGGCTCTGGTTTTGCTCTCCTCCCTGACCACCCTGTCTCTCCTGATCCTCCTCTTCCTGCTCCTCATCATCCTCCTCATCAACGGGATCCATTTGATCATCAACACCAGGAATACGCCAATGCCTGGCCTGTTCACCACTCGGAAACGTGGCCTCTACCCTGCAACAGACCGTCCTCCTGGGAGTACCATATTCAAATAATAAAGACCTGTTGTCTGTCGCCCTCGGGTTCCTCACAAACTTGTCATACCGCACCAGCCAGCCTCCGTAATAAAAACTCCCCCCCATCAATCTCATCGCCTCGGGTTTTGGTTCCCCCACACAAGCTTGAGCAATCAATGTGATCATCCCCCCTATTGATATGTTTCCCTTTTTGGTAAGGGCAAATGCCTCACATCTCCGAACAAAAATATCAACCCAATCAGGAATCACCTGAAAACTCCTCAACCCCGTTCGCAAAAGGTTTACCATAGCCACATTCAATTGAGCAGGCTCTCCGTTTGCCAACCAAGACATAGATAGTCCTCTGTAAAATAATTTCCAAGCCGGGTGAGAAAGAGAGGAAGCCTTGAGGTATTTTTTTTGCAGGGCAATCCTGTGAGCTCCGAAAAGAAAAAACAAATCGCCCCATCAGCCTCCACCCAGTTTCCTCTCGGCTGATCAACCCCAAAGATTCCCCTCAACTCATCATAAGTCACTCGATAGGCTTCATCATCTAGATGAAACCGAATAAAATTTTCTTGTGACCCCTTGCCTACCTCCAAACTTAAAAGGAACTCAAGTGAATATCTCAAATACGTAGATGGAGTCTTCCCCAGGAAATTACCTAACCCGGCTTGCGTCATCAATTCTGTTACTAACGTCTCTAAACCCAAATCCCTCAACACCGGCAAATGAAGGAAAGTGGTGACTTGAAATTTCCTACCCTCCAAATTCCGCCATTTTTTCTTTTGAGCGGAGGTCAATTGGGTCAATCCCATAAACGACGTCAATGATGCATTAGGGAAAGTGGAATCATTTGGGACTACGGGCGGCGAGTTTTGTCTACCCCTCTTGTTGCTACCCCCTCTAACGTCTCTCTCCTTAGGAGGCATATTTTCAACATAAAAACCAACTACAAAACCTCCACACAAATCACAAAGAAAGTGCAACAATAAACACACCCCCATAATCAAATTCTCCTTCCAATTCCCAACCGAACCACCACACTACAGTTTCAGCACAACCCACCTATATATAAGACGGAGAGACACAAATTTTAGTAATGACACTGTCTTAGTAAATAGTAAGCAAATAAGATCTAAACAAATACATATTATATAGAAGTAACAATATTAATATTCAACCATACAAAAATAACAAGTTTGATTGAAACATGAAACTTAAGTAATAACATTGTCTTAGTAAATAGTAAGCAAATAAGATCTAAACAAATACTACTCAAACTAATCATCATCATTATCGGCCATATCAACATCATCATTATGTAGGTGTTAGTGCCCTAGGCCTATAGAGATAGACTTATATGTAATGTCATTATTCATTTTATATATGGGATTATTAATTTGATTATTATATGTTTGCATGTTTACTTTAATAATCGTGTCCCTAGTACTTATGAAGCACTAGTATGAAGTCTAATGGATAATCATGTGATGATTATATGCATGGAGATGCACATTAGATTCATGGGTACTTGTTAGAGAACAAGGTACTGGACTTGACCCATTATGAGATTTATGTCATGGTCAAATGTCATAATTAAATCTCATATAGTCATATCATTGATATCCTTTGACCTGAGATTATCATCGTCTTCCACTCGATGAATATTATGTTTGATATAGTTTAACGTTATCTTTAACCGGATAACAATAAGGGCTATTATTGGCATGATATGATTCTTGTTGGGAAGAATGATAAGTCAAGATGGAAATTTGTCCCTCGTAAAGAGAGATGTTTGCTAGGCCACTCGTAAGTAAGATTGATGTAGTGCATGGCCATGCCCGAATGAATTAATGTGATTAATATCATTCGATTAATCAATTTACTTGGTAACGAGAAAGCATTGAACAATATGAGTTGACGTGGACCATGACTCATGTTCAATATAACATCGTGTGACAATGGGATTGTGATATGTTCTATGTAGGAAAATCGAACTTGATATTATACTATTTGGGTAGGCATGATGGCTTGCTAGAGTCCGCTCATGTCTTATGAGGATCGATGTGATCGGACTCATTGTCAACATAGTATAGTCCTATGGGGTCACACGCATCGAACGAATTGTCAAAAATGAAGAATATGGAGGTTCTGCACTCAGGGGACGACTCGTCCCCAGGCCTGAACTAACTATTCCCTTGGCCTGGGACGAATGATTCAGAGACTGACTCATGAGGGATACTCGTGCCCCGGGGACGGCAGTCGTGCCCTCAAGGGACGAGTTGTGCCCTGGTTTGAACCAACTATTCCCCTAAAGGGGGACGCCAGGATCAGAGGTTTGTCCCAAGGGGACGACTCGTGCCATGGGGGACGAGTCATCCCGTCGGCGCTGAACTGACGTAAAATTGACTTTAAATTAGGGTTTTTCAAAGGGCTTTTATTTGTAACATATAAATACAACCCCTTTGTTGCCCTAGCAGCCATTCCACCCTTTTGAGTTTAGAGAAACACAAAAAGATATAGATTTCCAATTGTGAATTGAGAATCAAAATCAACCCAATCCATATTTCTTCATCGATTGAAAAGAGTTTCAATCAAAGGATCTAGCAATCCTCCTAGAAGAGTTCTAGGGTTCGTTCCTCGCGTGGATACACATAGATGATCTTCGCTCGTCAATATCTTTAGTTCGTGATTCGCCGTTCGTTCATCAAGGATTAATAAGGTCATTCAATCTGGAGTTGGGTCAAGTTTATCAACGACAAAAGCACTCAAGGTTGGTATTTCTATTTCATCTTTCTTAATTAATCATCTAGAACGGATTCTAGGGCTTCGAGTTTTTCGAGCTATTGCATTATTCCGCTGTGCATGGACCCTCGAAACCCAACAGTGGTATCAGAGCCCCGTTCATGATGTTTATATTAGAAAATCATGATAATTAGATAATGTGATTATGTTAATTTTCATGATGTACATGATCTAGAATGTGAAATTGTATGAGTTTTGCTTGTGAAGTAATTGTATATAATGATATACCATGATTATGAAATTGAAATATATGATTATATGATTAATCTAGATTATGGGATGTCAATTTCATTAATATGATTAATGTGATTAATCTAGGATATTTGTGAAGTATTACTTAGTATATTGGTTGGACACCAAAACCTTCCCCACAGGCACTTCGATGGAAGTGTGGGATAAATTTGGAGCACGTGGCCGCGTACTAGTAATTACTGATCAAATGTGATTTGTGTTGCATCATTCCATGTTCATAATTATGCTCATATAGTTTCATGAATCAACTTTGGCATGTTAATTGATAAACATGAAAATTGAACCTTCTTTGTAATTTGAGTTTGTTTTATGCCACCCATGTTTAAACACTTGTGAGTACACGGATAGTTTCATGTAGGCTACGCCACAGCGAGGTACATTGATTCTATCTTTGTATGATCAAGATGAGCAAACGGTGATTGCTATACATTTAACATGGTTGAACTCAATTAGGCTATCAAAACAGTTTTGGGCCTAAGGCATAAGATGAGATTGAAACATGTGACATATGATGTCTATAATCTCATAATGATCTAAGAGTCATATATAGATATGATTGATAAATGTTATCTACCTTTTTAGTTTAATTTTGAGCAGTCGTGCCATAGCCGACTTGAAATTAAATTAAAGTTGGGTCTTAGCCTATTAAATTATATTATGCATATTTGCATAAGAAGGTTATATAATTTAGTGGGAGTATTTAAGAAATACGTTATTTAATCTCTTAAATGAAATCGATACTTATATGTGTTCATATGTGTTGCATATTTTTGTTGTAGAAATAGCATTAAACTATAATTAATCCTTATTATTGCGATTCGTCCTTATGAAGGACAAATTCGAAAAGAACGGTACAAGTTATTCTGATTTGATCAGATGCTCAAGAAGTGTTCTTAAGCAAAATTGTACGTTCTTGACGAATCCATTCCTGCTGTACCCACTACAAATGTTGCAAAGGGCAGATAAGGAGCAACATAAGAAATATAAAGATGATTCCTATGATGTTGTTTGCCTTATGTTTGCCATCATGTGTAAGGCTCTTGAGAAGGACCTTGAACACATGGGAGCTGCTTTTGTTCTAGCACATCGCACAAAGGAAATGTTCCAAGTGCAAGCTAGGCAAAAGATATATGTTGTGGTGAAGGCTTTTAATGCATGAGATGCAAAAGGAGCAATCCGCAAGTGTGTTAATGGTTAACACAAGAAAGGGGTTTAAAAGGGAAGGTAAAGAAGGTAAAGCAAAGGTTGCTAAACCTGGGGCAAAAGTTGCCAAAGCCTAAGAGGCTAAACCCAAAGTGTCTCAAAAGGATGCATTTTTGCTATCATTTCAATGAGATTTGTTGGGTTTTATGGGTCCATGCGCAGTGGAATTAAGCATTAAAACATAAAACCCAAGAAGCCCTAGGATTCGTTCTATACAATTAATTTAAATTCCTATGAGATAGAATTATACCAACCTTGAACGCTTTCCGTTCTTGAGCTATCGAACGATTTGATTATGTGATATCGAATCACAAACTTCGTTCTTCAACTTGCTTGAACTCTAGGCCTTGATCGATGAACGAGCGAAGACCCTCTTTCGGTATCCACACCTTTGAATGAATTCAAGAACGATTTCTTGATGATTGCTAGATCTAAACCTTGAAGAATATTGAGAGTATTTTGTTGTGAATTTTGCTTGAAAATTTCGGCTAGACTATTAGGGTTGACAGACCTCTCATATTTATACTACATTAGCATAAATACGTCTCCTAATCGTATTAGGAGAACAGGCTGTCAAAACGCGTCTGGGGCTTAATATGTCGCGCGGTATACTAAGCCCATGGCTAAGTATGTCGCGTGACAAATGTAGCCAGATACAGAAACTCTCAATCATTCTTCCTCTGGTTTAACCAATTCATTCTAGTTGTGTGTGACCCAATAGGATTATATTATGTTGGCAATGAGTTCGATCACATCGAACCTCATAAGACATAAGCGGACTCTAGCAAGCCATTATGTCTACCCAAATAATATAACGTAAGAGTTCACGTTTCCAATGGTGTACTTCCATTTCTCCCTTTGTCTCACGATGTTATATTGAACACAAGTCATGGTCTTTGTCAACTTGTCTTTGTTCAATGCTTTCTCAATTCTTTGAGTATAATGATAATTCCAATCATATTGGGGTACGGCCATACACTTTCATCATTATCACTCATCGAGGGGCCCAAGCAAAACATCTCTCTTCCGAGGGACAAATTCCATCTTGACTTATCGTCCTTCCCATCATGAATCCGATCATGCCAAAGATAGCCTTTATAGATATCGTGTTAAGATATCGTTTGACTAAAATCAAATATGACTTTCATCATATGTAAGGTCACGATAATCTCAGGTCTAGGGACTAAATGAAGTAACCTTATGAAATTTACTTATGACACTTGACCATGTCATAAATCTCATGCGGGTCATGTCCAGTCAGTTATTCTTTAACAAGTTCCCATAATTTCAATGTGCATCTCTATGCATATAATCATCACATGATTATCCATTGACAATTATACTAATTATTCTCTTAATAATTAGGGACAAAGATTATTATAAACAAATATACAAAACATATAATAATCAAATGATAAACATCTCATATAATAATAAATAATGTCAACACATAAGTCTATCAATCATAGGCCTAGGGCATAACACCAACAGTCTCCCACTTGCACTAGGCCCAATCTACCATGTATCGAATACCCATGGACCTAACATGACCATCATGCTTAGCTTGCGGGAGAGCCTTAGTTAATGGGTCCGCCACGTTGTCATCAGTGTCTACTCTGCATATCTTTACGTCTTCCCTTTCACATATCTCACGGATAATGTGGAAACGTCGAAGTATGTGTTTGGATCTCTGGTGTGATCTTGGTTCCTTTGCTTGTGCAATGGCACCATTGTTATCACAGTAAAGTTCAATAGGATCTCTGATGCTTGGAACGACTTCCAAATCACTAATGAACTTCTTGATCCAAACTGCTTCCTTAGCTGCATCGGATGCCGCTATGTACTCAGCTTCGGTTGTAGAATCAGCGACGGTACTTTGCTTGGAAATTTTCCAACTCACAGTGCCTCCATTAATCGTAAACAAAAATCCAGACTGCGATCTGAAATCATCTTTGTCGGTTTGGAAGCTAGCATCTGTGTAGCCTTTTACTACAAGATCTTCTTCCATTCCTCCAAAGACCAAGAATACATCCTTAGTTCTTCGTAAGTATTTAAGGATATTCTTGACTGCTATCCAATGTGGTTCGCCGGGATCCGATTGGTACCTACTCGTCATGCTTAGAGCACACGAGACATCGGGTCTAGTACATAACATAGCATACATGATAGACCCAATTGCCGAAGCATATGGAATACCATTCATTCTCTTTCGCTCACCATTAGTCTTAGGACTTTGATTCTTGCTAAGAGATATACCATGCAACATTGGCAAGTTTCCTCTTTTAGAATTTTCCATTTGGAATCTTCTAAGGACTTTGTCAATGTAAGTACTTTGACTTAAATCAGTCATCCTCTTGGATCTATCTCTATAGATCTTGATACCAAGGATATATGCAGCTTCGCCCATATATTTCATTGAAAAACACTTTCCTAATCAAGACTTAACAGTCTGTAGTGCAGAAACGTCATTTCCAATGAGTAAGATATCGTCGACATACAACACTAAAAACAGTGCTACGCTCCCACTAATTTTCTTGTATACACAAGGTTCATCTTCGTTTTTGATAAAGCCAAACTCCTTGATTGCTTCATCAAAACGTAGATTCCAACTCCTAGAAGCTTGCTTCAATCCATAAATGGATTTCTGCAACTTACACACATTGTTAGAATTTTCTGGACTGACAAAACCTTCAGGTTGTATCATGTATACATCCTCAAGTAACTTCCCATTAAGGAAAGCTGTTTTGACATCCATTTGCCATATCTCATAGTCACAATATGCGGCTATGGCAAGTAAAATTCTAATAGACTTAAGCATAGCTACAGGCGAGAAGGTTTCATCATAGTCTATGCCATGAATCTGCCTATATCCCTTAGCTACTAGCCTAGCCTTATAGGTGTGTACCTTCCCATCCATGTCGGTCTTTTTCTTGAAGACCCATTTGCACCCTATGGTTTTTATACCTTCTGGTGGATCAATCAAGTTCCAAACTTGATTATCAGCTATGGATTGTAATTCGGATTTCATGGCTTCTTGCCATTTTTCCGAATCAGGAGCGGACATCGCTTCTTGATAGCAAGTGGGCTCATCGTTTTCGATTAACTCCACTTCATCAGTTTCCGTAACGAGAAATCCATATCTCTCGGGTTCGGATCGTGATCTACCACTTCGGCGAAGAACTTGTGCATCTTGAACCGGTTCCACAACTGTTTGTGAACTTGGTTCAGTTTCTACCATTGGTTCAATGTTGTTTTCGGGTTCTCGAATTTCTTCGAGATCTATTTTACTCCCACTGGTTCCTTTGCGAAGAAACTCCTTTTCTAAGAAAGTACCATTTCGAGCAACAAACATTTTGTTCTCGTTTCGATTGTAGAAATAGTATCCTTTGGTTTCCTTAGGATATCCCACGAAAACACATTTATCAGATTTAGGTGCTAGCTTGTCAGAAGTTAACTTCTTGACATATGCATCGCAACCCCAAATCTTCATGAAAGACAAACTAGGTTTTCTTCCATGCCACATCTCATATGGGGTCTTTTGAACCGATTTGGTAGGAACTCTGTTTATAGTGAAAGCAGCAGTTTCTAGTGCATGTCCCCAAAAGGATAAAGGAAGCTCAACTTGACTCATCATAGAACGAACCATGTCTAACAAAGTTCTATTCCTCCTTTCAGACACACCATTCCATTGTGGTGTTCCGGGTGGAGAGAGTTCTGAAACGATTCCACAACTCTTAAGATGACTGTCAAATTCTTGGCTCAAATATTCACCACCTCGATCGGATCGAAGTACCTTAATAGTTTTGCCAAGTTGATTTTGCACCTCATTTTGAAATATTTGAAATATCTCAAACGATTCACTCTTATGCTTCATTAGATAAACATATCCAAATCTACTATAATCATCAGTGAATGTTATGAAGTACCGAAATCCTCCCCTAGCATCGCTACTCATAGGCCCACATACATCGGTATGTATGAGTCCTAATAAGTCGCCCGCCCTTTCACCGATTTTGGTAAATGGGTCCTTGGTCATCTTGCCAAGTAAACAAGATTCGCATGTCTCATAAGATTCATAATATGTGAGTCCAAAAATCCATCTTTGTAGAGTTTAGAAATGCGTTTCTCATTTATATGGCCAAGACTACAATGCCATAAGTAAGTGTGATTTACATCATTGGGTTTAGATCTCTTGTTAATGTTATAGACATCATTATCACGATTTTCAACATCAAGAATATAAAGGCCATTGAATGAAATAGCAGTACAATAATGCATCTCACTCTTGTAAATAGAAAATTTCTTATCACATATAAGAAAATTAAAACCTTCATTATCCAAACATGAAATCGAAATAATATTCCTACTTAAAGCTGAAACGTAATAACAATTGTTCAAAACAAGTATTAGTCCACTAGGTAAAGTAACTTCATAAGTTCCTACGGCTAATGCAGCAACTCTTGCTCCATTCCCCACACGTAGGTCCACTTCACCTTCCTTAAGCATCCTTCTGTTCTTTAAACCCTGTACATTTAAACAAATGTGAGTTCCACATCCGGTATCCAATACCCAAGAACTAGAAGTAGATAGGAATATATCTATAACAAAGATACCTGAAGTCGAAGCAACTCCTTTGCTCTTCTTCAGTGCTTCCTTGTATTTTGCGCAGTTTCTCCTCCAATGTCCAATCTCATTGCAATGAAAGCAGATTGCGTCCTCTTGGGACTTGGGCTTAGCCTCTTTAGGCTTGGAAGCCTCTTTGGGTTTGGCAACTTTTGCCTTAGGATTAGCAATCTTTGCCTTTCCTTTACCCTTGAAACCCTTCCCCTTGTTAACCATTAGCACTTGGTCGGTTTTCTTCTCGACAATATTGGTTTCCGCAGTGTTCAACATTTGAACTAACTCGGAAAGGTTTTTATCATTCCACCCATGTTATAGTGCATTATGAAATGACTAAAACTTTTAGGTAATGAATTCAATATTATGTCGGTAGCCAACTCTTGGCTAATTGGAAAACCGAGCCTTTCAAGATGCTCAATGTGGCCCTTCAACTGGAGAGCATAGGGACCAATGCCTTGTCCTTCACTCATCTTGCATGAGGTCAAGACTGCAACCGTGTTGTACCTTTCTTGCCTAGCTTGAACTTGGAACATTTCCATCGCCGATTGTTTAAGTCGATCGTCCCCAAGTGCTCAAGATCCTTCTGAAGGTTCTTGCACATGGCGGAGAGCATAAGGCAACCAACATCTGTAGAGTCACGCTTGTGCTTCGTATATTATTCCCTTATCGCCCTAGAAGATTGGCGCAGGTTCAGTGGAATAGGTTCCTCGAGAACGTACAGTTTCTCCTCTTGCCTTAGAAAAATTCTTAGGCTACGGATCCAATCCATATAGTTTGTACCATTCTCTTCCAATTTCTCCTTCTCAAGGAGAGATCGCAGTGACAGGTGATTATTGTTTGATGCCATTTATTCTACAAAAAGATATACATAAAATATGAACACATATAAGTAAACATATTATATGAAAAGTATAATGCATTTATATAAATGCTCCCACTAAATTATACACCTTCAAATGCAAATAAGCATAATATACATTTAATGGGCTAAGATCCAACTTTAATTCAATTTCAAGTTTGCTATGGCAAACCGCTCAAAATTAAATTAATTAGGTAGAAAACATCAATCATATCACATATATGACTCTTAGATCTTTTATGAGATTCATTCAAGACATCATATTGTGATGATGTGCCAATTTTTCGAAAGGACTTTGAATTTTTCGTTTCTTTGAAAACCAATCGAAAAAACAGGAGTCGCCACGCCATTTTTGTTTTAAGGGCCAAAACTTTGAAAAATGCCCGAAATAAGAGATTTGGGTTCGTAGGTCACGTTACACGCCGGGAAGAACGTTAGTGTTCACCCGGAATGCCTCGTAAAACGAGTCTTCCAAGCATAGAAACCATTTGTGTGTGTGTGTGTGTTACTTTGGCCAAAATAAATTGAAATTGAGAAAAGTAAAAATTGAGAATTCTTTATTAGACTTTGGACAGATCCCATGATTTTTGAGGTGATTTTTGGGTGGAGATTTGGTACTCAAAAGATTTTTGGAAGTTGAACACCATTTCTGCCAGAATGAAAAAGGCAGTGGACACTTGATTTTGAAATAGACTTTAGGACTTGAAAACTCCAGAATCTGGGAAAAGTCCGAGAATGAAAAATGTTCAAAACACCTTAAATAAGGTTTATGTAAAAGAACTTTTCATTTTGGAGATGATTTGAGGACCTAAAACCTTCTGGAAATCTCAGATATGAAATCTGGACTTCCAGAGACTGAGGAACTGACCCTTAAAGGAAAATTTTAAAAATGGAGTTTTACTCACGCAAAAAATAAAATAAAATTATTTCTGGAAATCTATGGATATTGGCTACAAAAAGTGTTTTGTAGTCAACACCAAATTCCAAGTTTATCTGTGTCCAAAAAATTAGACCATGGACAGAGGTCTTAGAAAATTGCTACTGGACAGCAACTTTCTTAAGAAGAAAAGCATGATTTTAAGGGGTTTTTGCATCCATGCTTGTCCCCATTTCCCTAGGTTTCGATTAGTGATCACTTGATATTTTAGTGGTGAATCAACTATATCAAACCATCCTTGGGGTACATTAGGACTAAGCACTTCATTTGCTTGGGAAGGGGAATTTTATCCTTTGAAAAAGAGATTTGATGTATGAAAATAATTTTTAGGGTTTTGAAAATGTGTTTTCTTTGCAAGTAAGTAAGAATACTTTGAAAATAATGTTGATCCTTGTAGAAGATTATCCATGGAGATGAACTTCCATGGTGATCTTCTTGGATCTAAGACAAGAAGATGAACAAACTACATTTTGGAGTTTGAAAATGCATGCATGAATGAAGGAGTTTAGGGTAAGGAGAAGGAGGGTTTACCAATCTTCTTTGTGTTTTGAGTTTTTGGCTTGAATGTAAGAGTGTTTGAGGCTTGAATATGAGAGTGTTTGAGTGAGTGTGATTTTGGGTGAATAGTTGAGAAAAAGGTGATAATTCTAGAGAATTCTCACTGTTTTCTCTCTATTTTCGCCAAGGTGCAGTTGTGAAAAATGTTTTTTCTCTTTTATTTCTGAGACTGAAGGCCTCAATTTATAGCCCTCTGAAAATGACAAAACCCTCCGCGCGGACAAGACCTGCAGCGTGCACTGTTCATTAATTGCAGCTGCAGGCTTTGGACACAAAGAATATTTTCAAAAAAAAATCAAACTGATTATGTTTTTCAGCTTGCTAATTCGGGTTTTTTTCTATTTCTTTTGCTTTTTGAGATTCTTTCTTTGGTTTATCTTTAAATGGCAATCCCTAATCTACCCTTACTTGGTTAAAAATGTTAGGAATTGTTAGAAATGTTAGGAATGTTAAAAATTTCGTTAATTTTCTAACGAAAATACTAACAAACTCAAATTGGAGCACTTACAGTAGCCCCTCGGCGACGGTGCTTTCGAAGGAAGCGGGGTCGTCGATAAGAGTAAGGCTCCATATTTGACAGGATGATCGAGTGATCGAGTGGCTGAACCTAATGATAGGCTACCTACGTATCCCTAGTGGGAATCAAGCCGGCCGTAGTTCGGGTCTTTCCTGGAGATGATGGCGTTTTAGGTGCCTCGAACCTTGAAAAACGAGCTCTGCAGTCGGGTGCTGGAGAGAAACTCTGCTGGGGATAAGAGATGACCATTTTCGGTCGAATGGCTGAAATTGTATATCCGCTCTGCTGGGGATAGGAATGACCATTTTCGGTCGGATGGCTATCCGCTCTGCTGGGGATAGGGATGACCATTTTCGATCGGATGGCTATCCGCTCTGATGGGGATAGGAATGACCATTTTCGGTTGGATGGCTGAACCTAATGATAGGCTACCTACGTATCCTTAAGAGGAATCAAGCTAGTCGTAGTTCGGGTCTTTGACCCTGGAGATGATGGCGTTTTAGGTACCTCGAACCTTGAAAAGCGAGCTCTGCAGTCGGGTGCTGGAGAGAAACTCTGCTGGGGATAAGAGATGGCCATTTTCGGTCGGATGGCTGAAATTGTATATCCGCTCTGCTGGGGATAGGGATGACCATTTTGGTCTGGTGGTTGAACCTAATGATAGGCTACCTACGTATCCCTAGTGGGAATCAAGCCAATCGTAGTTCGGGTCTTTGACCCTAGAATGACTATTTTGAGGTGTCAACCTGGTAATGATGGCATTTTAGGTGTCTCGTCCCTTAAAGATGATGGCGTTTTAGGTGCCTCGGACCTTTGGAAATGATGGTTTTATAGGTGCCTCGGACCTTGATGATGGCATTTTAGGTGCCTCGAACCTTGATGCTGATGGCGTTTCAGGTGCCTCGAACCTTGATGATGGCGTTTTAGGTGCCTCGGACCTTGATTTGAAATGTTTTCCCTTAATGGTTTGGGATGGATGGTCCTTCGGTGGACTTCGTCTGCTGCCGAAAGAGAGGGTGACCATTTTGGTCGGGTAGCTGGACCTAATGATAGGCTACCTACGTATCCCTAGTGGGAATCAAGCCCTTTCGTAGTTCGAGTTCTACTCGAGATTCCGTTGGCTTTTGGGATTCCGTTAACTTTGCTGGGGATTTTGTTAGCCTTTGCTGGGGGAAAATCGGACGTATTCGTCGGAGAAATCGGCCTTACGTTTTACTGCCGGGGAATGATTTTGATGAAAGAAACGGGATTTCGTTAACTTTCTCGGAGAAATCGGACTTACGTTTGACTGCCGTTGATGATTTTGATGAAAGAAACGGGATTCCGTTATCTTTCTTGGAGAAATCGGTCTTACGTTTGACTGTCGTTGATGATTTTGATGAAAGAAACGGGATTCCGTTATCTTTCTCGGAGAGATCGGACTTACGTTTGACTGCCGTTGATGATTTTGATGAAAGAAACGGGATTTCGTTAACTTTCTCGGAGAGATCGGACTTACGTTTTACTGCCGTTGATGATCTTGATGAAAGAGACGGGATTCCGTTATCTTTTTCGGGGAAATCGGACTTACGTTTGACTGCCGTTGATGATTTTGATGAAAGAAACGGGATTCCGTTATCTTTCTTGGAGAAATCGGTCTTACGTTTGACTGTCGTTGATGATTTTGATGAAAGAAACGGGATTCCGTTATCTTTCTCGGAGAGATCGGACTTACGTTTGACTGTCGTTGATGATTTTGATGAAAGAAACGGGATTCCGTTAACTTTCTCGGAGAGATCGGACTTACGTTTGACTGTCGTTGATAATTTTGATGAAAGAAACGGGATTCCGTTAACTTTCTCGGAGAGATCGGACTTACGTTTGACTGCCGTGGAATGATTTTGATGAAAGAAACGGGATTCCGTTATCTTTCTCGGAGAGATCGGACTTACGTTTGACTGCCGTTAGGGTTCCTTTGAAAGGGGGTTAACTTTGGTTAACTTTGGTTAACTCTGTTAAGTTGAGGACTAAATTGCAGAGTCCTGAAATTTTAAAGGGCAAAAGGGTCTTTTTGACCCTCCAAAACCATCCGCGCGGATAGGAGCGTGACCTAGATTGGTTTTAATGAGGGCCAACGCCCTTCTTCTTCCCCAGTCAGTTTTTTCAAAAAATTACGAGGAAGAGAGAGAAAAATCGCCCCAGCCGCCATTGAAGGCCAAAAAACTCGAAATCCTTCCGATTTTCTTCGATTTTTCAAGCAATGGAACACGGGGGAGTTGCTTTTCAAGGCCAAGGACGCGGTCCGGTCGCGGAGAGGCGATTAGAACTCGTCCGAATGAGGAGACATTATACTTTTTCGCAATCGATTGCGGAGGAGCCCTACCCCGATGCGTGGCAACATTGGGCCACTGATCCGAGTCTCCGAACGGTATACTTCGAATCTTTTCGATCCCTTTGTCGATTTTTCATTTGAAATTGATTTTTTGTGATTTTTTGAATTTTTTTTTTGAAAACCCGAAAATCAATGTTCTTGGGCTTGAAATTTGATCTTGATGCTTTGCATGTTATAATGAGTTTGTGGGTAACCCAAATGTGCATTTTGTTTGAAAAAAGAATGGGCATTTTTGCCAAAAAAAAAAATTTTTTGTCCGAAAATTAAATTTGAAAAATTTGTGTTTTTGACTTTGAATCTTGATTTTGATGATATGCATGTTGTAATGAGTTTATGGGTAACCCAAATGTGCATTTTGTTTGAAAAAAGAATGGGCATTTTTGCCAATTTTTTTTTTTTTTGAAATATGAGACTATGATGAAAAATTTCCCAAATTTGGGACGGACTTCTTTTTTTTGTTGCAATGTTGACATGAATGTGTGCATGCTCCTTCTTTTTTTTTTTGTAAACGTAGGATTTTTTTTTTTGCAATGAGATGATGATTCCATGAATGATATGTATGCATGTTATTTTATGAAAATGGGACGGAGTTTTTGCTTCCGTTGACTCCTTGTATGAATTTTTTCTTCATGTATGAATGAATGTTGATTGGGATTTCTTTGGCTTGCCTTCTTTTGTGCGAGAAAAATGGGGCTAGGTTCATTGCATCTTTGTTATCTTTTGAATTTTCTTCAAAATTTTATGATGCATGTGTATGCTCTCTCTTTTTTTTTTTGAATGCAAAATTTTGACACTTTTGACATTTTTGTTTCCCTCTTTTTTTTATTGCAGGGTGGAAACAATTTCGTGACGGGCTTGGTGAACAAGATGAAGACTCGAGGATCGGTGGAGTACATTATTGGTCTATGGGACCGGCTTCCGGATATGGGCGAGAGGAGCGATGATGAGTCCTAGACGGATCGTCATTGAGGCGGCTTGTACGAGTTCATCGAGTGCTTGAGGGGTTGGTCAAGTTTCCCAGAGTAAGGGCACGATCTTCGCTTTGGCACAAAGGCGGGTGGGACGTGACCCACACATTCCACTTCTTACGGGGCGAGAGCGACGGTTACGCCTTCCGATTACGCTGCGATTACGGGCTTGTCCTTTAACGGACGGAGCATTGAGTGGAGAGAGACGGCTACGGCGATCTGGATCTGCGAGGCCCTTCTAGGATTTTCCCCTATTCCCAAAAAGGGGATGGGTATGGAGTCTGTTGTGGTCGAGGGAAAGATTGTGGAGAGCATTGGGAGCTATGAGGCTGGGGACGAGAGGATAGGCGGCGAAGCGGTGCCGGGGCTTTTCTATGGTTTGCTTTTCGAGCACCCTTTTGGACACGCCGAGGGGCAATGTTTTTGCTTTCTTTGCGGTCTCTGGAGGATGTGAGGATGGCGGAGAGGTCTCTTGGGGAGAGCGGGGGTGGCGAGCTCTATTTCGCTCTAGATCGGTATAGCGGAAGGCTGTCGGTTCCTTGACATGCTTCGAGTTCCCTTTGGAGGTATAAGCTTTCCTTTTGCTTTCCCTCTTTTCTTTAAGCACGTATCTTTTTCGCACTTAATTGATGTGATGTTTACCTTTCGCGGTATGGGCGTTGGAGTTCTTTCACGTCACGATGTGGCGACGGCGGCGGAGTATATCGGGCGTATCCGGCCATGCGTTCTGGTCCAATTATGCCGGGAGAAGAAAGGTTCCAAGGGCGCACGACCCTCGGATACGAGGGCCACTTTGCCTTTGTGACGGGTGAGACGGATGAGGGGATGATATTCTATCCACAGGATCGTTTCGATGTGGCGCGGGTGAGGGCGCGAGATATGGACCGTGCGGCGGAGGATTTTGAGGGGCTTGACTTGCGACGTGTATTATCTGGGGGAGAGAGTGACGCGCCAGCATGGCGTGAATTCGCCTTTGATGACACCGGTGGAGCCTCCCGCCGACATGATGCATCCGAGTGAGAGATCGGAGACCTGGGGTGATTACCGAGGCGGCCAACACTTCTCGGCATTCGTGGCGATTGAGCAGTATTCGGCATTTATCTTGAGGAGGCTGAGGATGCCCCAGGTTCTTGATAGAGAGGGATTAGGGATCCCGCGGTACCCTCGGACGGATTTTTCATATGTCCAGGATGGGGTTAGATTGAGGGTGCAGATCCCCTAGCCTGAGCGGCTTCCACGAGCTTTCCGGCCTCGTCCGGGTATGAAGGTATGGCTTCTCCTTCTTCTTTTTTTTTGTCTTCTCCATTCTTGCTTCATCATTTTCCGCATCACTTTTTTTTTGACGACTTTCTTTCCGTGCAGTTTTCGGAGGTGGTCGTGGAGAAGCTGACGAAACAGGTGATCGTGGCTAAGAGATTCATTAGGAGGATGGTTGCTTGTGGAGCCCCTCAGGCCAGAACGAGGCGAGCACAGCCGGCGCCTGTCAGGCGGGAGGGTTCCCCTATTTCTTCAGAGACCTCCTCCGAGACTCCTCTTTCTCCTCTCCTTGATCCCCGCGTGGTACTACCTTCGGATCACGTCATTCTTGGAGATCCTTATGGACAGGGACATGTCTGGCATCATGGTGGATCTTCTTCGCACGTCCAGGAGTCCGACGCTTTCACCTTCGGATATGATTTCTTTGCGGATCTTGGTTTGCCGTATCAGAGCGTGCCGGTAGGTCCTGACGAGCCTTCTTTCGGAGACGAGGATGATGATTCTGAGCCTGAGATCTTCATGGCTACTGAGGAGGCGGGCCCGAGCCGTAAGAGGGATCGGGGGAAGGCGCCGGCCACCGAGGATTCCGATTGACTGATTTCCTGAAACTGATTTTTTTGGGACTTTGATTGTACCTATTTAGACAGATACATTTTATTTCCATGCATATTTTTTTTTTGCTTTTCTCTTTTTTTTTTGGAATGTAATAATCTAGGATTATTGTTATTTTATTATTTTTTTTTGAATGCCATGCTGTATGAATGCAATGTTGCATGAGCCTCGGTTTTTTGGCAAGGGTGTAGATGTTTGGTGTATGGACTGGTTTGGACAGGCTTTGGCTGGGACAAAATATTCCTTTGTGGTGCAGCAGTTTAAATTGTTGCATATTTTTTTTTTTGGGTAGCAATCCTATCCGCGCGGATGAGGATGACATCTGTCGGGGTTCATTTATTACGGTGGTTGGATCTGGTTTGGGGCATAAATGTCACACGAAACTTAATCTTCTTCGGTTCAAGCTTGGAATTTCGGGAGAGAGAAGAGAGAAGCCATGGAAAATCTTAGAAGAACTCCATCAAAATTGTCCCAAGAATCCCAAATGTCATTTTTCAACAAATTCAAGGATTGGTCCCGAGAGATTATGCACGAGAGAAGATCGTTCTTTGAAGAAAGGTACAAGGTGAAGTGCTTATGGTCCCTCAAAGAATTGGTTCCGGACTACGACCTCTTGAGAGCTTCTTCATCATTTTGGGATACTAGAAGGCATGTCTTTTGCCTTTCTTACAATGAGGTTGTTCCGACCGCTGAAGAATTTTGGGCTTTGCTTGGCGGTCCGGAGGTGGAAGAGATTGCGGTTCCTTTGCCCGGAGGGGCCTCTTTTGTTGACAAGCTGTGCAACCTTCTTCATCTTTCCCCGGAGGAAGCACAAGGTATGATCCGTAGTCCCGATCACTTTGATATTTTCGGTCTTCCTGATAGATTTAGGAGCTTAGGCTTGCTTGACGATGCCTATTGGGATGCCTTTGCACTTTGCATGTTCGGGACCTTGTTCATGGTTTATTCTTTTGGGATCTGTCATCGGTCTCTGCTGGATATTGTTGTTCATTGTCGCTTGGGCAGAGACATTGTACCTTTGATCTTGGGAGAGACTTTTCATGCTCTCGACAGGCTGGCTATCGGGAGACGGTATATGCACGGGGGCAGCCCGTTTCTCTTGACTCTATGGCTGATGGAACGCCTGGGGGTTCTTCGGGAAACATCGGATATGATCAAGCCTTGGACATTCGCCAGGAGAGGGGTTGCTGTAGATTTTGATGATCAGGGCTCATAGGAGCGTTGGATGGCTGGTCGCCGGACAGAAGATATCAGATGGTCAGTGCCTTGTTGGCAGGTGGAGACTCGCAGAGTACTTCAGGACGGGTCTCATGTGGTCATGCTTCCGGGGCTTTCTCAGTCCGGCTTCTACATTAGAGCTTTGATTACGAGACGATTCGGCTGGAGCGGGTTCCCTTGGAGGACTTTGATGATATAGCCACCGGGGTGGTGGCTTACGCTTCTATGGATGATCCTTCGGTGTTTTCCTTTCTTTCCCGAGTATGGAGGTATGACGTCTTTCCTCCTCGGGTTATCCTCGAGCGTCAGAGACTGTGTTCTTGACCACTTGGTACCTGGATTGAGTACGAGAGGCATTTGGGTAGACTCGAGATGGCTATTTTGAGACGGCGTGAGGCCATTGTGGGTGCGGAGGACTGACGGTTTCGGAGAGGAGGAGGGCGAGGCGAGGCCAACCCTCACCGGAGATGCGACTATGAGGCTTATGTCAAGAGCGGAGGACTCCTATGCTACCGGCTAGGCTACGGGAGATGAGAGATGATGCTAGGGCCACTAAGGCCACGACGGAGGCTGGTTTGATAGATCCTGTTCCTATACCGAGCTTGGTAGGAGGAAGACCGACATCTTTCTGTTCGAAGAAGAAGACTCGAAGGGGAAGAAGAGGGGAGATGCCGGTACGAGCGGCTTGGAGTGACCTTGAGGTTTCCGAGTATCCCTTTCTTGTCGTAGCAGACACATTAGTTTGATTATGTATCTTAGTTTTCTTTTAGCAGGTTGTCAGTTGTAGGAATGAACCGGGCTTAGACTCATCAAAAAGTTTTTAACTGTAATGAATATGTGAATTGTTTTGGAGTTTTTCGAGACTCTTTCATGGTCTGATCATTGTATTTATGTCAGAGTATGACTTTTATTTGTGCTTTAGACCGAACCGTTTCCGGCTGCCTACGTTCCCTTCGGACAAAAGGGCTCAGGTCTCCGTAGTTCGACCTGGTTTTTTTTTTTGTTTTTGTTTTTTTTTTTGGTGCAACCCTGTTTTTTACCTAGGCCGCCCTTTTCGGGTTTTCAACCTAGTTGGATATTACTCTTTTAGCACTCCTTTTTTCTCTTCTTTTTTTTATATTTTTTTTTGACTTGGTGCTTTACGCGTAGTATCTGCGCAGCTTGTCACCATTCACTGGGTGTACAAAAGGATTTCCGTCGAGATCTGCAAGTTGCATGGCTCCTCCGGAGAAGATTTTCTGGACAACATATGGCCCGACCCAGACAGGTTCCCATTTGCCAAGCGGGTTGATGCGGACAGGGGGCTTCTCTTTTAAGACGAGGTCACCTTCCCTAATCTCCCGATGTTTTACTTTTTTGTTGAAAGCTCTGGCCATTCTCCCTTGGTAGGCTCGGATGTGTTCCATGGCCTTCAGTCGGCGCTCATCTAGTAGAGCCAATTCATCATGGCGACTTTGGAGCCATTCGACCTCGTTGATCTGGTTCTCCAACAACACACGGAGTGAGGGGATTTCTAGCTCGATTGGGAGTACGGCTTCCATTCCGTAGGTGAGGGCAAACGGTGTTTCCCCGGTTGCCGTTCTGACGGATGTTACGCAGCCCGAGTGCCAGTGTAGCTTCTCGGGCCAATCTCTGCCGCGGACGGCCATTTTCCGGATGATGTTTTCCGAGTCTTGTTTCTTTGCTTCGACGGCTCCGTTGGTTTGTGGCCTGTAGGGAGATGATTTGTGACGGGTTATTCTGAATTCCGCCGGCGGCTGTCGCATTCCCCTTGAAGTGGGATCCATTATACGAGATGATTTGGTGGCAACCCGTATCTGCATATGATGTTCTCTTTGATGAAGAGGGCTACTTTCTTTGAATTGAGGATTTTGTAGGACTTGGCTTCAACCCATTTGGTGAAATAGTCCACTGCCACCAGGATGAATTCGTGGCGTTCTTTGCTGGTGGTGTGATTTTGCCTATGACGTCAATTCCCCAAGTGACGAAAGACGAGGGGTTGTCATGCGGTATAACTCGTGAGGAGGCAAATGATTAAGATTTGAGTATCGCTGGCATTTGTCGCAGCTTTTGTGGCTGGATGCGATCGGTTTCCATGGAGATCCAAAAGTACCCCATTCTCGGTATGATTTGCATCGGGGCTCGAGCATTCGTGTGGGGGCCGCAGTACCACCATGTATTTCTTTCATGAGTTCCGTAGCCTCTTGTTTGCCGATACATCGCGGGAGGGGCCTTGTAACGCTTCTTGTACGGCATATTTCCCAAGAGAACATAATGGGAGGCGAGTCGCCGAGTGAGAGGCTTTTTGCTTTGATTCCCTCTTTATATTCCCCATCTTCATTTTTTAAGGAGGCTTCGCCATTCTTCAGGTACTGATAGATTTTAGTGTACCAGGGATCACTGGCCGGTTCGGCCTCCGCTTCGATTTCAAAGCAATAAGCGGGGTTTTCTCTTCTCCCGACTCTGAATGGTTTGACGGACTTCCCTTCGGGTATTTCAACGAGGGAGGCTAGTGTTGCCAGAGCATCTGCAAATCTGTTGCGATCTCTGGGCAAGTAATGAAAGCTGATCTCCTTGGATTGAGTTACTAGCTCTTCCATGTAAGTGTGATATTTCTGCAGACCCGGGTCTACGGTCTTCCATTTGTTAGAGACCTGATTGATGATGAGGGCAGAGTCACCATACACCTCCAATTCCTTGATATTTCTTTCAAGGGCGGCTTCCAACCCGGTTATGCAAGCTTCATATTCAGCAGCGTTGTTGGTGACCTCGAAGTTCAACCTTACTGCTATGGGGGTGTGTTCGTCAGTAGGATCGACCAGAAGCATTCCTATTCCATTCCCCTTTTGTTTGACACCCGTCGAAGAAGAGTTGCAGCCGGTTTTCTCCTTCTAGAGCAAAGATTCCATCATCGGGAAATTGAGGTTCGGGTCCTCGGGACTCATCACTTGGGAAATCGGCCAAATGTTACGCCATTACACGCCCTTTACGGATTTCCTTGAAACGTAAGTGACGTCATATTCGGCCAAAAGAACGACCATTTTGCCAACCTCATGGAAGGTTTGTCGAACAAATATTTGATGGGGTCTATCCTTGAGACGAGATGTATCGGGTGAGGCTGCATGTAGTGTTTCAACTTTCCCACTACCCGGACCAAACTGCGCAAGTCTTTTCACAAGCGGAGTAATTGAGTTCGCTTCCACTGAAGCTTTACGCTCCACGAAATAGATGGCGTTTTCGACCTTGGAATTTTTCTTCTCTTGAGCTAGCATAGCCCCAATTCTTTGTATCCGTGATAGTTAGATATAGCAATAGCGGCTTTTTGCGATGTGGTGGGCAAAGAATCGGGGATTCACGAGGTATGCCTTGATACGTTCAAAAGCGAGCGGCATTCTTGAGTCCATTTGTGTAGGCATTTTTCTTCATCAACTTGAAGATCGGCTCGCGGTCGAGGTCGGTTGATTTACAAAGCGACTTATGTATTGCGGTCTTCCCATGAAGGATTTCACTTACGTCGGTGTCAGGTGGCTTCATTTCAACTATCGCCTTGATTTTCTAAGGGTCTACTTCAATTCCCGTTCTGTCACCATATATCCTAGCACCTTGCCTCGTCTTACGCCGAAGGTGCATTTGGGCTGAATTCGGTCTCATGCTTTGTGGTCTCGGAGGCGGCCGAAGAATTTTCTCAAATCAACAAAGTGTTGGCCATCGATCCTCTGGAGTGTATTATCATGTCGTCCACATAGACCTCAATTTCTTTGTGGATCATATCATGGAAACAGGTACATGGCGCCTGCAGTACGTAGCCCCGGCATTCTTTAGTCCGAACGGCATGACCGTGTAGCAGTATGTGCCCCGAGGGGTCGTGAAGGCTGTCTTGGCTTGATCTTCTTACGCCATTTTGATTTGGTTGTAACCGGCAAACCGTCGACGAAGGATTTAACTTCATGGTTGGCCATGGAATCTACCAAAATGTCGATGTTTGGCGAGGAAATCATCTTTTGGGTGGCTTTGTTCAAGTCTCTGAAGTCCACGCAAAGACCGGATCTTTTCAGTTGGCCTTGGTCACCGTTACTATGTTGGAAAGCCATGTAGGATATTCAATGACCACGATGAACCACATACTGAGCATCTTTTCTATCTCCTCTTTCACTTGTAGGGACCATTCGGGCTTAATTCTTCTTAGCTTACGCTGCGGCTTGACTTAAGGTCGAGCGGTATTCGGTGCTCAACTATGGAAGGATCGAGGCCTGGCATATCTTTATAGGACCATGCGAACACATCCACGAATTCCTTTAGCAACTCAATTAGGGCATCCCTTTCAGTCCCTTCGAAGAAACTACTAATCTGCATCTCTTTAGGCTCTTCCGCAGTTCCCAAATTCACACTCGTCAAAATCTCTTCGGCGGCTTGGGCTCGATTTTCCTCTTTCCTGATAACCCGCTTAAAGATTTCTTTGATATATTGTTCATTTAATGTGTCTCGCTTCTTCATCTAGTGAATCGTTATTAACTTGTTTTTAGATTATTAGTTAATTCATCATTAGTTAAAGTGGCAATCAAGGGATACTCAGAAAGGTTCGTCATTTCATTGAGAATAAAAGGGAATACAAAGATTGGCTACAATTTCGTGGTCTTCGGGCGTGAGGCCATCGGACGACTCGGAAGACTCAAACTCAACAATGAGAGACTCGGAGGACTTTACAAAGGTTGACACAAAGGGACGGGGACCAATCCAAGCTTGGTGATCATTTCTTCTTTGGTCGCGGACGGACCCGAGAGAGTTTCCCAATTCTTTAGCGGCATTGCCGTCGGTGACCTCATGACTCGGCGTTATCTTGTTTCTGTCCTCCTTCCTCGCCTCATTGCTATCATCTCTTTGTCTAAACCAAGAATCAATTGTGTTCGGCGCCCGAAACCGAGCATATGAATGTAGGGATCTTCCTCAATTCTCGGGGAATTCTATCTCGTCACAATCTGACCGCTCAATCCAGATGTAAGGACGTATTGCATCTCGGTGTCTTTCTTGGAAAAATCTCATGCCCCATGCTTGAGCGGAAAGGCTTAGCGGGCAAGTTCTTCGAGAGGACGTCCCACACGACGTTCATAGATTCGAGTTGAGTATGACGATGCTTGTCGATCTTTATCATGAAAATTTCCCGGCTTGGCGAGGTCGAGAGTGGGTTTGAAGAATGGTGACAAAGCTGTGATTAGGGACCGGGGGTTTGTGTGCCTGTATCATGGCGGTGTTCAATGTTTCCTTCCAGTATGCCTCCAAATGTTGGAAATGACAATTGAATTTGATGAATCGAACTTCTTCGGAGTCTGCTCGCTTGAGTGCGTTGACATAATTGGCATCACCGGATTCTGGGGGATTCTGATGAGACTTGCCCCGATAGTCCCTTGGTCGATTCGGAGGAGGTAGCCCCGGTGTCTGGCTAAGAGCATGCTTAGTGACGGTCTCGGCTTCGTTCCCTATGAGGAAACTGTCGCCCCTAATGACTTCAAGGTCCCCTTGCCGGTTAATGAACTTGACACATTGGTGGAGGGTGGAAGCTATGGCCTTCATGTGATGCAACCAAGGGCGTCCTAATAGGGCTGTGAACTCGGATGGGATGTCCATTACATGGAACGTCCATTACATGGAACCTCGCCGGCACCATTTGGGTTTCGTACCAGAGTTCCAGAGTTACTGTCCCCAGGATGGGACGAGACGAACCGTCATAGGCCTTGATAGTCCGGGTAGATGGGATCATATGCCTTTCATTGATGCGCAGGGCCCGCATCATGCTAAGGGGAAGGACATTAACGGCCGATCCATTATCCACCAATACTCCAGGGAGCGATACGGTGTTGAGCTTAATGGTGATGTACAAAGCTTCATTGTGTTTGGAGACATCTCTTGGCAAATCTTCGTCACAGAAGGTGATCATGCTACCATATAGCCGAGGATCATAGATTTGGTCCTTGTCTCGAGATAGAGAGTCATCAAGCCAGTCACTTCGTGCCTTTTTCTTGCGAGGTAGTACCTTTGCTGAAGCCCCTGGGTTATATTGAGGCCGTTTGTGGCGGTTGCCATCCCCAGTCAGCATGTTGATTGAGTGCGAGCGCCAAACTGGCGTTGGTCTTTCTTTGTCGGTGTACACTCGGGAGTTGGACAAACTGAATCTTGGCTGACCCCGCGGGGGGTTAGACTCTTGATTGGCAATGAAATTACCCAGATCTACAGTATTCTGGTGTTCGAAGGTCTCAAGTCTATCGCTGGCAAGGCTTTTCGGCTTTTCTATCCCTGTTTGCTTTGGGGAAGACTGGCTGGAGTAGAGTACATAGTAATCAAATCCCCCAGATGGCTCCCCGAGCGTACCCACACTGGTATCACCGGCCTCGAACCTCTCTTTCAATTTTTGCTGGGAGGAAATTTTCTTCTTCTTAGGAGGACGGTCCTCGTGTATCCAGTCCTGATAATCCCTTTCAAGGCATGGCAAGTCACGTATATCCCACCAAATGTGTTCTACTACTGGTGGTGGATTTGGGACCTCGGGTTGAGCGGTCTTGGAATGACTTTGAGTTGAACTGGAGCGGGGAGATCTGCTATTGGGCTCATCTGGAAGCGAATGGTTGGATTCCGCCGGATAATGAGAGGTATTAAGAGCCAGGGGAACAGGCACATGTTTGTCCTTCGGGGGAGCCCCAGTCAGTTGGGATATTGCTAATGTCCCGAAATGGCGTGTGGCCTCTTCAATCCAGGTTTGCTGTTTGTTCTGGCGTTCCTCAAGAGCTTTGATGGCTGACCATATTTCCTCCACTGTTTCCCGATCTTCATTACCCATGCTGATATCTGCTGATCGGTATCACTACGAGAGGGGACAACGACGGTATGCCGAACTGTTTCGTCCCCCGATCGCGTTGGAATGGTGGCCCTTTGAATTGCTGTTTGGGGGCCGGTTGCCTGTAAGTCGACGGGCGAAGTCCCGCGGTGGAGACATAGGAATCTTGTGGTGGCATCTTGATATACCTGTGGATGGTTAAGAATGGGAGGAGAACCTTCTTCCTTCTTTGCGGTAAAAGTGCCATCGGAATTGAGACCGATAGTCAAACCATGAGTTGCAACAACCCCAAGGTCGTCAATTTGAGCCTCATGTCGAAGTCTCATCTCGTTCTACCAACCGGATCCAATGCCGGTCCTGTTCGAGGGATTTTGGAGGACGGAGTGACGTTGTCCCCATCATTACCGGCTGATGCAGACATTCCGAAACTCGGAGTCGGAATAAACGGCGAAGCTGACGATGCGCTTGACTCTTCCCAACTGATCAAACGGTGACCCGGTGTCCGGAACCAACCTTTGTGAGGAGCTGCGGGGGCAAAGGCACGAGGGTTCAGAGATTAGGGGATTGAAGGAGGGTAAGCGTTTGGGCTTTGGGCTCATGCAACATGCAGTTATTTGTTCTTGTTTACTTAAAACATGTTTTATTAACCTAATCGGTTGGAAAAGATTGCTCTTCTTTTTCGCAAACTACTCTGGATCCTGGATCAGTGGGCCCCGTCACTACGTCTATAAGCCCCTCGTATTCCACCTGTATTTCGACCTCCCAGCGGATGCCCCGGCGAGGGTCCTATAGGGCAAGCGGGTCCCACCGACCGAAAGAAAAACGATCCTAAAAGTCTGGCGGGTAATCGAGTCTTAACGAGCATTCGATGTAAATTACGGACAAAGCTGACGTCAAAGTCAAGATCATGTCCGAGGGCTCGACAAAAAGTCGGCATGATTTGGACTGATAAATGTCCACAATTGATCTTGACTTGTCGTCGGTTAAGCCGTAATTAGACATGGAATAATCATTAATCCTTGATGACTCAGTGTCATGCTGGGAGTCTGTGTATAATTTGTGCGCCGAGCCGAAGTCAAGGCGCCGGTCAATATCTTGGTCAAAGTCTGCGGCGAAAACCGGCATGACTTCAACCGATTAGTGGTCCCCGAAAGATATTGAGTCGGTATGCCGACAAAGGCTTGAAAGGAAAGGTCTATACACGTACAGGCATGACACGTACCAAACTAAAACCAACCGGTCTCGGACAAAAGTGTGTCACGGACAAGTGCATGGTCGACACGAGGCTCCATGGGATGTTTGGGTAGTCCTGTGCTTGCACCGAGAGGCGTAATAAGACCAAATGGGCCGCGACAAGGATTTTTCCAGGTTAGGGACGTAGTGTGCAGTGTACGGTCAACGTGCGCGTAGTGTCCAAGCAGTCTATCTTCTTTTTCTGAGTAAAATAGAAATTTTTCATGTGTCTTAAAAAGAATGATGCATGGTTTTTTTTTTGAAATTTTTTTTTTTGAAAAATTTTTTTTTTGAATTTTTTTTTTTTTTAAATGAAATGAGCACATAATTCAAAATTCAAACAGTCCAAGGCAACGAGTCCAACAGTCAAAATTTTGACTTTTTCCGAGGCGGCCAAAACAACACGAAAATGTGCAAACCCGATACACACACACAAAAACAAACGGTTTCAAATGCCGGGACGGAAGCTTGACCCTCAAAAGCTTTTTTTTTTTTTTTAAACAATGATACCGGTACGTGGGATTGTTAAACCACAATTTATCCCCGACTCGTGTTAGGAGGCGATAACGGGAAGTTTAATGATTTCCACCAATATACCAAATATCATTTTTTTAAAGCTTATTAGTCCCCAGCGGAGTCGCCACTGTGATGATGTGCCAATTTTTCGAAAGGACTTTGAATTTTTCGTTTCTTTGAAAACCAATCGAAAAAACAGGAGTCGCCACGCCATTTTTGTTTTAAGGGCCAAAACTTTGAAAAATGCCTGAAATAAGAGATTTGGGTTCGGAGGTCACATTACACGCCGGGAAGAACGTTAGTGTTCACCCGGAATGCCTCGTAAAACGAGTCTTCCAAGCATAGAAACCATTTGTGTGTGTGTGTGTGTTACTTTGGCCAAAATAAATTCAAATTGAGAAAAGTAAAAATTGGGAATTCTTTATTAGACTTTGGAAAGATCCCATGATTTTTGGGGTGATTTTTGGGTGGATATTTGGTACTCAAAAGATTTTTGGAAGTTGAACACCATTTCTGCCAGAATGAAAAAGGCAGTGGACACTTGATTTTGAAATGGACTTTAGGACTTGAAAACTCCAGAATCTGGGAAAAGTACGAGAATGAAAAATGTTCAAAACACCTTAAATAAGGTTTTTGTAAAAGAAATTTTCATTTTGGAGATGATTTGAGGACCCAAAACCTTCTGGAAATCTCAGATATGAAATCTGGACTTCCAGAGACTGAGGAACTGACCCTTAAAGGAAAATTTGAAAAATGGAGTTTTACTCATGAAAAAAATAAAATAAAAATATTTCTGGAAAGCTATGGATATTGGCTACAAAAAGTGTTTTGTAGTCAACACCAAATTCCAAGTTTATCTGTGTCCAAAAAATTAGACCATGGACAGAGGTCTTAGAAAATTGCTACTGGACAGCAACTTTCTTAAGAAGAAAAGCATGATTTTAAGGGGGTTTTGCATCCATGCTTGTCCCCATTTCCCTAGGTTTTGATTAGTGATCACTTGACATTTTAGTGGTGAATCAACTATATCAAACCATCCTTGGGGTACATTAGGACTAAGCACTTCATTTGCTTGGGAAGGGGAATTTTATCCTTTGAAAAAGAGATTTGATGTATGAAAATGATTTTTAGGGTTTTGAAAATGTGTTTTCTTTGCAAGTAAGTAAGAATACTTTGAAAATAATGTTGATCCTTGTAGAAGATCATCCATGGAGATGAACTTCCATGGTGATCTTCTTGGATCTAAGACAAGAAGATGAACAAACTACATTTTGGAGTTTGAAAATGCATGCATGAATGAAGGAGTTTAGGGTAAGGAGAAGGAGGGTTTACCAATATTCTTTTGTGTTTTGAGTTTTTGGCTTGAATGTAAGAGTGTTTGAGGCTTGAATATGAGAGTGTTTGAGTGAGTGTGATTTTGGGTGAATAGTTGAGAAAAAGGTGACAATTCTAGAGAATTCTCACTGTTTTCTCTCTATTTTCGCCAAGGTGCAGTTGTGAAAAATGTTTTTTCTCTTTTATTTCTGAGACTGAAGGCCTCAATTTATAGCCCTCTGAAAATGACAAAACCCTCCGCGCGGACAAGACCTGCAGCGTGCACTGTTCATTAATTGCAGCTGCAGGCTTTGGACACAAAGAATATTTTCAAAAAAAATCAAACTGATTATGTTTTTCAGCTTGCTAATTCGGGTTTTTTCTATTTCTTTTGCTTTTTGAGATTCTTTCTTTGGTTTATCTTTAAATGGCAATCCCTAATCTACCCTTACTTGGTTAGAAATGTTAGGAATTGTTAGAAATGTTAGGAATGTTAAAACTTTCGTTAATTTTCTAACGAAAATACTAACAAACTCAAATTGGAGCACTTACACATATGTCTAGGCATATTTTAATCTCATCTTATGCCTTGGGTCCAAAACCATTTTGATAACCCAATTAAGTTCATTCACTTTAAAACGTATAGGAACCACCATTTCCTCATCTTGCTCGCATTCGAATAGAATCAAAGCACCTTGCTATGGCAAGCCCACCCAAAACTATCCGAATGGTCTCAAGTGTTTTTAATCATGAATTGGCATAAAGAACTTAAAAGTTTAATGAAGGTTCTTTAAGGTAGATTATAAGCATATCAGAAAGATGGTCATAATCATGCACCAGGTAAGTTCCCAGGAAGATAGGTGAGCCACAAGGACTACTTAAGTACCAACTCTTCCTTAGACAGAACTCTCCTAGACATGCATAATTAGAAATCAACTCTGATTAGGCAACATAATCACTACCTTTTATAAACAATCAGTTTCCTTTTAAATTTCGCGTAATTATGACTTGTTTCCATAAACAATCATAAAATTCAAAATTTACAATGTCTAAATCTAAGCATATTAGGAAACTAAAATATCATGTTTCAACTAAACATCTAATTAAAAATTCTTAGCATGTAAGAACAAATAAAACATGCATCGCAATAATTATTAAAATCACATTTTAATCAATTAATCATGCATAAACAATGAATCAATCTAGCATGGCCTTATAAACTTAACTTTATAACATCCAGATTTTCATATGAACATATCAGTTTGTAAACACAATCACAGAATAGCAGAAAAATTGAACAAACCGGATTCGCCCCGATTTGGCTTATTATGTCGCGTGACAACATCAGCCAGAGGCTAGATTTGTCGCGTGACATAACTAGCCAGATTACCAGATTTTCACATACGGCTTACTATGTCGCGCGACCTAAGCAGCCAGTTCGCAGAATTTTCAGATTCAAATCAATTCAGATCACATGCAATTAAATCACATAAAACAACCCTTTTAAAGATTTAATTCAACATAATTCGAAAACGATTTTCATATTGTTTCACATAAACAATCAAAATTCTATCGCATACATAAACATGCAATAAGCATATAAACAATTTATATCTTAAATCTAGCATGTTAATTCAAACTTAATCATACGAACGGGACTCTGATACCACTGTTGGGTTTTACGGGTCCATGCGCAGCGGAATTAAGCATTAAAAACATAAAACCCAAGAAGCCCTAGGATCCGTTCTATACAATTAATTTAAATTCCTATGAGATAGAATTATACCAACCTTGAACGCTTTCCGTTCTTGAGCTATCGAACGATTTGATTATGTGATATCGAATCACAAACTTCGTTCTTCAACTTGCTTGAACTCTAGGCCTTGATCGATGAACGAGCGAAGACCCTCTTTCGGTATCCACACCTTTGAATGAATTCAAGAACGATTTCTTGATGATTGCTAGATCTAAACCTTAAAGAATATTGAGAGTATTTTGTTGTGAATTTTGCTTGAAAATTTCGGCTAGACTATTAGGGTTGACATACCTCTCATATTTATACTACATTAGCATAAATACGTCTCCTAATCGTATTAGGAGAATAGGCTGTCAAAACGCGTCTGGGACTTAATATGTCGCGCGGTATACTAAGCCCATGGCTAAGTATGTCGCGTGACAAATGTAGCCAGATACAGAAACTCTCAATCATTCTTTCTCTGGTTTAACCAATTCATTCTAGTTGTGTGTGACCCAATAGGATTATATTATGTTGGCAATGAGTTCGATCACATCGAACCTCATAAGACATAAGCGGACTCTAGCAAGCCATTATGTCTACCCAAATAATATAACGTAAGAGTTCACGTTTCCAATGGTGTACTTCCATTTCTCCCTTTGTCTCACGATGTTATATTGAACACAAGTCATGGTCTTTGTCAACTTGTCTTTGTTCAATGCTTTCTCAATTCTTTGAGTATAATGATAATTCCAATCATATTGGGGTACAACCATACACTTTCATCATTATCACTCATCGAGGGGCCCAAGCAAAACATCTCTCTTCCGAGGGACAAATTCCATCTTGACTTATCGTCCTTCCCATCATGAATCCGATCATGCCAAAGATAGCCTTTATAGATATCGTGTTAAGATATCGTTTGACTAAAATCAAACATGACTTTCATCATATGTAAGGTCACGATAATCTCAGGTCTAGGGACTAAATGAAGTAACCTTATGAGATTTACTTATGACACTTGACCATGTCATAAATCTCATGCGGGTCATGTCCAGTCACTTGTTCTCTAACAAGTTCCCATAATTTTAATGTGCATCTCTATGCATATAATCATCACATGATTATCCATTGACAATTATACTAATTATTTTCTTAATAATTAGGGACAGAGATTATTATAAACAAATATACAAAACATATAATAATCAAATGATAAACATCTCATATAATAATAAATAATGTCAACACATAAGTCTATCAATCATAGGCCTAGGGCATAACACCAACAAGATTGTCATTGGAAGCAAAGTTGCAAGGCTAATTAGGAAGGCCTAAAAGGTGAAGAAGGGCAATATGATTGCTACTACTTCAAGTATCTATATGGTAGATATTTTCCTTTCGACTTCTTGTTCTTGGGTATATGATACCGGATATAGATCCCACATTTGTTTAAATGTGCAAGAAATAAAGAATAGAAAGCTACTCAAAGAAGGTGAATTAAACCTATGCGTGGTAATGAAGCAAGAGTTGCTGCATTAGCCGTAGGGACTTATGAAGTCACTTTACCTTGTGGACTAGTACTTGTTTTGAACAAGTGTGACTACGTTCCGAATTTGAGTAGGAGTATCATTTTGTTTCTTATGAGGATGATGAAGGATATAATTTTCTTATTGAGAATAAGAAGCCTTATATTTATTTAATGATATGCATTATTGTAATGCATATGTCATTGAATGGTCTTCATATCCTTGATGTTAAGATACAAAATAATATTGAAGATATCTATAATATAAGTGTGAAATCTAAACCGAATGATATGAACAACACGTTCATATGACATTGCCGGCTTGGTCATATAAATGAGAAACGTATAATCTAAAATTCATTAACATGGACATTTAGACTCGTATGATTATGAATCATTTGAGGTATGTGAATCTCGTTTATTTGGTAAAATGACCAAACCACCCTACACTAAGAGTAGTGGGAGGGCTAGTGACTTATTGATCCTAGTACATGAGATGTATGTGGACCATTGAGTAGCATTGCTAGGGGAAGATTTCGGTATTTCATTTACATTCACTGATGACTTATCTTGATATGACTATGTCTATCCGATGAAGTCCAAAAGTGAATCGATTGAGATATTTGGAATATTTCAAAATGAAGTACAAAATAATCTTGGCAAAAATTATTAAGTACTTCGATTAGATCGAGGTAATGAATATTTAAGCCAAGAGTTTGACTATCATCTCAAAACTGTGAAATTGTTTCAGAGTTGACTCCATGCGGAACACCATTTTGAATGGTGTGTCTGAAAGGAGAAATTGAACCTTGTTAGACATGGTTCGTTTGATGATGAATCAAAGTTGACCTTCCTATTACCTTTTGAGGATATGCATTAGAAATTGATGCGTTTAAACTGAATTGTGTCTAAACTAAATCGGTTCCTAAGTCCTCACATGAGATGTGGCATGGAAGAATGTCTTTCATGAAGATTTGGGGTTGCGAATCTTATATAAAGAGACTTGTCTCTTATAAGTTAGCACCAAATCTGACAAGGTTAATTTCGGATATTAATTTTACAACCGCAAAGAGAACAAAATGTTTGTTGCTCTATATGATTCGTTTCTTGAGAAATAGTTTCTCAATAAAGTATCTAGTGGGAGTAAGATTGATCTTGAAGGAGTTCAAGAACCTGAAAATGACATGGAACCAAGAGTAGAGACGGAACCAAGTTCACAAGGAGTTGTGGAACCGGTTCAAAATACACAAGTTCTTCGCAGATCTGATAGGATACGATCCGAACCTGAGAGATATGGATTTCTCATATCGGAAAGTAATCAAGTGGGAGTCATTGAGAATGACGGACCTACTTCCTATCTAGAGACGATGTCCACTCCTAATTCGGATAAATGGTTATGAATCATGGAATCCGAATTGTAATCCATGTTTGATGATCAATTTTTGAACTTGATTGGTCCACCTGAAGGTGTAAAAAACCATAGGGTGCAAATGGGGTTTCAAGAAGAAAACCGACATGGATAGAAGGTGTATACTTTCATGACTAAGAATTGTAGCAAAGGGATTTAGGAAAATTCATAGTATTGACTATGTTGAAACCTTTTTTCCCGTTACAATGTCGAAGTCTATTAGAGTTTCAATTGCCATTATCGCATATTGTGAATATGAGATATGGCAAATGGATGTCAAAACAGCGTTTCTTAACGAAAACCTACTTGAGGATGTATACATGATACAGCCTGAAGGGTTTGTCGATCCAAGAAATTCTAATAAAGTATGCATGTTGTAAAGATCCATAAGATGGGTTGAAGCAAGCTTCGAGGGGTTGTAATCTTCATTTTGATGAATCGGTCAAAGAGTTTGACTTCATCAAGTACGAAGGTGAACTTTGTGTATACATGAAATTCAGTGGGAGCATAGTATTATTTCTATTGTTATATGACAATGATATCTTACTCATTGAAAACAAAGTTTCGACACTTAAAACTGTCAAGTCTTGGTCAAGGAAAGGTTTCTCAATGAAAGATATGGGTGAAGCCGCTTACATCCTTGGTATCAAGATCTATAGAGATAGATCTAAAAGGATAAGTTGGTTTGAGTCAAAATACTCATATTGATAAGGTTCTTAGATGATTCTAAGAAAGGTAACTTGTCAATGGGTCATGGTATTACTCTTAGCGAGACTCAGTGTCCCATGACAACTGATGAGCAAAAGAGAATGAATGAAGTTCCATATGCTCCGACATTTGGATCTGTCATGTATGCCATGATTTGTACTAGACCCGACGTCTAGTATGCTTTGAGCATGACGAGTCGATACCAATCTGATCCTGGTGAGAACCATTGGATGGCAGTCAAGACGATCCTTAAAGTACTTAAGAAGAACTAAGGATACGTTCTTGGTATTTGAAAGGTTGGAAGTTAATCATGTTGTAAAGGTTACACGGATGCTAACTTCCAAACTGACAAAGTTAGTTAAAATCACAATTAGGATTTGTGTTTATGCTTATTGGAGGTGCGATTTTATTGGAAGAGTTCCAAGCAGAAAATCGTAGCCGATTCTACCTCTAAGGCTTAATTTTAGCAACATATGATGTAGCTAGAAAAGGCAGTTTGGATCAAAAGTTCATTAGTGTTTTGGAATTGTTCCAAGTATCACTAATCCGATGGAACTTTGTTGTGACAATTGTGGTGTCATTTGTGCAAGCAAAAGAACCAAGGTCACATCAGCGATCCAAACACATTCTAAGACGTTTCCACCTCATTTGAGAAATCTGTGAAAGGGAAGACGTTAAGATATGCAAGGTACCAACGGATGACAACATTTCGGACCCTCTCACCAAGCCTTTGCCACAAGCTAAACATGATGGTCATGTTAGGTCCATGGGTATAAGATACATGAATGATTGGGCCTAGTGCAAGTGGAAGACTGTAGGTGTTAGTGCCTTAGGCCTATAGAGATAGACTTATATGTAATGTCATTATTCATTTTATATATGAGATTATTAATTTGATTATTATATGTTTGCATGTTTACTTTAATAATCGTGTCCCTAGTACTTATGAAGCACTAGTATGAAGTCTAATGGATAATCATGTGATGATTATATGCATGGAGATGCACATTAGATTCATGGGTACTTGTTAGAGAATAAGGTACTGGACTTGACCCATTATGAGATTTATGTCATGGTCAAATGTCATAATTAAATCTCATATAGTCATATCATTGATATCCTTTGACCTGAGATTATCATCGTCTTCCACTCGATGAATATTATGTTTGATATAGTTTAACGTTGTCTTTAACCGGATAACAATAAGGGCTATTATTGGCATGATATGATTCTTGTTGGGAAGAATGATAAGTCAAGATGGAAATTTGTCCCTCGTAAAGAGAGATGTTTGCTAGGCCACTCGTAAGTAAGATTGATGTAGTGCATGGCCATGCCCGAATGAATTAATGTGATTAATATCATTCGATTAATCAATTTACTTGGTAACGAGAAAGCATTGAACAATATGAGTTGATGTGGACCATGACTCATGTTCAATATAACATCGTGTGACAATGGGATTGTGATATGTTCTATGTAGGAAAATCAAACTTGATATTATACTATTTGGGTAGGCATGATGGCTTGCTAGAGTCCGCTCATGTCTTATGAGGATCGATGTGATCGGACTCATTGCCAACATAGTATAGTCCTATGGGGTCACACGCATCGAACGAATTGTCAAAAATGAAGAATATGGAGGTTCTGCACTCAGGGGACGACTCGTCCCCAGGCCTGAACTAACTATTCCCTTGGCCTGGGACGAATGATTCGTAGATCGACTCATGAGGGACGACTCGTGCCCTTGGGGACGAGTCGTGCCCTCAAGGGACGAGTCGTGCCCTGGTTTGAACCAACTATTCCCCTAAAGGGGGACGCCGGGATCAGAGGTTTGTCCCAAGGGGACGACTCGTGCCATGGGGGACGAGTCGTCCCGTCGACGCTGAACTGACGTAAAATTGGCTTTAAATTAGGGTTTTTCAAAGGGCTTTTATTTGTAACATATAAATACAACCCCTTTGTTGCCCTAGCAGCCATTCCACCCTTTTGAGTTTAGAGAAACACAAAAAGATATAGATTTCCAATTGTGAATTGAGAATCAAAATCAACCCAATCCATATTTCTTCATCGATTGAAAAGAGTTTCAATCAAAGGATCTAGCAATCCTCCTAGAAGAGTTCTAGGGTTCGTTCCTCGCGTGGATACACATAGAGGATCTTCGCTCGTCAAGATCTTTAGTTCGTGATTCGCCGTTCGTTCATCAAGGATTAATAAGGTCATTCAATCTGGAGTTGGGTCAAGTTTATCAACGACAAAAGCACTCAAGGTTGGTATTTCTATTTCATCTTTCTTAATTAATCATCTAGAATGGATTCTAGGGCTTCGGGTTTTTCGAGTTATTGCATTATTCTGCTGCGCATGGACCCTCGAAACCCAACACATTATCGGTCATATCAACATCAACATCATTGATATTAGTAGTTTTAATCTCGACCCCATCAACTCCCTCTCGCACCCACGATGCTTCTTCGTTAGCAACATTTTCATCCAGATTTTGTGAGCAAAATGGTACCAATTGTGGAATCGAATCTGAAACTTGTTTATCATCATTTGAATATATGTCAAAACTATCTCTTGGTGTAATTCTCATCACAACTTTTCAATCACTTTCTATAGGATCTTTAACATACCAAACTTGCTCAGCTTGAGATGCTAATATGAATGGTTCATCACTAACTCGATTATCCTTATACAACTTGTGATTGAAGTTTACAAGAGTAAATTTTTGCTCATCTTCCATCTTGCCTGTCCGTTTATCAACCCAATCACATTTAAACAATACAAATCTTATTGAGTTGCTATAAGGAATTTCAAGGATCTCAATCAACTCCCCGTAGAAGTTAACATCCCCTACAATGGGATTATTATCCTTTCGGCTTGCAAAACTTGTCACACTTGCATTTAGCATGACTCCACTATTTTGAGTTTTTCTCCGTCTATCGACATCCTTCACTCAAAATCGAAAACCATTTATTATGTAAGACTTATACCGCCTCGCATCCATATGAGGACCCAATGCAAGACTTATAATTCTTTCGGGCACTACATCTTTCGTCGTGCATACCTTTTATAAAAAACAAAATTTAATAAGAAAATATTTAAAACGATAAATTGAAACTATTATATGAAAGTGGTTTCATACTTACATAATCCTTAAACCATCTAACAAACTTATCATTATGTTCTTTCTCAATAAGATGTCGTTGATTACGAGGTAGTGTCCCCCTCAAATGTGCACGATGCATTCTGAGCAGATTGAAAATATGAATTAAGTATTAATTTAAAATATAAAAGATATAAGGAATGTAAGCCTCATGTAAGGAATCACTTACTCTAGGTATTGTTCAACATCTTCAGTATTGAAAAGCACATATCTATGCGCTTGTACTCGTGTGATGTAATCAAGGGTAATTACCTCTTCTTTTCCTACAAAGCGGCCTAACTCATCACCTTCATCATCATTTCTTCTAGGACGATTGGACTTTGTCTCAATGTCATCCAAATATTGCGTACAAAAAGTCATGCATTCTTCAGCCACAATTGCCTTAGCTATGGAGGCCTCGGGATGGGCTCGATTTCGAACATATAATTTTAATGTAAGTAGAAACCTACAAAAACATTTACTTATGCTAAAGCAGATGTAAAAAGTAATTTAACTTTTTTCAAAGTAAAGTTAATATGGATGTACCTCTCTACCGGATACATCCAACGAAATTGTATTGGGCCTGCTAGCAAGGCCTCCTCGGCTAAATGCACCGGCAAGTGCTCCATAACATCAAAGAAAGATGGTGGGAATATTTTCTCGAGAGCGCATAAAGTGTGACAAACCCATCCGATCTTGTATCTTTTCGAGATCAGCAAGTGTATTCACCTTTGAGGATAATTGCCTAAAGAAATTTGCCAACTCAATGATGGCTTTTACAACAGAAGTAGGCAACGCTTTTCGAACAGCTAAAGGGAGTAGTTGTTGGAGCAAAATATGACTATCATGGCTCTTAAGACCCCAAATAGCTCTTTCGTCTAGATGTACACAACGAGATATGTTTGACGAGTAGCCATCAGGGACTTTGACTCCCTTTAGAACTTTCAAGAATGTGTCTTTATGCTTCTTACTCATTGTGAACTGAGTCGGAGGCATAATTTCTTTGCCATATGGAAGCGTTTGTAGATGCAATGGTTTTCGAATGTTCATCTATTTTAGGTCTTTTCTTGCTTTATCATTATCTTTTGATTTCTGATGGAGGAAAACTCCTTCTTGTAATAAAAACCGAGCAAGTGTACTCACTACCGGTGTAGCAGTATGCAATTGCAGGGGTCGAATCCACAAAGACTCGTTGGTAAACAAATAAAGTGAAAGCAGTGAATTTTTGTAACCAAAGTTTATAGATTTAATTTAAAACTAAGAGCATAAAATAAATAACTAAAACTAAATAAACGAGAAAACAGATTATGAGCAGAGATTCGTAGATTGGATTTCACTTTACCATCATTCTATGCTCAATTTTATTTATAAAACATTAACTCAACTTCTAGGGTTCATTCACTTTTGCTAGGATCGACACGGTTAGGTGGCCGGATTACAATCCTAAATATTCTCTTAATATTGTAAATTCTATTACGGTTCCACAATATGCCAAGAATACGTTAAGAACATCAGAATAAAATAACCTAACTTTGATCAGTTTCTATTACGGCCCGATTAAAGTTATTCAATTAATAGTGGTCTATGTATCAAAATCCCAAATTAATGGCGAATTCGATACCCAATTATTCAAAGATGAGTTCGTATCTTAACATACGTCTCGAATCCAAGAACAAGAAATTAAAATCTATTGATGAACTAGAAGGAATCAAATAGAAAGAATTAAAATATTAATGCATAGAAATCCGGTGAAGATCAAAACAATCTACAAATCTAATAAATTAGCTACTCATAATTTACAAAGATAAAAACCTGGATTGATGAATAATTCTTCTCTTCAATTGTTCCAAAAGAAAAGCAAAAACAAAATATGATATATGATATGATAATCCTAATCTCCCTCGTGGCTGCTGGATATTTATAAAAAAGAATAGGGCAAAAGCTGTGACAAAATCGGTGGTCCAGGCAGAGAAAAGACGATTCTGCCCCTGTCTAATACGTCAAATTGATGCTGGAAACGACGTCGGAGCGCGGCCGCCCTGCTGGAAGCGCGGTCGCCCAAGTTGGCCGTAACTTTTGTTGTGGCGCGGCCGCCCTTGATTTCAAAGCTTGGCCCAGCGTGTTCATCCCTCCTGGCCCTTGCTTGGCCCAACCTTGGCCCAACTGCCTATCTCCTGGCCCCAAATGGCCCTTCTTCTCTCGGCCAGCACCAAGCAGTGGCCAGCCACATTGCTGCCTTGATTTAGTACCACTTTTATTCGCTTCGTCCCGCGATTTTCTCTTCGCACTTTGATCGCTCTAATGAATTCTTTTGCACTTCGCTCTTTGGGATTTTATTTTTCATTTAATCCCACGAATTTTTATAAATCAAATTCGTCCAAAATTTCCATAATTCCAGTTTAGTTCCTGAATTTTCCAATATTTCCATTTAGTCCTTGAACTTCAAAATGTCAGTTTAGTCCCAGATTTTTCAGAATTGCAATTTGATCCAAAAACTTCCAAAGTACGCTCCGATCCTCCATTTTGTCAGTAATTGCACTTCAACCCATAAAATGCACCTTTAATCAGCTCTATACCCTGTACTCATAAAATACTCACAAACCACATCAAATATACATAAAACTCGGGAATCAAACGCAAAGAAAGCCTAAAAGTGCATTATTTGGATGGGTAAATACACATCCATCAAACACCCACAAACTAACCTTTTGCTCGTCCCGAGTAAAACAAAACTAAAAGAAGTAAAATACAGCTACTCTAACTACTAATAATAAAACATTAAAACAAAATAATATTTTTGGGATGTTCTATCAAAGATGAGTCATTGGCCATACAAGTCTCAGATCCTTACCAACACACATAATCAACAAGTGCCACCACAGTAATGGGATTACAATCACATTGAAGCATAAAACTCACAATTTTCCACCGCGGCCTGAATGATGAATTAATTATGGGAGGTCACTGCCAACAACCTAAGATTGTTTATGGATTCACTAAGTGATGCTCTAAATCAATATGTCATAGACAGCACAACCCAAAAAAAGACACTCATATGCATATTTACACGATTGTCAACCCGGTTATCGATATTGAAAGAATAATATGGCTTAAAAGTTAAGTGCGAAAGATCGCAGGGCTAGGTTCATGGTTACAAATGAAGGTAAGGACATACGAACATAAGAAAGTGAAACTAGAAAGTCTTCTTGTAAAAATACATCCTCACTTTGATTATAATTCCTCCGCTCACCCTTATTACTTCCCAATGTGCCAACCCACAAACTAAAACTTTTTCATACATTGACATGTGGTTGAGCACATTCCATTACTTTCTTTGGTCACATTGAAACATAATTTCCACTTTACCATTAGAGAGGGCAAGGCTTCATTTTTTTCTTCTTTTTCTTTTCTTTCTTTTTTTTTGCTTTTTTTTTTTTTACTTTGCACAAATGTATCACAAAGAATGTGCATTTACTATTTTGCTCAAGCCCCTCTTTTCATTACATAACATGACCCTTTTCTTTATTTTCGTGACGAATTTCCACTCAACCCTTTTGTTTTTCAAAACATCCCCCAAAATATTCCCATTCATTCCCTAGTTTCACTTTCTTGAAAAGGTGAGAAAAATAGTGTATAAGTTAAAAGGGTGGGATAATGAAGGTACAAATGAAGGCGAATGGTGGTCTAGGATAACCTCCCACTTTGTGAGAGATTCCATTCTTTTTCAAGCTCAAACGGGTTCTAGCGGAAATTTTTTATATAAGTGACGAGAAAGTTTAAAGCTCACAAAAAGGGATTCAAAGAATAGCCATATATATCAAGTAACCTATTGACGTTTTATTGACAATCATGCAAACATGTTCTAGGGACCCCGAGAATACACAAAGTGATCCCATAAAAGGCACCTAAGTTGATGACAATGACCAAGAATATGATACGGAAGTGAGAGGTGGTGCAATCATAATTTAAATGTTTCAATGCAATCCCAATCACCACACTAATAATAGCACATGTGATTTTAAAATTAAAGCACACTCTAATCATCACAGACTTTGGCCAACATCCCAACTATGTAAAGAATTTTTTTTTTAAAATTTTTCTATTTTTTTTAGAGGGTGACACTATATACACTCCCCTATAAACCCACAAACTCGGAGAGTTGCCCACCCCCAAACTCAAAACATGCTATGTCCTCAGAGCACAGAGAACAAAAGTGTGCCTTGGGCTTAACGGATGGCAAGACACTACTAAACAGTAATTAACATAAAAATAAAACATACCTCATTGGGTTGCCTCCCAAGCAGCGTATTTGATTAAAGTCGTTAGCCCGACTATGGTCCCAAGCTTACTTGGCTTTTGCTTTGCGGCCTTTGGACCATCTCTTCTCCTCACGGGCACAAACGCCCTTCTCTTTCCAAATCAGCTCTCCATTGTCAACAAGTAGGGGTAAAGCCACATTTATTTTTGAAACTTTACGCTTGTGCTTACCGCTCTTTCTTTTCTTTTTATTGGGGTTTCCACCCCCAAACTCAACTCTTTCAACCTGCAAAATACCATCCTTGCAACCAAGATCAAGAGAGTTATCATGCACAAAAATAGTAGCAAATATAGAATCAGATAAATCACTATAACTCTCCCCATTAACTTTACGTTTTGAAGGCCCTTGTGGTAGATGTGATGGAATCGACTCTTTATGGGAGTCGTGTGGGTGTGATACGACCCGTTACTCCTAGAGTATTGGTCGGCCTTAATGTTACTAGCCATGGGATAAACGTCCGCATTATCCCCACTTTTCTCACATCCATTCACATCATATTTGACAATTGGTACATCAGTTAGGGCTCCTACAAAAATATCATTAAGGGGAAGGTTCTTGTCATTCTTAAACATAACAAACTTACATTCCTCCCCCATACCTCTCAAGGACACCACCCCTTGGCACACATCAATGGTGGCCTTAGTGTCAAACATAAATGGCCTCCCAAGCAAAATGGGAGTTTTCAGTTGTTCCTCACTTGATCCCTCCATACACATCACATAAAAGTCAATGGGGATAATGATTTTATCAATTTTAACCAACACCCCTTCAATAACCCCTAAGGGTCTTTTGATTGAGAGATCCGCCAATTGCAAGTCTCTCTTGGGTGGTTTCAACTCACATGCCCCCAAACTTCTAAAAACATGAAAGGGCATCACATTGACACTTGCCCCAAGATCCAACAAACCTTTAAAATTTTGGCCCCCTAAAGAAATTGGGATAGTGAAACACCCGGGATCTTTTTGAACATGATGAACTTTTTCATTCTCATTAACATCATCATTATTATCAAAACAATCAATATTATCAAGAGAAGACAGAAATACCTCCTCAATTTCCTCACTTTCATCCCACACTGTCGTGATTGACTTTGCTTGCTCAGGTGAGTTTTTCTCTTTCATCAACTCTTGGGCAACCTTCACAAGTTGCTCTACTTGTGTGCCCATCTTTTCAATCGCAGCTTCTGAATTTCTATTACTTTGCTGCACCTCCATCCTTAACTCGGATCGCCACTCTCCCAAGGCTCTTTATCATGTTGTCCAGGTGGTGGCACATGAAGAGGTTTCACTTGCTGATTATGATGGCCACCCCATGGATTGTAGTTGCCATATGGGTTACCTTGGGGTGGTGGCCTTGGTGCATATCCATTGAAAGCATGTGCCTGTTCATGATTATAAAAGAAATTTGCTGCACTTGGACACATATTAGTCACATGAGATGATAAACCACAATTTGCACAATAATCAGTAATAACATTAGCACTCAAAGAAAAGTGCCACAGCAAATAATTTATCAAATTTACTACTTAAGACTCGCAATTTGCTTGAAAAAGATTATCAGTAGCAGTCCAAATCTAATACCCCCTTGTTCTACCCTCAACTCTTTTGTTGAGAATTAGCACTCAACATCTCGTATAACTCTTTAGTCTCGTCCGGGGTCTTGGCTCCTATCGAGCCTCCAAGCAAAGATTGTCAACCATTGATTGACCATTGTCATTCAAGCCATCATAAAAGGCTTGGTTCAGTGAGGGTAGTGTGAAGTTGTGGTGGGGACACTGTATTAACATTGTATTAAATCTTTCCCATGCCTCATGAAAGGGCTCCCCACATCTTGGGAAAATGTCATCAATTTCGTCTAAAACTAGCCAACCGATGATGTGGGTAATATCTTTTAAGGAACACATCTTGCAATTCTACCCAAGTACTAATGCCGCCGGTGCAAGCATCATCAACCATGTTTTAGCCACTCCCTTAAGAGTGTAAGGAAAACACTTCGGGCCTAATTTGCTCCTCGCTACTCCCTGTCTTAACAAAAAATTGAGCAACAACAAGAATATACTCTTTCAGAACATGAGTGCATCCTCGCCAGCAATCCGTGAAAGCTTGGCAACATGGTAAAGTATTGTCCTTTGACCTCTAGATTTTTGGTCAGACGGACAAAGACTATGCAAGAGGTAGATGTGTCTACCCTAGGTCTCAGAAATCATTCATAGTTTGTGCCGGTGGTACGCCATCTCGGCTTTCTCTTCCTCTACCTCGGTGGTGGAGGGTTCTGATTCGATGTCCGAATCTGAAAAGAGAGGATTAAAGAGGGGATCGCCCTCAAATACTTCCTCAAGAAGCTTAGTGTCTTTAGCTTTATTAAGTCTATTTATGTTGTCGTTCAATGGCACCAATGTAGGCTTCAAAGAACGACGACCTTGCATTCACTACCTAACCTACGTGTTTACTTGCAACAAGTCCCCGGCAACGGCGCCAAAAACTTGATGGAGGAAAACTCCTTCTTGTAATAAAAACCGAGCAAGTGTACTCACTACCGGTGTAGCGGTATGCAATTGCAGGGGTCGAATCCACAGAGACTCGTTGGTAAACAAATAAAGTGAAAGCAGTGAATTTTTGTAACCAAAGTTTATAGATTTGATTTAAAACTAAGAGCATAAAATAAATAACTAAAACTAAATAAACGAGAAAACAGATTATGAGCAGAGATTCGTAGATTGGATTTCACTTTACCATCATTCTATGCTCAATTTTATTTATAAAACATTAACTCAACTTCTAGGGTTCATTCACTTTTGCTAGGATCGACACGGTTAGGTGGCCGGATTACAATCCTAAATATTCTCTTAATATTGTAAATTCTATTACGGTTCCACAATATGCCAAGAATACGTTAAGAACATCAGAATAAAATAACCTAACTTTGATCAGTTTCTATTACGGCCCCGATTAAAGTTATTCAATTAATAGTGGTCTATGTATCAAAATCCCAAATTAATGGCGAATTCGATACCCAATTATTCAAAGATGAGTTCGTATCTTAACATACGTCTCGAATCCAAGAACAAGAAATTAAAATCTATTGATGAACTAGAAGGAATCAAATAGAAAGAATTAAAATATTAATGCATAGAAATCCGGTGAAGATCAAAACAATCTACAAATCTAATAAATTAGCTACTCATAATTTACAAAGATAAAAACCTGGATTGATGAATAATTCTTCTCTTCAATTGTTCCAAAAGAAAAGCAAAAACAAAATATGATATATGATATGATAATCCTAATCTCCCTCGGTCAGCTTGGATATTTATAAAAAGAATAGGCAAAAGCTGTGACAAAATCGGTGGTCCAGCAGAGAAAAGACGATTCTGCCCCTGTCTAATACGTCAAATTGATGCTGGAAACGACGTCGGAGCGCGGCCGCCCTGCTGGAAGCGCGGTCGCCCAAGTTGGCCGTAACTTTTGTTGTGGCGCGGCCGCCCTTGATTTCAAAGCTTGGCCCAGCGTGTTCATCCCTCCTGGCCCTTGCTTGGCCCAACCTTGGCCCAACCGCCATCTCCCGGCCCCAATTGGCCCTTCTTCTCTCGGCCAGCACCAAGCAGTGGCCAGCCACATTGCTGCCTTGATTTAGTACCACTTTTATTCGATTCGTCCCGCGATTTTCTCTTCGCACTTTGATCGCTCTAATGAATTCTTTTGCACTTCGCTCTTTGGGATTTTATTTTTCATTTTGACCCAGGAATTTTTATAAATCAAATTCGTCCAAAATTTCCATAATTCCAGTTTAGTTCCTGAATTTTCCAATATTTCCATTTAGTCCTTGAACTTCAAAATGTCAGTTTAGTCCCAGATTTTTCAGAATTGCAATTTGATCCAAAAACTTCCAAAGTACGCTCCGATCCTCCATTTTGTCAGTAATTGCACTTCAACCCATAAAATGCACCTTTAATCAGCTCTATACCCTGTACTCATAAAATACTCACAAACCACATCAAATATACATAAAACTCGGGAATCAAACGCAAAGAAAGCCTAAAAGTGCATCATTTGGATGGGTAAATACACATCCATCAATTTCCCCGCAGTACCTAACAGAGTATGTAGCACATTATCACACACATTTTTTTTAATGTGCATAACATCAAGATTATGACGAACATGATTATTTGCCCAATATGGCAACTCAAAGAAGATACTCCTCTTTTTCCAATTGTGACACAACTTAGGAACCTTTCTTTTCTCCAACTTGTCTTGTTGCTTCTCACCCTCTTCTCTTTTCTTCTTTTTAATAACATCTTCTATTTTATACTCTGTTTCCATATTTTCAACTTGTTTAAGCAATTTTGTTCCAAACAATAACTTGGGCTTATCTCTCACTTCATGAGTACCATCAAAAGAGCTTTTATCCTTACGAAAAGCATGACTCCTAGGCAAGAAGCGTCGATGACCAATATAACAATACTTGCCACCATGATCCAACCATCGTGCTTAAGGTCTCACATTGCAACAAGGGCAATCATATTCACCTTTAGTGATCCATCCAGACAACATTGCATATGCAAGAAAGTCATTTATTGTCCATAATAGTGAAGCTCGTAAAGTAAACAACTCGTTCCTTGATGCATCATAAGTTGATATACCATCTTTCCACAATTCCTTCAACTCATCAATTAATGGTTGGAGATACACATCTATCTTGTTGCCCGGCCCTTTTGGGCCTAGAGTAAGCACCGACAAGAAGAAATATGGTTGTTTCATGCATAACCAAGGTGGAAGATTGTATGGCATAAGCACAACCGGCCAAGTACTGTGAGATATAGTCATTGTTCTGAAATGATTAAATCCGTCAGATGCTAATCCAAATCTAACATTCCGAATTTCACTTGAAAATAATGGATAACGTTCATCGAATTCCTTCCACGCATGAGAGTCTGCAGGATGCCTCAGCACACCATCGTCAATTCTTTTCTCGGCATGCCATCTCATGAGTGTCGCGGTCTTAGATGACCAATACAACCTTTGCAACCTTGGCTTTAAGGGAAAATACCATACTTTCTTCATCGCTACCTGCTTGGGAAGTTTATTCTTGCCACTTATTTCCGCACCTTCACCGCTACCCCCTTCTTCTTGTTGCTTATATCTAGAGGCTCCACAAATTTCACATTTAGTAAGTTTTTCAGTTTCATTTCGAAACAACATACAATGATTAATGCACGCGTCCCACGTTTTATAACTAAAACCCAAATCCGTTAGTCATCTTGTACGCCTCACGATAGGAACTTGGCACTTTCGCCGACCGAGGCAATGCCCTAATGAAAATTTTTAATAAAGAAGTAAATCCCTTATCGGCCACTCGATAATTAGCCTTCCAAAGGCATAAGTTCTACAATAAATGAGAGTACCGTAAACTTATCACACCCTTCCCACAAGGCTTGATCAAGCATCTCTCAAAAGTCTAAGAAACTTTGCGGTGGATGCATCCGATTGTACGATTTCTTCAATTCCCGGGCCGGTTACTATCCGGCATACCCATCCCTTCATGTACCATTCGCCTCATACAATCTTGCACGCCCAATTCAATTTAAATGCCATCTTCAGTTGTCCTATCATTATTATCATTCTTATACGCCGAAATGTACTCTTTCCCGTGCCTAATCCAATTCTTGTAATCTTTTTGAAATCCCACTTCAATACAATGTGATTTCACTGGCCAGCACGGTCTTTTTGGTAACGATTTGCGCATTTTTTACAAGGACAATATATTTCTTTAACACCAACAGACTATTTTGAGAATGCAAAATCGAGAAAGTTGTCAACCCCAGACATATACTCATTTGAAATTCGATTATCCAAATCAATCCAACTTTTGTCCATATATGACTTGACTTGATATTTTTAACGTTAAAATACAACCTATATATAAGACCGAGAGACACAAATTTTTGAATAAAAATAAACTCATAAACAAATATAGTCTAAATATGTACAACTTTTGGCTCGATATAGATAATATACATTGTTGGAGCCTAGCCTATTAGTCGAACTTGGGCCCATGATATAGTATAACCCTATGACAACATTCATTCATTCTCTCTCACAAGCCCCCCCCCCCTAATTGAGAAGCTAATTTAAGGAACTAGGTTGATGTGCAAAACAACATCTAGATTGCTAAAAAGATTATGTGCTTTATCAAGTTAGGGCGTGTGCGTGGACAGACTAAACATGAAAAGAGCTATACCATTAACTGTCCCCTAAACAGAGCAATGATAATATTATTTAGATTTACATTACAAAATACTATAAACCAAAACAATGTAACAAAGTTTAGTATAGTCAAGATTATCTGTGGCTTGCTCAAAACAATGTACTTCCTCCGTCCTAGATCGTAAGTGTCCGATACAAAGGTTTGAAGAAGGTATTTGGCGTTTCCTTTAACATCCTCAAATTAATCTCAAGTAGATTAAATCGATGGAAGTGGTTTCATTTTCTATCTCAAAACCAAAAAGGGTACTGAATACAATTTGTTTAGAAACACTTTTTGGAAAGGGAAAGAGGATTCTCTTTTGCAATGTCTCGATCGGAATTGACATGTCTCTCGATCGGAATTGACACACTTGCTTGGGAACCTGTGGAATCAAGCATTCAACTTTTTGAGACTTTCACCATCCACGATCGCCATGTGCATTAGCTTGTACACATTCAATATGATTACACGAGCTTAATCACATATCTAGAATTTATCCATTACCAACACTCACTTTCAACTACCAAATCGCATGATAATTTAGAACCGCTCATTCCCAAGGAAGTAAACCTACTCTAACAAAGATTCCAAATGAGCCAGCCTCAAATATAAGCAGGGAAGCATATTAACAGGAGCCGTAATGTTATTAAATTAGAGCACTATAATACAACAAGAACTTTGAAACACGATAGCTTCAATTCATAGCTTATTAACTGACATGAACTAGATAAGACTTTCATGATTATATAAGTGTGCACGAAATTTAAAGAATGAAATCAAGAATAACATCAACAGCTTGCTTCGGTTCAAACAGAGATCAAGCAATACCAACAACAACAACAAAGAACATCAACAACAACTCACAACACCAAGAACAAAAAAACCCAGAAATTAAAAGTAAATTAGAAAAGGGGAAAGAAATGTATACCTGATTGTTGTTGATCGAAGAAATCAACGCTCAATTTCCCTGGCTGGAGGAGAGAGAGAGACTGAGATACGCTATAGAGGAGAGAAAGAGAGACTGAGATACAGAGATTGAAGAAATCAACATTCCGAATAACACCAGACCAAGAACAACAAAAACCAAAAATTAAAAGTAATACGCTATACCTACCTGCTGATTTGGTCACCGACGTCGGAAATTCGTGCCCTAGCTATGGAGGAGAGAAAGAGAGACTGAGATAGAGATTACCGCGAAACTGAATAGGAAAATTTGGGTTTCCCGGTATTTAATAACATTTACGGCGGATATTGTACACCGCCGTAAATAATGTGTATTATTTACGGCGGACGCGTATAAACCGCCGATAATAAGTACCTATATACGGTGGCTACTGATATACCGCCGTATATAACTTCGATCTCATATACGTACATGTCAAATGTACGTACATTACTTATTTACGGCGGCCTAGACCGCCGTATATATTAGTTATATACGGCGGTATGCACAACCGCCGTATATATATAATATATACGGCGGACGCGTGTCCACCACCGTAAGTAGCCTCCTTTCTTGAAGTGAGTAAGAGAGAGAGAGAGAGTAAATGAGGAGTTAATTGGGTGGGTGGGTGTGGGTGTGGGTATGGGATAAAGACAAGGGGTATAAAGGGAAAAGGGGAAGTTTATTTAATTTATTTGGGGTGAATTTAGTTTTACGGGTTTACTCAACAATTTTACGGGTTTATATAACAATTCTCTTGTTAAAATAAATATGTATATTTGGCCCAATATTGGCCCATATCATGTAAAGCCCATTTTGGTTCTATAAGTTCAAGTTACTGATGTAATTTAGATGTACAAGTTATTAATATAAGTTTCTCCAATCTTATCTTCCAACATTCATATAACTACTCTTCTTCTGTAACTTCTCCACCAGTCACCGCCTCCGGCGGTGTTCCGGCCATTTCACTCTTCTCACAATCACATACACAAAAAGTATCATTATTGTCTTAATGTTTATAAAAAAAAATATTTCAAATTTGATAACCAATTGAAATGCCCCTTAAGTATATCATGTGAGTGGCACATTACATACTTTTCGTTAGATTTTTAACGACCATCCAAATTTATATCTGATTGCAATCAAAATACTAACTCAGCAACCAACTTGTAACAAATAAAAATTCGATAATCAATTGAAATATCTTGTAAAACTCAGGTAACTAAAATACAATTCACCCTAATTTTGGCTTTTAACTATTTGGGTATTAATTGAACCATTAATTTTGAGTGATTAATACATTGATCACTACGTTGATGAATAAATCTAATTGAAGTCGTAATATAATTCAAAAGGATTTAGTTTCATATAATTTTCGAATGCTTAATTCGTTATTCGCATGTTATTTAGCCGTAATAGAATAAATAATATAAAGAGAAATATATGATTGCAATCTGGCAACCTAACCGTTTCAATCATTACTTTTTTGAATGAACCATAAAATAAGATTGACATTATTACTTATAAAAATAGCATAAAGTGAAGGTATCGTAAAATTCAACCCGTGAATCCTTCTCGTAATTTGAATTTCCTCTTGTTTTAATTATTTCTCTAGTTTAATTGCTTTTAATTATTTTAGTAATTAGTCAAATCAAAACTAAAACCCCAAACTTTTATTTTCTTGTGTTAACTGTTTGAGAATCAAAATGTTGATACACAAGTCCCTGTGGATTCAAAATTTTGCAAGAAAACATAAATAACAGATATAAATTGTGTTCCTATTATTTTATCTGTCCTAAAATAAATGTTAAAAAAAATAAAATTTCAATCTTGATTAAAAGAAAATTAAAACATGTTCTTATCAATTTATTTTTTGGGGACGGATGGAGTAGCTCAGGGGCGGAGCCAGAAATTGCCCCGGGGGGGGCAAAATTTCACGGGGGTTCGGGGGCAGCGCCCCCGAAAATTTTTTTTCGGGTCGGACAAGTAAAAAATGAGTCGGATCCATGAAATACAATGTATTTTAGTTAAAAATGTAAAGAATTAAGAAATGGGAAAAGCCTAACTAATTAATTAAGATTGAAAAAATGTGAGGAAATTAGGAGAAAGAGAAAAACAAAACTGTTAAGAAAAAGAAATGGATAGAGAGAAAGAGAGAATAGCAAAGATGGAGGACAAATAAAATTAATTGAAAATGTAGGTAGCAGGGCTCGAATACGAATTTGAAAGGAAACACTAAAGGCTTTAACTTCACCCCTTCTACCACTGAACCACACCACTCACTTGTGCTAATCTTGAAGTTAATTATATATATACATATATAAAAAAAATATGGGGGCAAAAAAATTTCCACCGCATTTCCGCCGCCGGGGGAGTGCCCCCATGCCCCCCTGGCTCCGCCCCTGGAATAGCTAATAACCGGACCCATGAACTATATCAATAATATCAATAATTACTACTCGTAACATCTAGGACTTTCCTGAACAAAATTTTAGCAGATTATAATGTGCCCATAATATTATTTTTTGAGTTGGTCTCCTGTGAGAATAACAATACCCGTCTCATGAATGAGACGGGTCGGAATAACCCAAAGTCCGGACCCATGATTCAGACTCTTTCCCCTCGTGTAAATCAAAGAAGCAAAAGGGTCACGTCCCAGTGCCCCATCCCACCATCTACATCTACCGCTACATGGAAGATTACTATGCGTACTTTCTCTTTCTAGTTTTTTATTATTTCTTTTCTTTTTGCTTTTTTTTTTATTATTTTTTTCTTTTTATTATTTTTTTATTTTTATTATTTTTTTCTTTTTGCTTTTTTTATTATTTTTTATTTTTGCTTTTTTTATTATTTTTTTTATTATGTACTAGGATTTGTTATTTTTTATTATTATTTTTTTTTTCTTTTTGCTTTTTTTTTAGTTTTTATATTATTTTTTCGGCTATTCAGTGGTTTAAAAAAAGTAATAGTTACCATCTCTTAATGTAATGATTGTATACATATAAAGTAACATTGTTCATAATTAAACGTAATATCTGTTTTAAAAAAGACAAAAGCTCGTTTTCACCCATTTTTTCAAATGTAATACAAACTATATGTATTACATTTGAAATGTAATAACTTATGTATATGAATGTAATAGTTTATACAAGTAAATGTAACACTTTGATAGATGAAATTGAAACATATTTCTATAGATAATGTAATACTTTTACATTATTACTTTATAATGTAATAGTTACCATCTCTTAATGTAATGAATGAATGTATTATTACTTTAAGTCATTGATAATGTAATACTTAAAAAAAAAACACTATTACTTCACAAGTGTAGTACTATTACTTATAGCAATACCAACTATTACTTAAACAAATGAGAAGTATTACTCAAAATTAAAACAGTTCCTAACACTATTATTAGTTAAAAAAAAACACTATTACTTCACAAGTGTAGTACTATTATTTATAACAATATCAACTATTACTTAAATAAATGAGAAGTATTACTCAAAATGAAAACAGTTCCTAAAACTATTATTAGTTAAAAAAAAAACACTATTACTTCACAAGTGTAGTACTATTACTTATAGCAATATCAACTATTACTTAAACAAATAAGGAGTATTACTCAAAATGAAAACAGTTATTAAAACTAGGATGAACACATGATCCTCACACACATAACACGCACAAACTCACCACTCTCAGCCTCTCTCTCTCTCTCTAAACTCTCCCTATCTCTCTCTATCCGTTCTCTCTCTCCTCTCTCTCTCTCTCTAAACGCCATCTTCGTTCTCAACCAAGCTTCCCTCACCAAACCATCGCCGGCGACCAAGTTCCTTGAAGCTCCCTCACCGGTGACCCAATTTCCCTCAATCCTCCTCACCTTTCTCTCAATCTCCCTACCTCCAAACAACGCCATTTGAGGCATTCTGTCGAAAAGCTTAAGTGCATCATCTGTGCAACCCAGCTTACAATAACACTCAAGCAAACACCACCAAGAAAACTGCATAAATCAACGCCGGAGACAATCAAAAATATTGAAATCAAGTTCAAACCCACAAAATCAAAAGCATAAACTGATGAAATTCAATTTCGGTCTCGAATATCTCAAAAATTTGGCCTGAATTCAAAAAAAAAGAGTGAAATTTGCAGGTGATTTGTGGACAGAAGATAGCGACTGTGTCAATGGAGAAGAATGCGGCATTGACGATGTGTGTGGGTTAGGAGACGAGGCCGATCGAGAGAGTAGCGGTGGAATGGGATTGGGGGCGACGACGCTATAGTAGGTGAGACGACTTCAGAATGGGTTTCGGGTCGGGTGATGAAGCGGGTTTCGGGTCGGAATGACCCGTCTCATGGATGAGACGGATATCCCTGTTCTCACATAAGTTTTTGTCTTATTTTTTTTTAATTTCTACCTACCCTAAATACAATCAAATTATAAATAAGGGAATTTACACCATAAGTTTCTTCTGGAACAAATCATTTCTCACTAAGTTCCTCATTGTATTAAAATGTCCCATAAGTTTTCATGTTATATTATGTATAATACAACATTTAGTTATGCAGTAATTTAAAATCATAATACTGAATCCGCACCACCGCCTCCGCCACAGCTCAGCTCCGCCGCCGCCGTCTGCTATAGCCGCATGCCGGATTCCGGTCAATTTTCGCCAGAATCCGGTCAATTTTCACCGAAATTCGGCCGCCGGTCGCCGAAATTCGATCGCCGGAGGTCGAAATCTGGTCCCCGGTCCTGGGCTTCGGACTTCGGTCACCGGCCGCCGCCGGAATGCAGTATTATGACCTTAATTGATGTTGTATTTTCGAAACATAATACAACATCATAAAAGGAACTTATTGAACATATATTTTAAAAAAAGAAACTTATGGGGCAATGACCCTATAAATAATAAATACTCCCTACGTTTCGGTCTCGGTCTCAGTCTCAGTTTAAGCTTCTTACTTTTCTTTTTAGTTTGTCCCAGTTTAAGGTTTTTATTACTTAAAATGGGCAATAAAACTCATTTGTCATACTCAAAAAAAAAAATTTCTTAACGACTTTCTCTCACCTATTTTACTTTTTATGTTGGATGTTATGGCTCGATGTCCTGGCAAAAGGGCTGGATTGCGAAACATCAGCAAACGTGGGAGCTTCAGCAGCGGTGAGGCGGCCGCCTGGGATTGCGTGAGGCGTGCGCCTCCAAGGCAGTGGCTTGGCCTGTGCTCGAACAAGTACCAGGCGGGCGGCTGGATGGAGGCGAGGCGGGCTCCTAGGCTCCAGAGGCTGTTCCAGTTGCCGAAGCGACGCGAGGCTGGCGCCTGGAAGAAGGTCAGGCGGGCGCCTGGGATGTCGGGCTGAAGACGTTTTGCGGGCTTTTACGTTTATCTTAGTTGTTGGGCTAGGGTTTGTTTGCTTAGTATAGAAGGATTGTAACCCTATGTAAACAATACAAATTATTGCACAAAATAATAGAGAGGCGGCACAATTCATAACCCCAAACAATTCGATCTCTTTCTCTTTCGATTCTCAATTGCTTTTGTGTTTGTTTATTGTCAATTGCTTTCGCTGCGTTGCACAACATTTTATACTCATAGCATTTATTTTTTTTTTTTAATCTCCGTAATTAATAAGTCAAACTAAAAACATTAAACACGAGTACTCCGGGAGTAATAAATTAGGACAGATAACATCGCAGTGGTATTTGTATATTTGGACACATACCAAACATATCAGTCAGGCAGGCACTATTTTCAATTTCTTCTGTCCATATACATTTCAGTAATATATAGTACTGTATCATTTGTATTTATTATATAAGCAGCTAACATTTCTAGTCAAAGCCCATAGGTTTCCTCTGGTATGAAAAAGATACTCCCTCCGTCCCTGAAAATTGTTCACCATTTTTGATCTGGCACGCAAATTAAGGAAATAGGTAGGAAGGAAAAAAATTGTGAGTGTAATTTGAAAATAGGAGAGAAAATTAGTGAAGAAAATAGTAAATTTAAAAAGTGTTGGAGTGTAATAGTGAATTAGGAGAGAGAATGAGCGAAGAAAATAGTGAGTGTTTATAATAGAATATTAATAAAACGTTTCCATTTTAGAAAAGGTGAAGCTTCAAACGGGACGCCATTTTGGATAAAAGGTGAAGCATTTTCGGGGACGGAGGGAGTATTATTGAACGGAGTAATTATGTTGGGCTAAGCCCAACATGCGAAGCCCAATTATTCAAACGTGATTATAGCAGCGTCATCAAGTGGACCGACCCAGTTATTACTAGGCCTATGGCCCAGCGACAAAGATCGGTCGACCTAGCTCGTTGTCCGACTATCATCAGTCTCGACTTAGCTTTATCCGACATACGATCATCTCCTTGTAAGAATTATAACCGGCTATAATACAAAATCAGGTCGACCTTGATCTACTCGATCAACCTCGACCTACAGAGACGTAGCGCGACTAGAACTCTTTCCGTAACAGCTTCCTACAATCACGGAGTCAGTCACGTCCACGATTCTCTCCATGATCTTAGGGATTCTACGCAATCCCAGTGCAACACAATTTCTTATCAGATGCTATAAATACCTCACAACATCCATCGTTTAGAGGTAATGTCTTATTTGTTGTTCAATTGATCTCAATACAGTTTATAAGCTAAAACACGTGATACTTACTCTCACGCCGGAGGGTCGTAGCCGGAGACCATCCCGACTAGTTGTGTGTTCATTGGTTTCAGGCTAAACAAAGCCAGGAGATCATCATAATTGTTGGACGGAGGCTGATCAACACGTTTCTAGCTGCATCAATTATTATCTCCACATACACACCAGCTTATGTAATTTTTTGTTTGTTTATACACCCCATATTCATTTGAAATTGTAAAAATTGTCATTTTAATGTCTTACTTATGTGCAAAATCCAAAAATTGTTTTAATACTTTTTAAATAATGGGGTTCACTGGTTATACTCACCACAAATACCCACTTTACACTTAGTTATTATTGTCTACACCACTTTCTCTCTCCTATCTCATTATCTACCCTCACAATTGGATATAAGTGTTTCGGTTCAAATCGTGGTTTAAGATTGAACCGAACTAAATCATGCGGTTTGGTTTGATTTGGTTTGGTTTTCAAGCACGAATGGATTGGTTCAGTCTCAAAAATTGGCAGACCACATGATTCGATTTGGTTTGTGGTATGACCTTCTCTAACCAAATTAAACTGAACTGAACCAAATCAAACTGCGGTTTGAGAACGCGAGATCGAACCAACCGACCAAACCGGAAAACAGGAGTATTATATATGTGAGCGAGTTTGTGTGTTTGTTTACAGACCTCCTAAACACTAACTCTTGTGCATAGTGTCATGGCTACAATGGCAACAGCCCAAATGCCACACAACTTTCATGAATTCTTCATGAAATGGACTGCTGAGCAAAAACTTCACCTCCATGAGCTCATATCTGCAACTAAACCATCCATTTCCTCCTCCACCTCCACCACCGCCACCACCACAACCAGGGATTCTCTCGTTAACCAAGTCATTGGTCACTATGAAGAATACTATCGGGTCAAGTCGGATTGGGCACAAGAAGACGTGCTTCTCATGCTCTCCCCACCATGGAGAACCAAACTCGAAAGCTCATTTCAATGGATTGGAGGGTGGAGACCCACCATGGCCTTTCATTTGCTGTACTCCAAATCAGGGTTACAACTCGAGGCCTGGCTTGACCACAGAGGTGGTACTACTCCACCGGAGGATTTGGGAGAACTGAGTTCGCACCAACTCACCTTGGTCAACCAACTGCAGTTGACCACTGTGGAGGAGGAGAGGAAGATAAGTGAGATGATGGCGGAGCGCCAAGAAACCATAGCCGACAAGGAGATGGTCGAGCTGAGTCATGAGGTAACCATGTCAATGGGGAACGAAATGGGTATTCACCCTGACCATGACCAAATTGTGTCAGCTCTGAAACCAAAGGAAGACGGACTGAAGAAGATATTGGAGAGTGCTGACGGTCTACGACTAAGGACACTCAAAGGGGTGATTCAGATTTTGACATCAAGTCAAGCACTTCACTTCTTGATTGCTGCTGCAGAGCTCCATCTCAGGCTGCATGACTGGGGAAAGCAACACAATGACCAACAAACTCAACTAGCACTATAGTAAGCATTAAGGCACTTGGCACTACTGCAATAAACACTTAACAACATCAAGTATTAAGCATTAAGCACTAAGCATCACTAGAGTGTTAGCAGAGTAGCATCATGTCATGTACTAAGAATCTTGCATCTCTAGAATGTTAGTAGACTAGTATTGTGTCATGCAGTAATAATCTCGCATCTCTAGAATGTTGGTAGACTAGTATCGTGTCGTGCTGTAAGAACATCTGAAATGTTGTGTGTTTCTTTCGGTTCCGTAGCAGTAAATGAATTTGTGTCATTCAGATGCATTATTAATGTGTGTGTGTGTAAGAGAGGGAGGGTAGAAGGGCTAAGGTGCACATTTTATCAGAATAAACTTTGAAGATAAATATAGTACAGATGTTTTTATGGTCACATAACTAACCTAAACTATCATGAAACTGAAAATTGATAAAACTGAGCACCTCTACGTTTATTGAGTTCAGATCCTATCTACGGGAAAGGGAAAGGGAAAGGGAAAGGGAAAGGAGATAAGAACGAGATACGGTAGAGATTGAGGCTTGTACTGTGACCACTGAATTTGAGTATATTGTGAAATCCCCCTCCCAACTGTATCATGTTCAACTCGTCATCAAAGATGTGAATCGCTCTTCCTGCAAAAAAAAAGGCATTGAATATCAATCAGATACAGCCATTCAATCTGTTTAATGAACTCCAGAAGGCAGAAAACCGAGAAGAAAAAAAAAAAACAATAACGGACTCAGATAATTCATTATACCTTCACTACAGCTCCTCTTTTCCGGTACTAGTCTGAGTAGCTTTGTCCCGATTCTGCTGGATAAAATCGATAATATCTTCCTTGGTCCTACCTCCGTTATACTGAGAGATGTTTCCACTTGCTGACTTGAAGTACAATGTTGGATACCCTTTGACTTCAAAAGTTTCTTGTGGGATATCATTTTCAGTGGAATCCTGATAGTAAAAACCAAGAAAGATTAACCTAAAAATTTACTTGAAATTGCCAAGCAAATCCGTCAACATTAAATGGTAACTCCAGCAATTTATCCTAGATGCTACAATGAGTTTACCAGTTAGCATATCCCAGAATAAATGTCCACTTTCACTTTTTTTTTGCCGACTAAGTTGAATTTTGACCAACTTTTAATGATATACTCCCTCCGTCCCACCCAAAAAGGCACAAAATTGGCCTTGCACGGGAAATAAGAAAAGTATATAGTGGAATAAGTTTTTGTGAGTATGAAAAGTGAGGTAGGAGGGATAAAGTGGGTTAGAGAATAGTAAGTGGATAATTATTGTATGACTAGTGAGTCCCATGAATAAAGAAGTATTAAATAGTTTCCTGGAAGTGTGCCTTTTTAAATGGGACACCCAAAATGGAAATTTGTGCCTTTTCGAGTGGGAAGGAGGGAGTATAGGTTATCTTCATGAATATTTAAAAATAGGTATGGATAGTGTTTCTATTAGTGCATCAATAACCATTTTTAGAATAGTACGAAGATAATCAATTTTTTATAACTTTTTGGTCAAAGTTCAACTCAATTGATCAATAAAGTTAAAGTGCAGCATTTATTCTGGAACAAAGGGAGTAACTCGCAGCTCATGACCCCATGGCCAGTTGGGTCCACTTGATACAAGGATCATATGATCAGGCAAGTTGGGCCCACTTTATACTATGATCATATAATCAGGACTCACAGTTCTTTAGATAGATTATACTTGCTGTATTGTGAAGAAGCCTAAGCATGAATAAATATCAAAGACCTCAACTGGTCCTCCAGAGTTATCAATGATGACAGTTTTGAGTTAAATATCTTACTAGCTTTGCGATAACGACTTCAGCATCATTTCCGAATGACACAGCAACTTCATCCAAGATTGGGGCCAACTTTTTGCAGTGTCCACACCAAGGTGCATAGAACTCTATTAGAACTGCAGAATGAATAATGACCAAGCTATTAGCTATTGATATAGAAAGAAAAAGTAAAATAAGGAACAACCGATATGGCTAGTGCTTATACACACCATTTTTCCCGGAGTTGAAGACAATGTCCTGCAAAGTTTCAGCAACGACCACCTTTACAGGTTCATCATTGGCTTCAGGAATAGGTTGAGATTTCTTGTATGGCTGCACATATCCATCCTGCATTTATGTACTCAAGTCAGCTAATTTAGATTTATTTATAAGTTAGATACTCTCCCTCCGTCCCATAAAGATGTTCCCATTTGCCAATTTTGTTTGTCCCAAAAAAATCGTCTCATTTTCAAATTTGCCAACCAAAGAAGAAGAGGAGAGAGGAGAGGATGAGAGCCAACCAAAGAATAAAAGGGAGTACTGGAGTAATAATTAAACCTCATTAAGGTCAATGATGGAAATGAAAATAGGCTATTAAAATATTTGATTAGTTAAATGGGACTATCACTATGGGGCGGAGGGAGTGAATTAGTTCATCAAGAACAAAGGAAAAAGGTGCTAAACTGACAATTATCCTCAATAAAAACACATACATGCACACCCACACACAAAAAACGCGAAGAGTCATCAAAATGGAATCTACCTTGAACTCCTTTACCCATGATTCAATCTGGTCAGGTTCCAGATTTGGTTGGAGATATTTCTGACCATCACTTGTCTGTATCACAATGAGGGGAACCTGGTTGTCTTTAAGGCCAAAATACTGTTGGTTTAAGCCACAAAGTAATCATGTCAGCACATCATTTACATATAATCTATACTTGCAAGAACAATATTGTCATTACTAACCTGAAAAGCACCTTTACTGGCCTCAAGGTCTCCTATCAGAAAACTAATACCCTTTCCCTTGTACTGCTTAGCAACGTCGTGATATTTTGATTTGAAAGCATCAACAAGCTCACTGCTGAAGTCTAGAAACAACATTGCCTAACAATTCCAAGATCCTTATTAGAAATTATTGCTCAATTGAAAGTAGATATTACTCACACAGCCATAAAAAGTAAATAGATAAATAAGGTGACAAGTTAAAAAAAAGAAAAGGAAAGAGTACTCAGACATGTTCTTAAAAGAAGTCCACTATTGAACATATAGTAAAAGTAAACCGTGTAAAACTCTATGTGAAGTTCAGGACACCATGGCCAACGATTTAAAAGATCACATGCAACATGAAATCAACAGAGAGATGACAATTTTCAGCAATCTAACTGTTTACCTTTGAGTTGGCACTGTTGAAGAATTTGATGACAAATGGATGATTGCTTGGGTCTTTGTCAAAAAGAGTAACTATTGGGATACTTGCTTCCTCAATAGATTTCTCTAATTCTTCTAATTGAAAATCCTGTACAAGCCATGTTCTTAGAATTAGACACCAGTACACATCTTTTGAAAGATGTTGCAAAACCAATACGTGAAAATGATTTAAGTATTATTTTCAGACCTGGAAATCTACAACGAGCTCATCAAATGGCTTGAATAATCGAACAATAGGACCAGACACTGACGATTCTCCTCTTGGTAGAAGCTTTGCATCCAAAGTGTGGGCAAACTCATAATCAGACCGCAATTTCTGAGCTAAAGCTGAGAAATTATTGAACTTCTCTCCAGAAAATTCTGGGAACACTCCAACCTATAGAAATATGAACTCAGTATTGTATTGGACACTCAAAGTGACACGATGGAGATAAAAAAAAAAGGCATTTATGGAACTTACAACAACAATTTTATTTCCCTCAGTAAGAGCAGCAGCATCTTCCTTTGATTTTATTTCGGCAGAAGCTGGTCCACTCTGTTTCTTCAAATAAGCAACTATACCTTCTGCATCTCGAGGCCCTTTATACTCTTGAACAATTTTCCCGCCATCTCTCAAGATCTTAATAGTGGGGAATCCCTTAACATCATAGTCACCAGCAATACCTTTGTTCTTCTCCTCATTGGCATCAACTTTTGCTAGCACAACTGGGGGTTCATTACTACTCAATATAGATGCAGCTTTCTCATACTAGAAAAAGGGACATCAGTCAGATATGTTGCTAAAATTACTATCAACTGAGCGTGAGGTAAGTTAGAGTCACAAGGATTAAACTAAGATTTTGATTACCTCGGGAGCAAGCTTCTTGCAGTGACCACACCTGTTATAAAATTTATAACAATATTAAAAACACCACAATATGCTACCAGAAAAGATAAATAACATCAAATTTGCACTAACGAATTGAAGTAAGATCCAAAGAAACAAGAGCAATTAAGCATACGAAAATTGATGGGGTCAGCTTTCCTTCATGGTGCCTAAAAGGGTGGCCCAGTGCTTGCCATTGTGGGTTTTTAAAAGATCTAATATTAGCAGTATTGCCTCTGCAAGCAGGGACAATCTTTCCTAGCTTCAAACTCATGCATGCATACGTATACATCCAACACAAACAAACGTACAGCCAACACTTTTTGTTGCTTATTATTCAATTCTCATAATAAAATTCAAAGTTAATACATGGCAAGAACACTCATGATTACTATAAATTGAAGTACCTTTTGAGGTTATTATCCTTCTCTCGAGAGCAGCCTGTGGTGTTATCCACATGCCAACAAAGAGGTAGAAAAGAAAGTACTTCTACAGGTACACAGTAACAAGAGTACATTTGAGAGGATCATTGAAGAGTAATAAGTTGAAACCAGCGGCAACTTATAAAGTGGCCAGACAATTGAAAGTGAAAGTCATCATCTTTGTCAAAGTGGCCAAGGGCAAAGATTTTACTCTATAGTGATTAATCGCTCCACCACAATACAAGGGTCTCCCCCTGTTTCTTTTTCTTTTTCTTTTTCTTTTTCTTGAATCTCAATTTCTTGACTAATATTTATCAAATATTGGTTTTCCAAATAAAATAATACCATGAAGTATCTCGAATAATAGTAATCAGTGAAGCAAAAAGACTTATACAAACCACCGAATCTTTGGATGCATTGGTTCATACATTCTTTTAGTTAATTCTAGAAATCATTTTTTTTCTATAGTTTTGTGGATTAATGATGTCAAACATGAAACTCTTGTTTCCCCGCCATAACATTGTAAGGGGGTGTTGAGGATGTTCGGACATGATAGTTAACAAGGGTAAGAGAATTAAGACAAACTTTTGAAGGGCTTAGATTTATAGGGTATTCATTATGGGAGGATCATTTCGGGACAGGGGGAGTATAAACAATATTTATTTATACACTTTATTTGGTAAAACCTTCTAGAGAAAACAAAATACTCCCTCCATCCCAAAATGAATGTCCATAAAATTTCAAATTTGCTCTTAGTCAAGTGCAAATTTGAGATTTTTTTGGACATTCATTTTGGGACAGAAGAGGTAGTAGAAGATACATTATTTAAAAGGGGGGACAGATGATGGAGTGGCTTCTTTTGGTGAAGCCCAATTCGATGCAAGTTTCGGGCTGCGCAATTTTGAAGCTTCTTGCCCAATCTTTGGAATAATAACGCCCCAATTGGAGTTGATTTTACAAATCAACTTCCTTGATTTTCTTTTCAAAAGTTGAAAATGTACATTCATCCAGGGACTAAGTCAGTAAAAGCTTACAGAAAAATCAATGGTACTGGGTAACAAGTATGATAAAAATAAACTCAATAAAGTTGTTAAAGTATAGCTTCTCCACTAGAAATTGATAAAGTTTGATAAAGTAGGGAAATTTCCTATCAGATCTGGATATTTTGAGCAATACAAAATTGTATAGCAAACCTTGAGCAGGAAACAGTAATTAAACTCCAACCCAAGACGCTAATCACTTAAAAATAATAATCATTGACCAAAGTCAACTCACGAAGAGAAACAGAGCATGCAAAATCATACATTCAGATTCAACCCCCGTTGAATTGCATCAAGTAAGGAATTATAGAAACGTAACTCGCAACACAATTCTTCATTTCAATCAAACTAAATCGAATATAATAATTTTGGCACACGCCACACTCAACAATAACAAAACGAGAAATTGAAGTTACATAAAAGTGAAATCAAAGATAAAGTTAGGGTTTAAAAGAGTAGGTAGGTTAGTTACCAAGGAGCGTAGAACTCGACGACGATGAAATCATGCTTGCTAATAGTATCAGCGAAGTTGGAGTCATCTAGAGTCAAAACGAACTCCTTCGTATCTGATGCCTCCGGCGCCGCCGCCTCTTCAGCGGTGGAGAACGACGATGTAGCGAGGAGGGAAAGGAGGAAGACGGTGATCCACGACGCCATTGTTGATAATGCTGGAGATTTATTAGTGATATGGGGTTTATATAGAGCAAGACTATAGAGATATGAGGGAGAGAGGAGACAAATTACGATTCAGGACTCTGTGAGCCATTGTTTTGTCACGTTTCCACGTGGCGGTTTATAAGTGGGTTTTATTGCGTGGTTATTTGCCACGTGGGAATGTTTTAATAAATATGAGGAAAAAATCAAGCCTAAAAATTGCATAAAATCCATGTGATTTGGTTAATGAGTAGAAGTCAATAATTTATTATGGAATTTTGGTTTTGGAAAAAAAGTTGTTTTCACTGAATTTTTACAAAAATATTTGTCAAAATCTTAAAAAAAAAAATGTGTTTTTTGTTAAGCTTAGAAAAAACGTGTTTTGTTTCTCTCGCTAGTGCCAGTGCATGTGTAACAAAGTGCAAGTGTTAGTGTAACAAAGTGCCAGTGTAAAAAAGTGTTAGTGCATATATATTAAGTGTCAGTGTAAAAAGTGTCAGTGTTAATGTAACAAAGTGCCAGTGTAAAAAAGTGTCAGTGCATGTATATTAAGTGCCAGTGTAAAAAAGTGTCAGTGTTAGTGTATCAATGTGCCAGTGTAAAAAAGTGTCAGTGTTAGTGTTATTAAGTGCCTGTATAAAAATTGTTTTTCCTAAGCTTAAAAATTAAAAAAAAAAAACATGTTTTTTGTAAGACCAACTCAAAATATTTATTAGGTTTTATTTTATTTAAATAAAAATTAATTGCATATTTGTAATCTATACTTCCTCCGTCCCAATAATACCTTCGCCATTTTTGTCTGGCACACAAATTAAGGGTGAAAAAAATATTGCGAGTGTAATAGTAAAATAGGAGAGAGAATGAGGGGAGGAAATAGTAAATTTGAAAAATGTTGTGAGTGTAATACTCCCTCCGTCCCAATCTAAATGTCTCAAAATGGGTTTGGCGCAGGAATTAAGGAAAGTGATGTAAGAAAGAGAAAAAATTTAAATATTGTGAGTATGAAAAATTAAATAGGAGAGAGAATGAGTGGGAGGAATAGTTAGGAGAGAGAATGTTGTGAGGGTAAAAGTAAAGTAGGAGAGAGAATGAATGGGTGAAATAGTAAAAAAAACTTTCCTTTTATGAGTTGAGACATTTTAAATGGGACGTCCAAAAAGGAAAGTTGAGACATTTAGATTGGGGCGGAGGGAGTAGTAAAATAGGAGAGAGAATGAGTGGGTGATTCCTCCAACTTTTCTTTTAAACACCCGCATCTTTCGTTATTTCTCCGTGATCACAAAAAATTTAAACAAAGATGATAATTAGTTACGATCTAAATCGTGGTTTGAGCCGTAGCCTAGACTATGGTCTGAACCACAGTTTAGACCGCGATCTGAATCATGGTTTAAACCATATAATTGAACAAAACCGAACCAAATCATAGCGGTTTGATTTGTTTCGATTAGAATTTTTTCATGGTTCGGGATGGGGTCTTAATAACATAAGTTATTTACCAACTCGAATCTGAATTAATCTGGACCCAATAGAACATATTCAGAACTAAGACTACCTGCAATGGGTTAGATGAAATGGAGATGAAATCCATTTCATCCAGCTCAAGCCTTGCAATGGATAACTGAAAGCTAGTTGAATTAATTGGTGGGATGAAATATTTCATCCCGGTTGAAACGTCTTTTCTTTTTTTTTTTTTTTTTTTTTTTTTTTGAATTCAACAAGTGTCACTGATTGATTGGGTATATGAATTTTCGAATTTAATATTTTATCCCAAATTAATTATCACCTAGTAAATTAATTTTTTTTTAATATTTTTTTTCACCAAAAGTCATCATTTTTTTTCCCTACAAATCGATATAAGTTTCATTTGATTTGGACAAAAAAAAAAAACACTTAGTTTTCAATTTGGGCTGAATTATTACCTAGTAAATTATTATTTTTTTTAATTTTTTTTTTCACCAAAATTCATCATTTTTTCCCCTACAAATCGATATAAGTTTCATTTGATTTGGACACAAAAAAACACTTAGTTTTCAATTTGGGTTTGAATTATTACCTAGTAAATTATTATTTTTTTAATTTTTTTTTCACCAAAATTCATCATTTTTTTCCCTACAAATCGATATAAGTTTCATTTGATTTGGACACAAAAAAAAACACTTAGTTTTCAATTTGGGCTGAATTATTACCTAAGTAAATTATTATTTTTTTAATTTTTTTTTCACCAAAATTCATCATTTTTTATCCTACAAATTGATATAAGTTTCATTTGATTTGGACAAAAAGAAACACTTAGTTTTCAATTTGGGCTGAATTATTACCTAGTAAATTATTATTTTTTTTAATTTTTTTTTCACCAAAATTCATCATTTTTTTTCCCTACAAATCGATATAAGTTTCATTTGATTTGGACACAAAAAAAAAACACTTAGTTTTCAATTTGGGCTGAATTATTACCTAGTAAATTATTATTTTTAATTTTTTTTCACCAAAATTCATCATTTTTTTTCCCTACAAATCGATATAAGTTTCATTTGATTTGGACACAAAAAAAACACTTAGTTTTCAATTTGGGCTTAATTATTACCTAGTAAATTAATGTTTTTTTAATTTTTTTTTCACCAAAATTCATCATTTTTTTTCCCTACATATCGATATAAGTTTCATTTGATTTGGACACAAAAACAAAACACTTAGTTTTCAATTTGGGCTGAATTATTACCTAGTAAATTATTATTTTTTTTAATTTTTTTTTCACCAAAATTCATCATTTTTTTCCCTACAAATCGATATAAGTTTCATTTGATTTGGACACAAAAAAAAAACACTTAGTTTTCACCAAAATTCATCATTTTTTTTCCCTACAAATCGAAATATTTTTTTAATTATAAATAATAATAATAATTATTATTATTTTACTAATCATAAAAATAAAGAATATAAATAAAATAAAATAAAAGTAGTGGGGTATAGAATGATGAGTTGGAGGGAGTTGAAATTTAATTTAAGTTAGCCATTGGAGTGGGGGTAAATGAAATGGGTAGATGAAATATTAGGTGGATGAGAAAAAGTGTAAAAAGTGTTAGATGAAATGGGGAAGTGGGATGAAACCACTGTGGATAGTCTAAAGAGAAAATTATCTACACAAACACATGTCAGAACTCTTTAGTTTCTGCAAAATTTTGATTTTTCTAGTTAAGACTTAGCCTCTCTCTAAATCTACAAAATCTGGAGTATTTCCCTCCAACATTCACCACCTTCTCCAGTACTAGCAAACTACCAAATGAGCCTATTAACAGATCATCCCGCGCCAACAAATTAACATTTTTCTGTACAAGGGCAAACCCCGATGCGCCAAGCGCTCCCCGCCAAGCGTCATCCCCCTCGATTTCTACCTGCTTCTACTGATCTACTCGGTCCTGCTTTCTAAACTGCCTAAAACTGAACTGTGCAAATTTCCTTTCAGATTCTTCTCTCCTAAGCAGAAGCAGCCTCTTGCATTTACAGTATGTGGGCCCAGGCCCGGCTCTCTCATGGACCCCACGCATAGTTGGAGTTCTTCCTTATGTTTTTCTTCTCTCCTAACTTTGCCTAACCTGTTCATGAGCTTTTAAAGCGTCCGATGTAAATCTTTCTAAAGCTTTGAAAATAGGGATAATACCTCCTTGTAAACTAGTTGAAGCAGCAGCATTTACCAGTTTAATAGCGTCCTTATGTCTTGCTTTCTCTTCATTCATCTTATGGCGTAAAGAATCCAGGTCCACTTTCAGATCATCCAGAGGGGAAACTCCACTGTCTGACGCAACAATCGAGCCACCAGTTTTATCTGACATTGCATCTTGATCATTTCCCAATTTACCCTTTTCCGTTCTGATGGATTTACGTCTGTTCTCATAATCTTTTATAATATAATCGGCCCTAATCCTCTGTCTTTGCTCCTCGTCTTGTCTCTCCCATAACTGTCTCAAGTTTGAAGCAAAAGAAAGCATTGCATTCGAGACGGACAGTTCTGATACAGAGTCCATTCCTTGGTGCCAGTCGTTGCATATAACGAAGATTGGAGGTGCACCTAACCGGCCCGGGGAGAAGGGAACGGGTCCATCGGCTGTGTGTTCTGGTTCATAATGAAGGCACCGTATAAGCCAGCCATGCAAGGACTCAACGTATAACTTTTGGGCGTTAATCCAATCCCTGAAATGGGTGCACCAGGTTTGGAGCCCATGTTCAAGTTCACGGCTGGCTCTCAAGCTTGAATCTCTTCCGAAGCCGGTATTTGCTCTTAGTGTTCGAGATTTACTGTCGAGGATGGCTTGGAACTGTTTCTGGTGACATTTGAGCATGGACTTCCACATTCTTATCAATCTGCAGGAGACAGTAAAATTACCATGGTTAGAAAAAGTGAGAAACATCCAGTTCCATGGGATGAAAGGTGGTTAAAATTTCAACAGGAAACCACAAGATACAGATAAAGAGCAGCTTTTGCATTTCCAGCAGAGAAAGACACACAAGTAACAAAAGGGTAAAGATGTTCAAGCATGAATATGGATTTTCATATGATGGGCCTTAATTTTTTTTCTTTTCTTTTTCAATTTTTTTTACAAAATTTACCCCCACCTATTTCTTCTTAGCTTTATTTTTTTTTAGAAAATAAAAAAAAATTAAACCCCCACCCCACCTCTTCTCTTTGAAGATTTCATATAGATGATTCGTGTTAGCAGATCCCAAATCATTTTAAGACTAAGGCTTAGTTGTTGTTGTTGTTGTATTAAAGAAACACACTAACTAAAAATAAATGCACACAGCGCATTTTTTTCGGTGGGGGTTTGTGATTAAAACACAACTTGTAAAACCCTAAATTTGTTGAACATCTGGCTTCTTGTTAAAACAAGAACATGATTCTGGAAAATGTATCCTTGGCTGAACGTAACCGCTACACAAACCATACCGTCTCACAAATTATGTAAGCATGTAACTAATGGAGGCATGTGTCTAAAATAGCAAAACAGCTTGATTGATGCATTTCCAATGTGTGGATAAGCTGAATCTTACTACCTCTGTAATTTGAAATTTTTTTGGTCATTCATTTTAGGACGGAGGGAGTAGATAACGAATATTTAAGGTGAAGAGCATTCCTTTTACCAGAAATATAGGTATAAGTACGGGGAATATGCTCATACCCGTGAATCAGTTCACTAACTTGCGGCTGCAGCTCCTCATCTCTCAGCTTCTGTATTCTGCTAGATATAACATCAATAGCTTTGATGCAAACATTAAGTCTTGTTAGCAACCTTCGAATAGAAGCCTGTGTAGCATCAATCTTACTAGACTCAGCTCCTCGATCATCCAAAACTTTCAGCTTTTTGCACATCTTTTCATAGCTGACCCGCAGCCTTTCTTCATCCTAAAATAGAACAATCACATGATATATTAAGCAATGTAGTATAGCAAATGGATAACAGAGACCCCAAAACAAAGAATGTCTAATGGCGTTGATGGGAATAAATATGTAAACACATACTCTCGTACAAAAAAAATTATGTCAAAGATGGAGTTAACAATATCAGGTTCAACGTTAAATATAAGGATTAATATCAGTGGCATCTCAGCTACGATCAAACAAGATTGAAATAAAAAATAGATAACCTAAGATATAAATTATCCTAAGGAAATTGAAATTATTCGAGACATTTCAAAATAGAATGGGTTACCGGAGAAATACCACTATTTCACAACCACAACCGTAGAACATGAATAATAAGGTAATAATACAATACAATCATTTTCACTTGTAGAGGCAATTATAATACAGGTTTCCATCATTTCCGATGGAGCCAAAGACTCACTATTTTTTGTCTTGGGAATATGATGGAATAAAGCATGTACAATATAAGGACCCAACAACATTATAGGAGTTGGCCAAGACATTCTATCAGAATTTGGCATACAAAAAAAACATAATATACATTTACACATTAACATTTTTGAGCACATCACAGATTATAGACTCGGCATCAAATTACCTTTACTTCCTGGTATAGTTTCTTCTCCCATGCATAAAGCTTCTCCATTGTAGATGAAAGGTGTCGAGACTTAACATTTTCGTCTAACCCAGCATCCAGTTGATAGGCTCTTGCTAACTTCAGAACTCGTGGACGCAATCTGATTGGTCGTATCAGAGAGCGTGAAGACGAGGAAGATGGTGACACCCGATACAGGATCCTGGACACGATCACTGCAGAGCAACCAAATGTACCAAACTTAATGAACAGCACTGCCACAGAATTAATAAGCATGAAGAATGTTTGAAAATATGGTTGAGCAAAATGGAAAAAATGCCTTTCTCTCCAGCATAGAAACAAGGCTGTCACATTCGTAAGTTTACATGATATAATAACGAACCAAGAGCTTGAGCATATAATATTCCCTGTTCTTTATCCCAAACAATAGCATGAGAAAAGCAGCACAAAAAATGTTAGGGAGACCAAGTTGCAAAAGGATGTGTGAAAAAATTGCAATTAGGAAACAAGTACAAAAATCATTTATCACATAAGACTTGCAAAGAATGTAATGGCTGAATACTTTTAATTGCTTTATCAAACTACCAGTATAATTCGGACTTGCATAACCAGTTTCCAAAAATTTCATGTTTCTTTTCAGTTTAGGAGTATGTATGCATTTTCAAGGGACAAGCAAATTTCTTTGAGGACAAAATCAGTCAGCGTTAACAGAACCACCATTTCTATAAGATGACACTGCAGAAATACAGAGGCCAAAAAGATGAAAAATCCCTGGGGCAAATGAATTTTACAGCATTACAACATGGGATATAGGATAAATGGGATAGATGGTTTCTCAATAGGATTTGGAAATTACTACGCAAATACAGTGGCAAGTACTCAATACTTGACACATCATTCTCCCACAAAGATCAATACATATTCATTCACCTTCTTTAGAACCCTCATCCCCCAGTCAATACTATCAGTGATTGTACATGTCCATGGTCCTATTATGGTTCACAAACTAGTAGTGCAAGAAGCAGAGAGACATGAGAACAATCAATAATAGTTAGCATGCTTTGGAAACGGTCGAGTAGGAAGCTTTCTAAGGTATCAATAACCAGACAACTATTTTATACTCCCTCCGTCCCGAAATGATTTTCCTACTTTTTTGATGATTGATACGAAGGTATTTTGAGCAATAAATTTAGGTTTATTTAGTGATCCTAATGAAAATTTAAAACATGTTATTGATACATCATTATAAATAATAGTATCAATAACAATTTTTAGATGCTCATTAGAATAAATAAATAAACCTTAATTTATTACTCAAAAAACTTTCGTATCGACAAGAAAAAAAAAGTAGGAAGTCATTTCGGGATGGAGGGAGTACAAATCACAAGTTTATAACTGGACATTAAAATAAAAGCACTTGATACTAGACCTTTAAGTACAGCAAACTTAGGCTGATATGGAATCTTTCCCGCCTCAAGCATCACGGCAACCTCTTTCCCATACCCAGAGGCTATTTCAAATTCATCCTTAATTTCATTAACAACCTCCTGAAGATCTCGAGTGCCATGAGCAGATAAAGTGGTCAAACTACTCAACTTTGAGGAATCGACATCAGGCATTGATGCCTCATCTACCTCAAAACTCACCCCTTTCTTCCTCTCATATACCTCTTCCTTGCCTTTTGATACAATGGTGTCAGGGCTGCTTTTTTCCTCATCCAAGTTAACTGGTTGTGCAGCCTCACGGTTTTCCCATGTCGCCTCCTCGTTATTCTGCCATGTTGCCTCCTCATTATTCTGCCGAGATGCTGCCTTAGAAGTGGTGTCACTAGCTCCTGCCCGCATTCCCCTTCTACTGCTTTCCTCACTACTATGCGAGGGTTCTGTATCAGTATTTTTGTGTGGAACTGCCCTAGATGTGCCTTCCCCAAAATTTCTCTTCATATTCAACTTGTTCTTTTTACCAACTTCTCTATGGAATGCCTCACTTTCTGTCTCTTCTTCCAAATCAGGAATCCCCTCCCTCTCTCTAACTTCATCTGAATCAGGGCTACTAGCAATCGAGCTATACCCATACTTACTTTCTGCATAATAACCAGGGTAACTATGATCATACCCATCAAAGGGGTTAAGAAAATCCCAACCGGATCCCTGAGGTGCAGGAGGAGGCGGAGGACCTGCTGGGCTTGGTTGCTTTCTCTCACTAACTTCTCTCCTTGGAGATTCCATAGGAAACCCAAAAAATCCTCCACCCTCATTAGTATAACCCGAATACACGCTCGAATTAGTATACTCCATTTGCTGCCCTCCACCCTGAAACATCCTTTGCTCCCGATCTTGAATTACCGTCCGCACTGCAGGAGCAGACTTTTTCATATAATAAGCACGGGTATTGGAAGCACCCTCATATCCGTAAGGGCCAGAATTTCCAACATTACCGTATCCATAAGGTTCAGAATTTCCTACATTATTATATCCATAAGGTTCAGAATTTCCTACATATGAGCCCCAAGAAGTTTGATACGGTCGATTTAACCCATACGCTCCCCAATCTGGTTGATAGGGTGGTGGCTGTGGATCCATTGGGTAAGAGTTCCAATCTGGTTGATATGGCGGAGGATTCATTCGGTAAGGGTCCTCCCAATCTGTTGGTCTAGTTGGATAAGAAGGTGGTGGAATTCCAGTTTTTCCACCACCACCATAATCATCACCATGTAAGTGAAGGTGACTTGACTCCGAATCTAAATCAGAGTCTGAATCGGACGACAATGGCAGGTGTGAATTCTCAATATCTCCATCATCATGATCATGGTCAATGGAATGTATGTGTGAAATTGAACCAGAAGACGAAGTGCTTTTCTTATTACTACCATCACCAGCATTATGATTTCTCTGCCTATGGTTCTGGCTATGTGGATTTGTGCTTCTGTTTTTGACTTTCTTGCCCTGATCAGAAGGCAATGTCAAAACAGGGGAGGAAGGAGCAGAGGTGGAAGGGATTACAAGCTCCTCCTCAACAAAGCGGCGGAGGGCTTCTCCGACATCCTTGAGTGAATGAAAGTAAGATAGATGAGCGGAGGAGAGAGCGTACCGGTGGTCGGCGGCAGCCCTAATTAGCTGTTTTCTCTCTCTGCAAAGTGTAACCAACGGTAAATCATCAACCTTAGACCCACTGCACCCCATTACGCCACTGCACAATCAACCACCGTCACCGCCGCAGAACCCAAATTGATCAAGCAAAAGGGTAAAGAAAACCCAACTCATATCCGTGCGTACAAATGCAGACCCATTGCAATTAAACCCTTCCAGATCCGTATCAAATAAGGAATTACTCCAAATTACGGAATCTTAGAGGGAAAATCATAAGAAATTCAGTGCTACCCAGTAGTATAAAAGGAAAAAAAGAGGTGGGTGAATTAGGAAGAAAACTGACCGTTATTGGGATTGAGGAAGCGGCCATGGATAAGGATGGGGCAGACAGAGAATCGCTTAAAACGATGAATCAATGCGGTGTTCTGGGCTCTGAATTTTTTTGTTTCTCTAGGGAAAATAATTGAGGGTTTTGGGGTTTTGCGATTTACAGTAGACAAGAACTCAGAAGGGTCTGTGACTGTGAGTCGTCGTCTTCTGATTTCTGAACCAATTAATGGTGATTCGAGCTATGGGGGATTAATTTATGAATTGAATTCATAAATCTGAATGATAAACAATGATGATCCGATCTTGAGCTAATAAAAATTGATTAGGGTTGAATAAAACAATTGGGGGATGTCAGAGGAAGCTCGTGGAACCCGCCATGGGTAACGGAAGGTGTAATTATTACCACAACCTCTTGGTATCGGCCATCATTACAATACCATATACTCCACCATTTTCTCTCTCTTTCTCTTCAATTTTTCTTCTCTTTCTTTCTCCCATTTCATTCCTTCTTTCTGATCTTCCGCCCAATGTCAAAGCTAAGGAGAGAAATGGGTGTTTGTTTGCCGCGTGCGGTGGTTCTGAATCATGAATTCAACGTCACTGGATTTATCTTCTTTGTCATTTAGGACGAAGAAAAAACGTAGGCCAACTAAATAGAATTGTTATTCACCCCAAAACAATACTCTGTCCGTCCCGCCGGATAGGGCAAAGTTTGTGCTTTACAAGGAAAATAAGAAAAGTGGTGTAAAAAAGAGAAAAAGTGTATAGTGAAATAAATATTGTGAGTGAAAGGAGATGTAGTAAAGAGAAAGTGTGGTAGAGAATAATTAGTGGATATATATTGTGAGATTATGACAAGTGGGTCTTACAAATAAAAAAGTAATAAAAAACTTTTCATTTTTGGATTGTGCCCTTTCAAATGAGATGTCCAGAAAGAAAATTTGTGTCCTTTCGAATGAGACGGAGGGAGTATTAGTGAATTTCTCGCAATATTAAGTCTATCAAAAAAATTAAACACTTAACACTGACACACCACCACTATTTCTAATCAAATTTTTTTGGGGAAATATGTTTCTCCATAATTTATAAAAAAACCTGTTTTTAAATACTCCCTCCGTCCCAGAAAATTCGTCACTTTTTACCCAAAATGGCGTCCCGTTTGAAACTTCACCTTTCCTAAAATGGAAAAGTTTTATTAATATTCTATTATCCCACTAATTATTTCCTCCACTCATTCTCTCTCCTAAAACACTATTACACTCACAACACTTTTTAAATTTACTATTTCCTCCACTAATTCTCTCTCCTCTTTTCAAATTACACTCACAACATTTTCCCACTTTTTTTCTTAATTTGCGTGTCGGGCCTAAAATGGTGACGAATTTCTTGAGACGGAGGGAGTATATCGACTTGGTGTTTTGAAGCCTAAACTCACTGTTTTGTTTTAAGGCCTAAACTCATTGTTTTAAGGCTTAAACTCGCTATTTTATTTTCTAGCTTAAACTCACTGTTTTAACGCCTAAACTCACTATTTTATTTTCTAGATATTTTAAGGCCTAAACTCAATGTTTTAAGGTCTAAACTTGATATTTTTAAGAAAGAAAGTGGGCCTTTTATAACTTATGGAGAAACAGGTTTCCCCTAAAACTTACTCATTTCTAATTTATCCCTTTAAACCCCTAAACAAATACTAACCTAAATTAATAAAACACACTCACACAACCTAAGAAATACTCGGTTAATTTTTTGGCCATGCCCGTTTCTCACTCCACATCGAGTTCCCCCATTTCTCCAACCATAAATTTCAAAATCAGTAACGAAATCGAATTATCAATACAATTTACTGAAAAAAATCTATTAGAATAAGGTTAATCAGCAAAATCAAGTGGTCATCGTATTCTTCTTTGTCGTCGTCCCCAAAACTCAAGTTCTACCCAAAGCCAAAACCCCTCACTCCCCAAAGTGACACACAAAGGTTTCTACAATCAGGGCTCCGATTATGTGCACCGCTGTAAATTGAATGAAGACGAAAAAATTGAAATTCATCTACTCCGGCATTTCGTCCTTACTTCTTCCGGCTGAGCTCCTATTCGTCTTTTGTCTCATCATTCATGTTTTACGCATTGTTGTGACCGAAAAGAGTATTTTGCTTGTGCCATGTTGAAGGTGATGGTTGGGATAGGGTGACGCTTTTGAAGGAGATGATGAGGATGGAGAGGCTAGGTAAATCTGGGAGGGGATGGTTGATTTGTGGGTGGATTTGGGTGGATGGTTGGAAGAAGAAAGGAGTACGTGTGTGAGAAAAGGAGAGTTTATAACATTGAAGGGTGTAAAACAAGGATTAATATGGTATTTTATTTAGGGTTAATTACCATTTAGGGTCAAAGGTCGTATAGCAGTCTTCGGGGGGGGGGGGGGCTGTGGTGGTTTCCTTGTCAATTTAGGACCTCACATTAAAAAAGTTAGCCAGTTAGGGAAAAATTAACGATTTCGGTTAAAAACCCCAGTTAAGTGACCATGTGCCTACCACGTGCGTTTTTAACGAGGGTATTTCTGGCAAATGAAGTTGTTATCCCTGTTAAAGGGGTTAAATGCAATTTCCTAAATTAAAAGGATTGAAAATAAAATTTATTTTCAACCCTTCTTCTTCATCTTCTTTAATGGCCTCACCCTTCCCCACACCACCACCATCACCATCATTCACATCCACCGCCTCGACACCACACACCATCATAAACATAAACCCACCCCTTCCGACTACACAACACCATCAACACAAACCCACCAACATCACCGCCTCACCCTCGACACAATCAACGAAAAAGCCACAACCCCACCACCAAATTCAAGCTTAAAAACTCAAATTCAAAATCAAAATCATTCGAGTCACAAGCGTTTCAAGCCTTCGCTCCCTCCTCCGGATCTAATTTCAAAATTCGATTCTGTGGCGGGTGAAAGAGTCGTCGGCGACGGACGGGTTGGTGGGGTGGTGTTTTCGCTTGAGGGGAAAGGGGAGGGGCAGTGGAGGCGCCGAAGTATGGGAAGATGGAAGGAGGCAGTGGAGGAAGGGGTTGGGTGGCCGGAGAAGATAGGTTTTATGAGGGGAAGATGAGGGAGCCATAGAATCAAAAGAAAGGAGAAGGAGACGGTAGAAGGGGGCTGGAGCCATAGATGGGTTTATTTCTATGTAATGAGTTTTTTTTTTAATCAATGAAATAAATATGTTTTGCTTAAAAATGAAATATTTAGTTTTAGTTTAAAATATTATTATTTTTTATTTACATTATATAATTATTCAATCTAAAATAATTAGTAATTTTTTTGAAGCAAAATAATTAATAATTTAAATTATTAGAAAAAAGGATAATAGTTAATATCTTAAATTATTTTAAATCATATTAACTAGTATCTTAAAATAATTAGTAATTTTCTTATTCATTTTGTGAATAAAAACATATTTCTTCCAAATAAGAAATATTTAGTTTTAAATTTTAGTATATTTAATATTTTAAAAATAAATTTCACTTTCTACCCTTTTATAATTTTCTTATTCATTATATAATTATTTATTTCTATGTAATGATTTTTTAAAATGAATGAAATAAAATTTTATTGCTTAAAAAAAGAAACATTTAGCTTTAGTATAAATATAATAATGCTACTAAAATAATTTATTAATGTTTCCAGAAATTGCCAGAAATACCCTCGTTAAAAATGCACGTGGTAGGCACACGGTCACTTAACTGAGTTTTTTTAACCGAAATCGTTAATTTTCCCCTAACTGGCTAATTTTTTTAATGTGAGGCCCTAAACTGACAAGGAAACCACCACAGGCCCCCCTCCCCCGCGAAGACTGCTATACGACCTTAGGCCCTAAATGGTAATTAACCCTTTTATTTATGACATTTTTGTAATAATTATTATTGCGGTGATATTTTGCAATGTTGTAGAGGTAAATAACAATTCTCAAAAAATATTATTATTATTATGAGACGAAGGAAATATTTCTTCCTCCTCTGTCACATAATAATAGTCTCATTTTTCAAATATCTCCCTGCGGTAAGGGTGTGCAACAAAATCGGAAAATCGAAAAAATTGAACCGAAATCGAGAAAATCGAACCGAAAAAACCGAAATCGACAAAACCAAAATGTTAATGGTTTTAACCAATTAAAAACCGAAACTTTTGGTTTCGGTTTTGGTTTCAAATGAAAAATCGAGCCGATAAAACCGAGCCGAACCGATGTTATTAAAACGACGTGTCATTTTAATATATATATATATATATATTTTTTATCTTCTCATCTTGCTTTGGAGTTAAAATTATGCTTACGATAGTTTAACTGTTATTTGTAGTGGCAGGTGGAACACTTAAATTTGTCATGAAAATTTTAAGTACTTTAGTATTGCATCTTCTCATCTTGCTTTGTTAATGAGAGATTAACAAATTTCATCTTGCTGAATGTAACTATCATAATTCAATCATCAATATTTGCATGTTTTTCTCATCTTGTTAAAACCGAACGACACCGAACCAAACCGAAATCGAATAAAATTGAAACCGAATAAAATCAAAGCTTAATGATTTTAAAATACAAAAACCGATATCTTTCGATTCAATTTCAATTTTAGCGTAAAATAAAATCAAACCGAATCGAACACCCCCCTACCCTGCGGTTATCTATTCGAATTTCGTATACGGACTATTGGATTGGAATATTGGTGGTTCCCCTTGGATTTGGGGTTTGTCCGAGCAATAGTTCAAAGGTCCGGATCTAATAGGGTCTATAAGTAGGAGGGAGTTGTGGTCAAAACACAATAATTTCATAAATAAGTGGCCAAAATTATGAGCATCTACAATAATGGTTTCAATATCCAAACAATATTCAACATTCATTTTAATAATTTCATAAATAAGTGGCCAAAATTACGAGCACACCCCTACCTTATTCAATTTTTAACCCTACAATGATTTTGTTTAATAAAATTTAACACCCTTCCAATCCATTATCCTATACCCCACCACTTTTATTTTATTTTATATTCTTTATTTTTATGATAAGTAAAATAATAATAATTATTATTATATTTAGGATTGAAAAAAATACTTCATACTTAATTAATTTTTTTAATTGCATTTAAATAAATACGAAAAATGACGATATAATTACAATGATTCTACAGGCAATTAAATCACGGGGAGGGTCAAATGAGCAATAAAATTAAATACAGTAAATAAAAGTAATACATCATTGCAGAAAAATGACATAAAGCTAGAAATTACCTGAATTTTGAGTGTTGAAATTGTAATTATTGGGATCCATTTCACTAAAAAGAGGGGGTTTTTTTTGTGGAAAATGAAAAATAATTGAGAAATTTATATTGAAAAATAGTGTTTTTTTTCTGTGTCCAAATCAAATGAAAGAAGACTATTTATAGAGAAAAAAATTATGAATTTTGATGTAATTTTTTTTTTATATAAGATAATTGCCTTTGAAAAATTTGGATGAGAATTGGATAAAAAAAATTCAGTGACCAATCATGCCGTGTCAAGTGATCAAATCAGAAAAAATAAATAATAAACAAGCTGCGCCAGACGCTCCCCTGTCAGGCGGTGACTGTCACGCGCCTAGTCGGCCCACTCCTGTCACGCCCACGTGGCATGGAAATCGGCCCCTCCTCTTTTTTCAATATCTATTGAATTTATTCAACACCCCTTTTTTTTTAAAAAAAAAAAAAAACTTTCAATAGCCTCCTCCAATGGTTTCAATTGCATTCAATAGTTGAATTTCTTTTTTCTACAAGCCATCATAAATGACCTAAGAAAATGAAGCTGATTTCAATCCAGTTGCATACTTCCGCCGTCCTATAATAGCTTACTCATTTACTATTGAGAACGAAAAATAAGAAATAATGTTATTAAAGTAGGAGTTGTGAGTGCGTAGGAGAAAAAATGAGTGGAGAGAATAGTAAATTTGAAAAGTGTTGTGAGTATGATAAGTGGGTCCCATGAATAAAGAAATATTAAAAAAAAAAAATTTAAAAAATGTGACTTTAAAATAGAACGCCTAAATAAAATAGCAAAATGAATAAGATAATATGGGACGGAATTGAGTACTCCCTCCGTCCCACCGATCTAAGAAAACTTTTCATTTTGGGCGTCCCGCCGATCTTAAGAATTTCAAAAATGAAAAGTTTTTATTATTTTTATACTATTTCTACCCCACTCATTCTCTCTCCTACTTTACTTTTACACTCACAACATTCTCTCTCCTAACTATTCATCCCACTCATTCTCTCTCCTATTTAATTTTTCACACTCACAACACTTCTTCCACTCATTCTCTCTCCTAATACTATAATAATACTCCCTCCGTCCCAGCGAAAGAGTCGGTAAATTTGTCCGACACGCAAAATAAGAAATGTGATGTAGGAAAGAGAAAAAGTTTAAATGCTTTAAATGTCATGAGTATTTAAAAATTAAATATAGAGAGAATGGAATGGGAGGTGACGTAAAGAAAGATAATGTTGTGAGTGTAAAAGAAAGTAGAGAGAGAATGAGTGAGAGAGAATAACGATTTAAGGCTTTTCTTTGGGAAAGTGACTTTTTAAATGGGACGCCCAAAAAAGGAAATAAATGACTCTTTCGCTGGGACGGAGGGAGTATTCCTTAATTCCCATGCCATTTTACTTTTTCTTAAGATGGTGGGACGGAGGGAGTATGCCTCATGTCCCTATTTGATCATCCAAATAATAAATGAAAATATATACTACTCCCTCCGTCCCAGACTAAGGGTTCATGGAGGATATTTCACGATTTTTAAGAAAAATGAATAAAGTGGGTAGAAATTAGAGGAGAGAGAATGTAAAAGTTAAATGTGTGGTAGGGAATATGAGAGAGAATATAAAAATTAAAAATATTTAATAGGAGAGAGAATGAGTGAGAGGAATAGTAGTTAAATGTGTGGTAGGGAATATGAGAGAGAATGTATAAAGGTGTAATGAATGGTTTTTTTGTAAATATATGAAAATGATAAGGGTATAAATATATTCAAAAACATGCCATTTATGAAAATGAACTCTTGGTCAAAAACGAATCAAAAGGGAAAGATGAACCCTTGATCTTAATCTGATCTGGCACGGAGGGAGTATAAGAAAAGGAGGGAGGAAAAAGTGGAAAGCCGGACACAAACACTTGTTTTTTAATATTGTTTCTCACTTTGAGGTTTCTATTTTCAAATTTTAATATTGGAATGGGACCATTTGGGATTCCACCCTTTCTTTTTCTTTGAGAAATCTAGTTCAACTACTCAATCACAATCACTCAATCAAAATCAAAATATTTGTACCATATTAACTACTTATATTTACTTATATTTATATAGTTAGTGTTAAGATATTAGAGATATTCTCGAGATAAGAAAATACTCCATCCGTCTCAATAAGTGCTTCATCCTTTTGGGTGGGCACGCAAATTATGAAAATCGGAGGAAAAAAAAAATATTGTGAGTGTAATTTGAAAATAGGAGAGAGAATTAATGGAGAAAATAGTAAATTATAATGGTGTTGTGAGTATTAAAATAATATAGGAGAGAGAATGAGTGGAGAAAATAGTAAATTTTTTTTGCCAAAAAAAGAAAGGTGAAGCTTCTAACGGGACGCCCTTTTGGGTAATTAGTGAAGCTTTTATTTGACGGAGGGAGTATTTAGTTATTTAAGTTAGTATTGAGTTAACTTAGCAAAGTTATCTTAATTAATTAGAAGTATTTTCAATTAGAATTATACTCCCTTCATCCCACTTTAAAGTGTTCATTTTTTTGGGACGTCCCACTTCAAAGAGCCCATTCCATAAATGGAAATATGTGAACAGTATTTCAGACATTTATACCCTCATAATGTTTACTCCCTCCGTCCCACGTAACTGTGGACTTATTTTTTGGGTGTGGGAATTAAGGAAAAGTAGGAGAGAGAAATAGGTGGAGGAGGTGTTTGTGAGTATAAAAAATTAAATAGGAGAGAGAATGAGTGAGAGGAATAGTTAGGAGAGAGAATGTTGTGAGTGTAAAAGTGAAGTAGAATAGAGAATGAGTGGGTGGAATAGTGAATATTTGTTTCCATTTTTGACAGTTCACACTGACGTGGGACGGACCAAAATGGAAATAAATCCACACTTACGTGGGACGGAGGGAGTATATATTTACAAAAAAAAAATCATTCATTATACCCTTATAATTTTAACATATTTACAAAAAAATAATTCATTAACTTACTATTTCTCCCACTCATTCTCTCTCCTATTAAATATTTTTAACTTTTGCATTCTCTCTCCTCTAATTTTCTACCCACTTTCAATTCTTTATTCATTTTTTAAAAAAATTCTTAAAAATCATGAAATTATACCAAAAACACTTTGAAATGAGACGGAGGGAGTATTTACTATTAGAATAAGGAAATATTTGTTAGAATCCTAATAGAATTATAACTCATATATTTTGAATATAAATATGAGTCATCTAGCTTATGTAAAGTTTTGAGGGAAATAATATATAAAATACTTTTGAATCTCCATATTTTATTATGATATCAGAGCATGATTTCGATCAATAAATTATGTCTCTATAATGTGAATAACCATGATCACATTATCTCTTGAGGGAGGGAATTGTTACATCGTAAATTGATCTTTAATGTCTGCTCCATGTATTATTATTAATAATCAAAGAGAAGCATCATCTTCCCAACAACTGTAAAGATCATGATCCTAACCTGGTATCGCTTATCTACCGACAATATAGAGATAAATATTTGAGCCCGGTCTTTGATTTCTCCATTTTTTGTAAAATTATTGGACATATACCAACTTTGGCCAATTTCTTATACTCCGTTTGTTTGGGGGAAAATGTTTTTCGAAAAATATTTTCCTCATTTTTCGGTGTTTGTTTCGCACCAGAAAATAGAGAAAACTTCATTTTTATCTTATTTTTCGAAAAATATTTTTATTTTCCGAAAAATATTTTGCCGAAAATCATTTTCCGAAAAATATTTTACGCTAAACAAACGGAGCCTTATATTCTCCCTCCATCTCCATTTTTGCAACCTTTTCATTAAGTACTAGTCTTTCTAAAGCTGGCACAAGGCCCTTCTGTTTGTCTGACATGAAGGTCGAATGAAAAGAATTCACACCCTCAATACTCCCTCCGCCTCGTTTGCCTCGTTTGAAAGGGCACAAATTTTCTTTTTAGACGTCCAATCTGAAAGGGCGCAATCTAAAAATGAAAAGTTTTTTATTACTTCTTTATTTGTGGGACCCACTTGTCATAATCTCACAATAAATATCCACTAACTATTCTCTACCCCACTTTCTCTTTCCTACATCACCTTTCACTCGTAACATTTATTCCACTATACACTTTTTCTCTTTCCTACATCACTTTTCTTAATTTTCATGCAAGACATAAACTTTGCCGATATGGCGGAAGACATAAACTTTGCCGATATGGCGGGATGGAGGAAGTATCTTCTAAAAGAATCTCCAAAAGCCATTCCCAAGACTCTTTATTTTCACCCTCTACCACAACAAATGCTAATGGTCACATGCCATTATTTGCATCAACCCCAACATCAGACAAAATCATCCCCTTCACAGCCCCTTTAAGAAAGCATTCATCAAGCCTGTGATTTTTCTGCAACCTGCTAAAATCCTCTTCTTGCACCCACCCAAACAGACTAGATTCTTTGAAACGTCTCAACACCATTTTCAGTAATTATTTTATTTCACAAGAAATGTGGGATGTGGGATATCAGTGATATCCCCCATCTCATATCGAAAATATGTGGGAATTTAGTGTGATATATAGAAGGTTCATGCACTACTATTAAGTATCAAATCATCCATTGGACTTTTGGAGGCCTGTTATGAGCTGTGGTTGATCCAATTGAGAAGGTGCTTAGTGGGTCAGTGTGTGATGCCTAAGTAGCGGTTGGACTTTGGGCTCGGGTCGTTACACTTAATCCTATGGTTTAATGGGTTCTTGAATATTAAGTGGACTTTGTAGGAAATTTAATATTTGTATAATATTAAATTGTAGACGTGTGAACGCCCAATTTTACTAAAAATGATGAACTCCCAACTATAATTGATTGTATTATTAGTTAGCATATCGGTGCGATATACATGAATCTCATTCCGTAGATCCTTCTTCCTTGGGATTTAGTAATATTTTACTTGTTTTGAGTAGTTAGTTGTTAAGTAAAAATAATAATCAAATCCAAACATTTCTTTTATTTGTTTGTTTAACTGTTAAGAGTCAAATTGTTGATTCAAAAATTCATGTGGATTCGACCCTTGCCAAGTGCATCTTACTACTACGATAACTCGTGCACTTGCGAGATATTTTTATAACAAGTGGAATTTTTCCCCATCAACTATGTGGTGGTCCAGCCACCACATAACCATATTAATATCACTTCCATCTTCTAAATTATTAAATGATGATTGAATGTCGTTCATTATAAAAACGATGATTGAGTGTCGTTCACTATAAAAACGATGATTAAGTATCATCCACTCTAAAAATGATGACCATATTAACATCACTTCCATCTTTTAAATAACTAACTGTCGTTCAATATAAAAACGATGATTAAGTGTCGTTCACTCTAAAACGGAGATTGAAGAAAAAGAAGACTTGTGTGTACACAAGTTGTGCACGAGATTGAAGATAAAGAAGACCCGATGCGGATGTCTCTTCATATATTACAATATTCGGCACAACATATGTTAGAAGATCAAATTTTTACTGTTGCAGATATTTTTTGTTTTAATTATTATTATTAGTATTTAGCTTTTCCAATTTTTAATTACTTTTTGACAAGTTGAATTTGAAAATCTATATTGTATTGTAGCGTTGTGAGAAGAATTTAATCTTTTTGAGTCGCCACCTATATTATTCGTTTGGAAACATAGGAAAACCATTTTTGAAAAGAGATTTGAGTTCGGGGCTTAGGTTATGAAATGGGTAGGTCGAGGAGCATCCATTTCACCCGATCCGAAGATCGGTCTTGCTAAAGAAAAGAGAGGTTTTCAATCTTTACAATATATACAATTAAAGAAAAAAACAAGTAAACCCTAATCAATTTCTTGATTAGGAATGTCGGATTGTATGCTTCGAGATCGCCTTCATCGATTGAAGGGACTCTAGGCCAATCTTTTTGATGGGATTACACCACTCTAAAAGCCAATAGAAAGAGATTGAGAAGAGGAGAGTAAAAAGTGAAGGAGTTTACCTAGCGTTTGGGGAGGATTTGATTTAGAACGTGGTTCTAAGATATCTTCTCGATCGAGAAGTGATTTGGGCAGAGTTTCGACTCAATATGAGAGTCAAATCTTGATGCGGACAGAGCTTCGCCTCAATCCTTGATTCGGGTTTGGATGTTTGTTGATCAACAAGGTTGATAAACAAACTTTAGGTGATTTTAGGGAGGTTTTGTGAGTGATTTGAAGGAATCTTTCGTGGAAAGAAATCAACAAATTGTGTGTGTTGTGTGGAATTCTGGCCCCCTGAAACAGTGAAAGTCACCAAGTATTTATAGGGGTTTAAGAGGTAGAGGTGGAGAGGTAAAACACATCTAGAAAGGTTCTAGAACTCAATCATCATTGGATGACCGGATTGATAAGGTTTTATCCAGAAAAGAGGTTGAAACGGAGAAGGAGAGTGATTTCTGCACATCCTGTCGAGGAGATATCTCGCGCGAGATATGATATCTCGTGCGAGATAACTAGTCTGATGACTATTTTGTCCTCTTCAGTTGTTCTGTTAGTTAGTTAGGTCCAAAACTAACGAGGTTAGTTAGAAACTTAACGAAAACATGACGAAACTGATATGCTTTCATCAAAACATAAAAGAGAGACGAAGAGTAGTGTAATCATGAATTATTGGTTCAGAATGGGGTGTCTACAGAGCCCCTCGGCGACAGGTCTTATGAAAGAAAAAGTGTCGTCGATAGAAAAGACATCATTCTGAACATTGGGATGGTCGTGCCGCACGGCTGCCTACGTATCTCTAAGAGAGAATCAGACCAAACGTAGTTCGACTTCAAAACACTAAAAAGGCTATTTTAGGTATTTTGAAAAGCATTTTTGAAAATCGAAGAGGGATTTTTTTTTGAAAAGGTAAAATCATACTGAGGAATCAAAAGACTTGACCCAATTCTGAAGATACCCACTTGTTGATGAAGTTGTTGATGTGTGCCGCCCGAGGTTACTGACGTTGTCGTTGTTGTTGCCGAGGTCACGGACTTGAAGTTTGCTACCGTCATAGACTTTGAAGTTGTCGCCGAGGTCACGGACTTGAAGTTTGCTGCCGTCACAGACTTTGAAGTTGACGCCGAGGTCACGGACTTGAAGTTTGCTGCCGTCACAGACTTTGAAGTTGTCACCGAGGTCACGGACTTGAAGTTCTTCGCCGCGCACTTTGCTGGTGTCGCCGAGGTCACGAACTTGAAGTTTGCTGCCGTCACAGACTTTGAAGTTGTCACCGAGGTCACGTACTTGAAGTTGCTGCCGTCACAGACTTTGTTGATGTTGCCGAGGTCACGGACTTGAGGTTTGCTGCCATCACAGACTTTGCTGGTGTTGTCGAGGTTACGGTCTTGAAGTTGTCGGTTGAGATGAAGGTTCTGTCGGCCCCTGTAATGCAAGGATATATGCATGCGGATCTCGGATAGACCCGAAAGATTCTTACCTTTCTGTACCTGTCAGCACATAAAGATTCTAAGTAGATTTTCCAGATTTTAGTTGTTCAACTGGACTTACGTGGTGGTGCTCACGTCTGTTCGTGTAAATGGCCGGTTGGTCATTTTGGTGGTGAGTTTATGTATGAGTATATGACATATAGAAATGTAGGGACATTTGTATGGATTTATGTTTGAGATGGGTGAACTGTATGAGTGAACTTGTGTTTGACAAGTTGGGACCAAATCAGGTTTTGCAGAATCTGTTGCTAGTCAGCGAGGCTGTATTGTTGTAGAATTTCGTTCGATGAGTATCCTTGTGTGAACACATCTAGGCCTGTTGAGAATCTTCATTCTTACTTCTCCTTGAGTCGTGTCTCTAGGAGGCAAACGACTACACATCTGTCGACTGTCGTAATGGCTTTATGTCCAAGGCCCTTTGGTGTCTCAAGCCCTAAGTTGCTTGCAAGTGGTAGATGACTTTGTGAACAGGCTTGTGAGGCTGCTCTCTTGATTTGAAGGTGATCGAAGAAGACTCTCCTTGTTGATTTGATTTGAAGAAGATCGAATGATGTCCGGTGAAGAAGGTTGAAGAATACTCTCCCTTTGACCTTTGATTTTTTTTCTTAGTGCGCACCCTGGTTTTTGCCTAGACCGCCCTTTCGGGTTTTCAATCTAGCGGGCATCTCTTTTGCGTCTTTTTTTTTTTTCATTTTTTTTTGAATAGTATGTTAACTCGAAGAGAACTCAGAGGAGAGAATCTTATTGAGGAGAGAGATGAGATCTCAAGTTAGTTGAGGAGAGATGAACTCTATTCTTTGGAAGGTGATTCAAGCATTGATTTTTTAGAGAAGTGTATTTTCTAATGATGAGAGTGAGAAGCAAAGAGGAAAGCTCCTACTGCAAATTTGTTTATTTTGAAGAGTTGAAGTAGAGATTGACTGGAGTAAGAAAGGTGAGGAAGCCCCAGTTTTGATGCTTGAATTTCAAGAGTGTGTATGAGAGTGGCTAAGAGGAAGCCCCTAGACTCGACAAGAAACGCTAGTTGGCTCAAGGATCTAGAAAAGTTGTTCTACCTTTTAATGAACCATGTATCATCTAGAAATTTCTAAATAAGTTTGAGAAGGAAGCCAATCATTAGTATGACTTTAAGGGTAAACATTTTTCTTGATACTGAAAGTCTTCTTCACTTGTTGCAAGAGGATGTTGAGGATTCCTCTTTTCTTTTGTTGATGCTACTTGACTCTTTTTCTTGGTGGAAGAGTCCTTCATGCATTTGAATTTTCACCTTTGTTGTGGGGGTGATGAAAGCTTGAGAGTTTTTTTTTTTTTTTTTTTGATGCTCTTTTCTTTTGCCTATGACGATTTGAGGAGTTTCATCCTAGCGAGCTTTTTATTTATTTTTGTACTCTCAAAGCCTTGAATTGAGTAGCCCCACTCTTCTTGGGATGAATGTTGACAACAACACCTTTGGCTTTCTTCGCTTGTTGATCTTTAACTTTCAGTAGGGGTAATGTTTAACCCTTAAGCCTCCTAATGATAACTTGCTTCTTAAAGTCACTTAGAAGTTTCTATTTTTGTGATTATTTAGGGAATGGAAGGTCCATTATTTTGCATGAGTTAAATGATATTCATGAGGTAGAACAACCTTAGGGAAAGTGTTTAGGAAAAATGACTTTGATTAATTGAGAAATTTAAGAACAGACTCGATAGTTTAGAGGACACAAACTAGAGGAGGTGAGAAGTACTAGAAAGACAGAACGACTCTTCGAGTTCATACTTGAAAATTTAAAACCTAATCTACTTCTATCAAAGGAGAAAGGGAGAGGATAGTGGTAGCCCCAAAGTGGTAAGTGCAATTTTTTTCTTCTTGGAGCTTCATCTTCTTCATGGAGTACGAGGGAGAGGATTGGTGATGACGTTGGGACGTTCTAGATCTCCATTGTCAAAGAGGTCTTGGATGATGTCCTTCAAGTGGTGGCAGGAGTTGGTGTCGTGGCCGGTGAAGTTGTGGTACTTGCAGAATAAGTGATGAGCATGGTTCGGACCCATATCCTTAGGAGGACCACCTTCCCTTGGTTTGATCATTTCATTCTGGACGAGCACATCGAAGAGTTCTTCTTGAGTGATTCCTTCAATTTTGTCGTAGTGCCTCTTTTTCTTTTCGGGAGGAGGGACAGCAGAATACTTTCCGGTGTTGGAGCGGTTGACTGCAATGGCATTGACTGAAGCATCCTTACTTGTAGCGGGTTTGTTGTAGCGGAAGTTACTTTCCCTCTTTTTACTTTTGAGGAAGTCGTCAACCCTAATTCCGGACTCGAGGAGTTCATTGAAACTAGGAAAGTAATTACCGGCGAGCTTCTCTTGAAATTCATCACGGAGGCATTGGAGGAAGATGTGGATTTGCTCTTTGAGAGTAGGCCTTTCGACGATTTCAGTGAGTTTGAGTCTCCATCTTCTAGAAAATTCAGCAAAGGACCCATTGGCATGTTGCTTAGTTTGTTCAAGATCCCTCCTAGTAGGACGATAAGTGGAGTTGTCTTCAAACTGCCTTTGGAAGACTAAACATGCAGACGACCAATCAAGCCTTGTAGTTGTAGGAAGAGACATGTACCAATCCCTTGCAGCACCTTCCAAGGTTTGAGAAAAGCATTGGGCCAAGATTGTGTTGTCAACGCCCATTGGAAGCATGGCCCAAGTGTAGGTTTCAACATGAGCTCGAGGACAAGTAGTACCATTAAACTTGGCAATGTCGGGTGTCTTGTACTTGCGAGGAAACTTGGTAATTGATTGTTGAAGAGCATCGGGATCAAATGGAACGAATGACCCTTTTGAAGTGTCAAGAGTTGCAAGTTTCTTCTCGAGGTAGTTCTTAGTAACATGGTCACCAAGTTTAGTAGTTTCACCACTGCCTTCTTTCTTGGTTTTAGCACCCTTGGAGGTATGTTCCTCATCATCGGAGGAGGATGAGGAAGAGGAGGAATCGGATTCTTCCTTTTTCTTGCTTGTCTTCTTGGGTTTCTTATTCTGCTTGGTATATGATTCCTCTTCATCGGAGGAGGATTCCACTTTCTGCTTTTGCTTTCTGCCTTTCTTGACTTTCAACTCGTGGAGTTCTTTCATGAGGGCGGCCATTTGGGCATTTTGCTCATCAATTTGCTTACTTTGTTCATCCAACCTAGTCATGGCTTCGATGAGTTGGGCCTTAGCGTCGTTGATATCGGCCTCGGTGGTAGAAGGAGAAGCAGACATCGTGTCGAGCTTTGGCGAAGGACCTAGACGTGTAGCAACCGGGTTAAACCAAGATCGAGTCCCAACAAGTCGGCTGAATAGGGTGAATGAAGGCTTTGAAGGTTTGAAGGTTATGACCAAAACACGAAAAGGCCGAACACTTATCTCGTACGAGACAAGTAGTCTCGCGCGAGACTTCACCACGGAAAGTCACAATTTTTCTGATTTTAATCCTAATTTTGGTCGGACGGAACATCCGTTTTGGGGGTTTCTAATATTCAGAATCCAAACCTAGGGACCTAGGGGTCGGAGTAATCTCAAGTAACATCGAGTTTTGTGCAATAATTTTGGTGAGAAAATTTTCTCTTTTTAGGGGCAAATCCGAAGGGACAACCGTAGGGACGTTTCCGAAGGGACAATTCCGAAGCGACAATTTTTTTTTTGACATGAATTATTGCACAAAATAAGATCTTGACAAGGGATTACAAGGACTCCAAGATCAAACCGACCGGTCACGGAGTGTCCTAAAAAGTCAATCTACATGATATGTGGCGATGCAGGGCTGGAAGGCTAGGCTCCCCGCGATATGACAATCTAGATGGATTGAATACGCGGAGTGGGATGATCCAACATTGGAGAGACCGGCGACTAGGTGGTTACCGTCATCCGTCCTTAGTGTGGGTCCCGGGTTTATAGAGGGTATGTAATGCAATGACAGTTATAATATGAGTGCGCGTGTGTGAGAGTCAAACTATGTGATAGAGTAAAATAGAGAGTTTTATTTTTTTGAAAACTAAAGAAAAACAGATAGTGGCCGCATCAAGTGGTCGCCTACGTTTCTCCCAAATTAGGAAGACTCAGGCCGTCGTAGTTCCACATAAAAAGGGGAGAGAGAATAAAGTAATTTAAATTACAACTCCCGAATCCCCAATGGACCGGACTTTAATTAAATAAAACCCGATCGCACGCAGCTTATAAATAATAATCAATTATTTAAATGAAATAATGATTCGAGTTCTACTCCTTAAAGGAGGCCTTAAGATGTGGGAACTCTGCAGATAATGAATTCTGGGATCCCCCTTTGCGTGTTCGGCTCTCGTGTTGGATTATGAGATGAACGGGAAAAACCGTAAAACAACCAGATTGCCGAGGCGATATCTCGCGCGAGATATGATATCCCGTGCGAGATATGCCTCGTCTGAGAGCAGAAAATTGAATTTACAATTTTTTTTTGAAAACCTCTCTTTTAATTTTGACGCAAGTTTAAGCCTCTTAATTTTAAGTCCCCAGCGGAGCCGCCACTGTAGCGTTGTGAGAAGAATTTTATCTTTTTGAGTCGCCACCTATATTATTCGTTTGGAAACATAGGAAAACCATTTTTGAAAAGAGATTTGAGTTCGGGGCTTAGGTTATGGAATGGGTAGGTCGAGGAGCATCCATTCCACCCGATCCGAAGATCGGTCTTGCTAAAGAAAAGAGAGGTTTTCAATCTTTACAATATATACAATTAAAGAAAAAAAATAAGTAAACCCTAATCAATTTCTTGATTAGGAATGTCGGATTGTATGCTTCGAGATCGCCTTCATCGATTGAAGGGACTCTAGGCCAATCATTTTGATGGGATTACACCACTCTAAAAGCCAATAGAGAGAGATTGAGAAGAGGAGAGTAAAAAGTGAAGGAGTTTACCTAGCGTTTGGGGAGGATTTGATTTAGAACGTGGTTCTAAGATATCTTCTCGATCGAGAAGTGATTTGGGCAGAGTTTCGACTCAATATGAGAGTCAAATCTTGATGCGGACAGAGCTTCGCCTCAATCTTTGATTCGGGTTTGGATGTTTGTTGATCAACAAGGTTGATAAACAAACTTTAGGTGATTTTAGGGAGGTTTTGTGAGTGATTTGAAGGAATCTTTCGTGGAGAGAAACCAACAAATTGTGTGTGTTGTGTGGAATTCTGGCCCCCTGAAACAGTGGAAGTCACCAAGTATTTATAGGGGTTTAAGAGGTAGAGGTAGAGAGGTAAAACACATCTAGGAAAGTTCTAGAACTCAATCATCATTGGATGACCGGATTGATAAGGTTTTATCCAGAAAAGAGGTTGAAACGGAGAAGGAGAGTGATTTCTGCACATCCTGTCGAGGGGATATATCGCGCGAGATATGATATCTCGTGCGAGATAACTAGTCTGATGACTATTTTGTCCTCTTCAGTTGTTCCGTTAGTCAGTTAGGTCCAAAACTAACGAGGTTAGTTAGAAACTTAACGAAAACATGACGAAACTGATATGCTTTCATCAAAACATAAAAGAGAGACGAAGAGTAGTGTAATCATGAATTATTGGTTCAGAATGGGGTGTCTACATGTATATATTTCAATGTGAGGGAGGGTGTTATGATATTGAGAGATATTCTCAAGGAAAAAAATATTTAGTTACCTAAGTTGGTATTGAGTCAACTTAGAAAAGTTACCTTAGTTAGAAGTATTTACAATTAGAATTATATTTACTATTATAATAAAGAGAGATTTATTAGAATCCTAATAGAATTAGGATTCATATGTTTTGACATAAATCAATGTAGCTTTTTCAAATAACAGACCATCCTTGGTAAATACAAATCTATCATACTGGAACACTAGTTTAAATTCAGTCTGTTAAAATAGTCCCTTGAATCGAATCCACTCAAAGGAGAGCTTAGGGGCTATGTGAACACATAAGTAGCACACATAACAAGGGGTTATATGCATACCTTATGCACACACATAGCCGTCTAGGAGCACGGTTTTACATGATGAGTATTCATAGTGACGTGTGCTCACATAATGCACACATAGAAGCTCTTATGGGCATACATTATGTGCACGCATATGACAATTTCTGCCTAGTTTTGTTCGCTTTGGTTAGGGTTTCCTGCAACTCTAAAACTAGGGTTAACTAGTATAAATACTAGTTATCCCCAAACAGTTGATTATTGGCAATACAATTAGAGATTTAGAGAGAGAGAGAGAGAGAGAGAGAGAGAGAGAGAGAGAGAGAAACAATTTGTTCATTGGTTAGAAGAATTTTGAGGAGGCGTTCTTGAGTCAATTTTGGGATAGACCGAGTCTATCATTTGGTGATCTGAATATGGTTTTCATCTAGTATTCAAGATAGGTGATCTTGAATACATCTGAAACTCATCTGGTATCGGGCAATATGATATATGTATATGAAGTCGAAGATCTAAATCTAGGGTTTCGTGATCGAAAGCTAGCTAATTTTGTATAGTATAGAGATTCAACCGTTCGGTGTAGTCGGTTCTAGTGATCTTGAAGGATACATTGTTTGATATTTCCTAGGGTAATGATTTTTTTTGGATCTTAGAGTTGTACATCTGTATTTTGGCTTCGTATATTAATAATGTTCTCCTTCTTCCTGTAGACGTAGCTAAGTGACGTTAGTAAACCACGTAAATCTTTGTGTTCTTGATTTACGTTATTGTTTGTGTGCATCTTTTTTCTGCTCTAGTTATAACCAATTCTTTTAAACATTGAGACGGAAACCAGGTTCTTGCGAATGATTGGGACATGCAACACATCTATGAGAGTCAGGTCTTTGTCTGAAGTCATCTTTAACACAACCTTTCAAGTCTCATGACATTGGAAGTAAAAGAGCTTCCTATATATATCTTTCTTCTAGTGATGGGAGTGTAGAATAGGAAACTTCTATATCAGCACATATACGGCAGATAGCTCTAGTGTCTATTCATTATTCTCTTAGGTTGTTATCCAACTTTGCAATATGGACCTTAGCACTACATCAGCAAGATCAAGATTCGCTTCATCAAAGATGTTAATTTAATTCATATTGCCTCTTTGGTCTTTCCTCCTTGGAAATCGAAAATCCTTGGCTATGTGATCGGGTTTGGCGCAGTTGTAACAATCCTTTTTGAACTTCTTGGTTGGCTTCTTCATAACATTCCTAGAGTGCTTCTGTTAGTGTAAAACGCAAGTGATATCCTGAATGATTTCCCAGATTTCAGATGATATCTCAGATGATTTCCTGTGCTGGAATTTATATAGTTGTACATTTCTTGTTTATTAATTTATGTACTAATGTGCTAATATAATCTGTATAGTGTATGTTGTATGTCCATTTTTTCAGGTTGCAAAATGATTGGAGAATAAGCTAGAAACGTGGGGAATTTAGAGAAGAATGGTTTATGCATAAATGACGTTTTATGCATAAATCTTTCCAAGAGTTACTTTTTCAACAAACATTAAAAACGCGCGAAGATTTAGTCAAGATGATTGTTGCTGATTCAAGAAGAGTACAAGATTGAGAAAGCTTGAGAGTACAAGGCGTTGATGCATGGACTTGGATAACAAGCACACGGTTGCTATAATTGAGGAAGGTGGGAGCTTGGATTGAGGAACCCACCAACCACTACCCCACTCCCCCTCAACGTCCAAGACAGTCCTAAAGCTATTTATTTGAGTAGACTTCAAGTAATTGAAGACTATAAATATGCTTGGAACGATTCATTTGAAGATATGCCAAGTTTTGTCAATTATACACACCTTCGAAGCATAAAGAGATAGAGTTCTTTGTTTGGTTCTTTTCATCCATCCTCCCTTGTAATTACGCCCTTGATTACCTTGGTATCAAGTTGTGTGTAGGCTAGGATTGGATTCCGTTCTTTATCTCTTGTTCCATAGAGCTTACCTTGTATTTGTCTTAGGGAACATTTTGGCTTTGTGTAATTCTTTTTATAAAGTGATAAAGTCTTGTCTAAGAGGCATCCTCAAGTTATATTATTTATATAACTTGAGAAAAACAATTTTGCTTTTATTATTCCGCTGCAATCTCTTTTACAAAATTATTTTTTATTTTTGAAGTGTGTGTGTGTGTGCTATCCCAAGTGCTATCGTTGGTGCTGTTATCACCTTGGATATCACTTGTGATTCAGGCCGTGACAATTTCAGCTTCCTCTTATTGTTAGTGCTTAGTTCAGCAAGGTAGACCTATACCTCCAACTTGCTTATTTTAGATTTTGCCTAAACCTTGCGGTTGTTCTCCTCATTTTGAAGCAAATCCAAAAATCTTCTAGCCCCATCTTCTTGCGCTTATGCTTTAGATAGTTCTTGAAGTCTTTCCATGTTGTTGGCATCTTCTCAAAGATCGTAGCCACTTTAAATGGATTATTCAGGATCATTCTTTATGTCTCTAAGCCATGAGGTTTGAGCTGAAATTAATCCACTTTGTTGGTCAAGGCACAAAGATTAGCAAAATGGTCCATTCAATCGCGAATAGGTGCAAACCCACGATCGAAGAGCACGCGGGTGTCTTGCGCCACTGGTTTCCAACCTGAGCACACGGAGGTCGATTCGGTCCCACCGCGAGTGGTTAGAGGGAATGACATTGCCCTCCCTAGCATAGCTTGGCGCCTCTGTGAAGTGCATCAAGGGGGGAGCGGTGAAATGTGTTGATCCCCTTCTTTTTAAAAGAAAGAAAAAAAAAAAAAAAAAAAAAACCCACGATCGAAGAGACTCGCTCCAACAACCAAAACAATTTGAGCCTATGCAAACCACCACGAATCTTATCCATCCTTATCGACGAACCTGACCGCTCCAAGTGCGCCTCTAAAATGTCCTCTACGCCCTTTACATTCTGCGTGTGTTGTAGAGACTTGCCTAATGGATCAGTTGGTCGCAACTTGGAGAAAAGTAGTTGATTCCTCTTCGTAGGAATCCACTTAAATAGGCTCATCTTTTCTCTTGTTTAAGCAATGTGGGATAGATTCTTCATATATCGCGTACTCTTTAAATTCACAGTGTCTTAGGAAAAGTCAGTTATTCCTAAAAATTAGAAAAAAAACGTGTTTTTGAACCGTGTGGTGGCATTTTTGTAAATAATTGAAACTTTTTTAAAACGCTTGGTGACATCCTTGGTAAATAACCGGAACATCTTTTAAAATTGGTTTGTGGTATTTTTGTAAATAACTGAAACTTATTAATACATCCGACACTTTTTTAAAATAAAACTAGCACTTTTCAATACTACACATGACACTCTTTAACACTAACTGTGCTGACACTCTTTAATATTAACACTGCCACTTAAAAACACTATCACTGGCAAACATTTTTACATTAACTTAACGTGGTTGAAGTCATTAGTTCGGGTCTGATTATCCTTAAACCTAAATGCACCATGGGATAACTGGGTTCGAGAATTCTGACACATTTGAACACACAACCTGACAATCATTCGATCCGATTATGAGCCGATTTAAAAACTCATTTTTTCCATTCCTTAAAGAAAAATTAGTTTTTTAAGAGACTACCAACTCTTTTAAATTACCATTATTAAGTTGTACACTTTAATCATTAATCTTATTTTCTTAATTTACAAAATTTTACAATGTATAATTAATTTCATTTTTCATTAAAAGAAAACTTTTGAAAATTAGGTTTTTGCAAATCCATTTTCAACGGCTATTTATTTTAGGACCGAAAGATAGAAATTTCCATGCTTAAGGGAGATGGTGGGGTTGTCACTCTGAAAAGTAAGATGTTTGATGGTGCACCAAGCATCTATGAAAATTTTGTAGGGTTTAAATCAGATTAATCAATACTCCCTCCGTTCCGTCTGAAGCTTCACTTTTTACTCAAATGGGTGTTCAGGTAGAAGCTTCACCTTTTCTAAAATGGTAATAAATATGAGTTCCATTTGTCAACCCTACTCATTTTTTCCTCTCACATACTTAAATTGTGGGGTCAACTTGTTATATTCACTAACTTTTTTCCCTCACATATTTAAATTGTGGGTCCCACTTATCATATCCACTAACTTCTTCTCTCTCACAATCATCACTTTTCTTAATTTACGTGCTTCACCAAAATGGTGAATCATCGAACGGGACGGTGGGAGTATTAAATATGAAAATTAGATATTATTTAAATTTTAAAATAAATTAATTAAAAAAAGAGGGTTGATGTAACAGTCTTTAAAAGAGATTGGGTAGGTGGCCAACATTTATAAAATAAAAAAAAATGTCTTTTACAAGAAATCCATTTGTAGTTTTAATCAAGTTCTGAAAAGTGCTATACGGATGTTAGGCGGCGGAGCTGGACCTAGCGCCTAAGCGGGGACTAGTCGGGATTAGTTGGGACTTAGAACTAGGCGTTGGAGAGGGGCCTAGCGCCTAGGTGGGGCCTAGGCGCCCTTAGGCGGGATCTTTTAGAACACTGATTTTAATAAATAATCCCTCCTCCGTTTCATACGAAAAGATATAAATTTTTATTTTGGGTGTCCCATTTAAAAAAGAATACTTTCAAAATGAAATTTTAACATTTTTTTATTCATGAGACTCATCTGTTATTGATGCGCCACAGAAAAAATGTGTTGCACAGGAAACTGACCGGGGTAGCCACGGTGGTCGGACCGGAAAAGCACGCTCCACGAGGTCCTAAATAATGTGGGGCCTACAAGAGAAAACACCGTTAGGGCGGGGGGATTTTCCCCCCGAAAACCCTCCGGCGTGAGAATCATTAATCTGATTCATAACATTTATATATGACATATTTTCTAGAGAGAGAAAGAGAGGAGAGAGAAGCTCCATGAAAATAATGAACATACCTCTCAAATGATCATGGGGGGAGTATTTATACATCCAAGGGTGATGTCATCAATGACATTACCATCCACATTATTTCCATTTGCCACGTGTCACGGCATGTAACCATTATAACATTAATATCATACATTATGAGTCATGCGACCTACGATATGCGACATGACACATCGGAAACGCCAACACCGTCATACGGGAACCTCCATCCGACATGCGGGAACGACATCCGTCATGCGGGAACCAATATTCGGTATATAATATATAATATGCTAGGGCCAAGCCATTGGTGGGAACCAGGACCAGAACCACAACAATAAGCATAACCTTGGCTAGCATCGTAATCATAAGCACTCACTATGCAGCATATAACGCCTGACATCTAATACGCGGCATACGAAATATAACACATAATATGCGACATCGATCACTGACCACATATAGTATGCGGCATATAGAATATAACACTGGGAACCAAACCATAATTATAACTTTGGCTATATTTTCATAAAATGTGGACCCCCTATATACCATAAAATAGGGCCCCTATCCTGATAAAATAGGGCCCCCAACGACCATACTCAAACTTGGGCGGGCGAGACATTTAACGGGAATAATATTTTGCCATGGTAGCATCAGAAGCCCCCGACTCCTTAGCTCGATTATTTATGATCGAGTTGAGGAGTAAAATAATATTTCTTATCACATAGGGTCAACTCTCACGGTACAGAACATAGGCCCGTTCCGTGATCTTTCAACACTTTTATTACCAACTTCTCCTTTTACTTCAACTTTTTGCACTTTTGCTTTCCCATTTCAATCATTTACGTAAATTTTTGGCTGAGTAAAATATGCGAAAACCAATCATACGAGCCAACATTATACGGCTCGGATCTATAAGTGCCGGCGACATGAATCTTGGTCGCTGGACTTTCGAAGACTCTCCTTCCCTACAATTTGTTTCGACAATTAACAAAAACCTTTCGATCCCTCGACTTTTGGGGGAAAATTTCTCTACGATCTCGGGTTTATACTAAAACAATTTACTTTTCGTCTTTTAACTTTGCTTTCCGCACTTTGGTTGTCGCGCGTGCGATTCCACTCTATGATTAACTTTTAACTTTTGATATTGCCTACTGCATTTTGCTTCAATAGTTACCTTTTTTGCTTCGATAGTTTATCGAAGACTCCTTTACACAACTTATCTATATACATACTACTCCCTTCAAAAGAGTGAGGCTTGTCTTTAGGCGGCCTTACTCCTAGCGCCTCTTCTCGCCCTTGACTTTACTTAGTTTGGGCGACTTACTATTCCTTGTCCATCTCGTACTGGCGCCTTTAAGCCCGAGGTCTTTCTCGAACCAACTCTAAAACCAAAATACACCCGGGCCGCGGCCTTACTTGGGCTAAACCTTGCGTGACCCACTTGGCCAGCTCAAACGACGACCTCTTCGAAACCAAAACTGCGCCAAACCTCTTGGCAAAACCAAAAACTTCATGGCCAAACCTTTTCAGCCAAAACCAAAAACTCGCGCCAAAACCTCTGCGAAAACAAACTTCGCGGCCAGACCTCTTGGCGAGGAAACCAAACTCATGACGGCCCAGACCTCTTTTGGCGAAAACAAACTTCGCGGAAACCTCTTGGTCGAAACACTTGGCTCAAAACCGCACTAAGGCCACACTCTTGGCCAAACCTCGCCGATCAAAGCATAAAAGCACGCGATCACGCCTGGTCGACAATCAAAACGCATTAAGGCTGCACACGCGGCCAAACCGTGTGAGGCCACACTGGCCCGAACCTCGCTGATCAAAGCATAAAAATGCGCCAATCACAAGCGCGCTAATAAACGCGACAATCACAAACGCGCTACTCGAAATTCAGAACCGATCAAAGGCCGACAGACCAAAACGCTCAATCAAACCGTCGAACCGCGGTCAGCGCGAACGAAACCTTCCAAAACTCATAATCAGCGCCCGATCGGAACCACGGCGGTCGAGCCAGCGCGAACCACTTGGTCGAACTATCTAATTCCATCATTGCTCGACCTTTGCCTGGCATTTTGAGCCAGGTCTTTCTATCAACTTTATCACACAAGCATTTCGGGATGCGAGCCCATCATAACCCGGCGGTTCGGGATGCGAGCCCTCCTTTCGGAAGCAGTTTGGGGTGCGAGCCCATCATAACCAGCAGTTCGGGATGCGAGCCCATCATAACCAGCAGTTCGGGATGCGAGCCCATCCTAACCAGCAGTTCGGGATGCGAGCCCTCCTTTCGGAAGCAGTTTGGGGTGCGAGCCCATCATAACCAGCCTGTGATTCGGGATGCGAGCCCATCATCAGCCTGATTCGGGATGCATCGCTAACAGCCGGATGCGAGCCCATCATAACTCAGGGTCGGGATGCGAGCCCATCTTTCGGTCTTTCCAGGCGCCTGGGTCCCTCCCCAGTCGCGAGCACTTCGCCACTCAGCTAGGGCCAGGAGCTTCGCCACTCAGGCTAGGCCAGGAGCTTCGCCACTCAGGCTAGAGCTTCCGAGTCTGTGGCGCGGATCCCGGGTTGTGCCCTGGAACCACTATCTCGGGGCTTTTCGAGCTTGGCCTTTTGCCAAGACTCCCGAGTCCGCCAACGGATCCCGTTGTGCTGAAACCAATATCTCTGGACTTTTCTCAGCCTTGGCCTTTTTGCCAAGACTCAGAAGCCCGCAACGCAGATCCGTTGTGCCTGGCTTTAAACCGGGACTTTTCGAGCCTTGGCCTTTTGCGAGACTCTGAGTCCGCCAGCGCAGATCCAGTTGTGCCTGGCTTTTAAACCGGGGACTTTTTGAGAACTTCATCAATTTCGTCGCGGCTTTATCAACTTTTGCACAGAAGCGGAGTTCGGGATGCGAGCCCAAGGCGTGGGATGTCGGCCAACGTTCGGGATGTCATTGACTTTCTTTTTTCAAAACCTTTCGAAAACTTCTCCAACTATGGCATCTCGCCAAAATTTCATTTTCAAAACTTTTCAAACTCGCTTCAAACCTTTTTCAAAATATTCAAGGCATCTCGCCCCAACTTTCACTTTTCAAAACATTTCAAACATCGACATCTCGCAAACTTTTTACTTTTCAAACATTTCAAGCAATGACATCTCGCCAAACTTTTCACTTTTTTTCAAAACTTTGGCATCTCACCAAACTTTAACTTTCAAAACTTTTAAAATGATGGCATCTCGCCACACTTTAACTTTTCAAAACTTTTAAATGATGGCATCTCAGCCAAACTTTCAAACTTTTCAAAATCTTTTTAAAATGATGGCATCTCGCCACACTTTCCTTTCGAAATCTTTTTCAAATGATGGCATCTCGCCAAACTTTAAACTTTTCAAAATCTTTTAAAATGATGGCATCTCGCCACACTTTCCTTTTCAAAACTTTTCAACCGTAATCAAATTCTTTTCAAAACTTTACGTGCCCGTAAAATCGGGACTTTCTAGGTGCTGAAACCGTTATCTCCGGGACACCGCGACTTGAAACCGCATTATCTCCAAGCCGCAAGGTTTGGCGACTTGAAACCGTTATCTCAAGCCGCCTCCCTTTCTCGCCCATAAAAAAGCGGGACTTTTCTAGGTGCACAAACCGTTATCTCCGTGACACCGCGACTTGAAACCGTTATCTCAATGCCGCAAGGTTTGGCGACTTGAAACAGATTATCTCTAAGCCGCCTCCCCTTTCTCGCCCATAAAAAAGTGGGACTTTTCTAGGTGCTGAAACCGTTATCTCCGAGGACACCGCGACTTGAAACCGTTATCTCAAGCCGCAAGGTTTGGCGACTTGAAACCGTTATCTCAAGCCGCCTCCCTTTCTCGCCCATAAAAAGTGGGACTTTTCTAGGTGCACAACCGTTATCTCCGGGACACCGCGACTTGAAACCGTTATCTCCAAGCCGCAAGGTTTGGCGACTTGAAACCGTTATCTCAAGCCGCCTCCCCTTTCTCGCCCATAAAAAAAGGGACTTTTCTAGGTGCCTCGAAACCGTTATCTCCAGGACACCGCGACTTGAAACCGTTATCTCCAAGCCGCAAGGTTTGGCGACTTAAACCGTTATCTCAAGCCGCCTCCCCTTTCTCGCCCATAAAAAAGCTGGGACTTTTCTAGGTGCACAGAAACCGTTATCTCCAGACACCGCGACTTGAAACCGTTATCTCAAGCCGCAAGTTTGGCGACTTGAAACCGATTATCTCAAGCCGCCTCCCCTTTCTCGCCCATAAAAAAAGCGGGACTTTTCTAGGTGCACAGAAACCGTTATCTCCGTGACACCGCGACTTGAAACCGTTATCTCCAAGCCGCAAGGTTTGGCGACTTGAAACCGTTTATCTCAAGCCGCCTCCCCTTTCTCGCCCATAAAAAGCCGGGACTTTTCTAGGTGCACGAAACCGTTATCTCCGTGACACCGCGACTTGAAACCGTTATCTCCAAGCCGCAAGGCTTTGGCGACTTGAAACCCATATCTCAAGCCGCCTCCCCTTTCTCGCCCATAAAAGTGGGACTTTTCTAGACGCCTGGAACCACTATCTCCAGACGCCGCGCCTGGAACCACTATCTCCAGGTCGCAAGGTTTGGTGCCAAGGAACCACTATCTCCAAGGCACCGCCCCTTATCTTCAGGCTTTCGCAATCCATCTTTAAGCTTTATCAACCCAGCTTTAAGCTTTATCAATCCATCTTTAAGCTTTATCAATCCATCTTTATCAACTTTGGCGGCAACTCACTTTTGTCGCAGCTTTAGCGGCAACTCAACTTTGTCGCAGCTTTAGCGGCAACAATCTTTATCAACTTTGTCGCAGCTTTAGCGGCAACAATCTTTATCAACTTTGTCGCAGCTTTAGCGGCAACAATCTTTATCAACTTTGTCGCTTTAGCGAAGAACAATCTTTATCAACTTTGTCGCAGCTTTAGCGGCAACAATCTTTATCAACTTTGTCGCAGCTTTAGCGGCAACAATCTTTATCAACTTTGTCGCATGTGACAGAGTCGCTACAAAAGACACGAGGTACTCACTTGCAAATCGAGTAAACACTTTCTTTATATTTGACACAATAAGCAGATATCACGCAACTTTTATATGAACGAGAGAAATAAGGAATTACAAATATCTTTCTCATTTTACCAAGCATATCATCATGACCATCACTTTTCATTACTCATCATTTCAAGATCTCAAACATGTAGCAGGTCAACGTTCCCATATATCATGATACTTCCATTTTCACTTAAGACCTTAGCATAACTTTTCATAATTCTGACACAACTTTGCATATAAACGTCGAGCATAAAATTCACATATTTTACTATATGAAATATCATTTTTCTCGCGCCATACTTCTTTTACACTTAACTCGATCAAGATCCATATTTTGCTAACTTGATGACTTTCATAATTAAACAAACAAGCAAGGGCATAATTTAAAAATTGGCGCGACATGTTGCCATATAATACTAATCCACGTTCATCCATACTTTAGCAAGTAGGCAACAAGCATTTCATATCATATTACACATTCTGAGGGGCATATTAAAAATCTTTATGTGAACCGTTTACTTGAGCATTACTTTATTGACCTTATATCTTCATATTTATAAAGCACGCTCTACATTAGCGGCCGAGCATGTCTCTCATCATAATAACCACATATTGTAACATAAGATCACATAATCAATTTCGCGAATCATAGTCTCCACATATTCTAGTTACATTGGATTTGTCTCATTCATACTATCACGTAATCATAGTAACAAAGAACATTTTTTACTTAATCAGATACCCATTAACTATTTTCATTTTCAGTCACGCCTATTTATGATCAACAAAGCTTTAGCGACTCATTACCTCTTTTTAGTGACATAAGTAGGCGAGCAAGTTAAGTCAATAATTTTAACATAGCAGTTCAGGACACATTTAACTGTGCTATGTAACAACATTTTTAAGCATGCATTCATATTCTCACATAATGAGCTTATATGAAAAACAATTCAACACAATTGGAAAAGATGGAAAGAAACAACCTGACGGAGGTTAACGATATTCCAGATGGATTTAACAACGAGGCTGTACCACACTTGCCCTTCCCATTAACTTTCAACTTTCTCCGTCCGCTTTTCCTGTCTCAAATTCTTAGCCCAAGAAAAATAGCAATACCATTTTGTCTACTTTTCATTTTATCAAAGTAACGGCTACCATGAAAAAAGGAAGAGTTGACCTGATTTATTTGGCCGGCAATCTTTGTCTCCGGCTGCTTCCTTCTTCCCGAACCAAAACTCACTGCCCAAAAGGTAACAAATACTCCAAGAAGGCATGCAATTCGTTACTCTTTAACAAAGAATACATCATGTTATATCATTAAAAAACATAAGGGCGATATCGGCAAACTATCTTGAATATAGAACTAAACATAAATTTTCATTTGTCGTCAAGCACTTCTTTCTACTCTTTTCATATGAAACCGCCAATTATCAAAACGTTGTTTCAAAATATACTTTAACCATTTCACGGAACTTATTCCCGCTAGATTATAATCATTCATATTCAAGTTTCTATATTCCAATTATCTCTTGTTAGGAGCAGGAAATAGGCAAGTAACGCATTAAGCCGATTTATTCTATCAAGTTGCATAGTAAATAGAGAGCATATTTGACTTTACTACGCACCAGAATTTCTAATCATATATTCATTTGCACACTATTTTCCTCGTGTTTCACTTTTCTTTTCATCTGATAACTCTTAATAATTGACCGCAAGATTTAATATCACTTAAGGTAATATCAAGTTAAAGCCCCCTTTTAACATGATAAGCATATTTTAAAAGCATTTTCATATCTTTATTAAAGATGTATTTGCACATACTAGTTATCAATTTACTAAGCATGTATCATTAAGCATTTATTCATTATAAATGACAAGGATGGAAAGAAGTGACCTGATGATGGAGATTTGCTGCGATTTTGACGAAACCTGTCAAAAATTAAAGGAGACATTGATGACAGCTCGTTGTCATAGCTTCCCACAAAATAACGAAGCTAACTCTTCTCAAAATGACCCACGTGACTGCCTTCTTCAACCATATAATTTGTGTGGCCCTTAATTGCTCACCAACTCTCACTCTTCTCTCCTGCTCATCTTTTAGCCAAGTAAAAAGGAAATAGAAAAATCACTTTTAACAGTAATCAACTTCTTTCTCTTTCTTATTTCCCATTTTCCTCTTCACTTTCCCTTTACTTTCTCTCTTCAACTAGGAACAACCTTTCTCCATCAGCAACCTTTACCAGACAGCGATCTCTTCAGGTGGTGACGATTTCTATCTCCCGGCGAGCTCCTCGCCTGGCGGCATCTACCAACGGCATCCTCAACCACCGTGGCCTCAACTACCGGCGACCTCAACTAACGGCTTCCATTGTTCCCGGCGACCCTCAATCCCTCAGAAGTCCGGCGATCTCCTCTGCTAACCGAACAGAAAACGGCGACAATTATAGGTCGCGAAAACTCACGGCGACCTCAGCCTTGCCCCAAGCGGCCTCTCCATTCCCGGACTCCGGCGAGATAACGGCGGCGATCCTCTACGAGCTGACACGTGCCGGATAACGTGGCTAGCTTATTGACACGCGTCGGACAAGACTGCTCTCCCGCCGACACGCGTCTCCGACACTGTTCCTTACTGTTCAACACTGTTACTCTCTCTCTCTAACTTTCCGTTCAACTCACCGGTGAACGATTCTTCTCCGGCGACGGACGTTTCAGATCTGCCCTTCATCCTCTTTTCCAGACTGCTTGCTCTTCCATAAATCAGCTATTTTGCCCTTACCCTCGTTGTTTATGAAGGAGATGAACTGGAAAATGTTGACTTTCGGCCCTTTGCTAAAGAAAAACGAAAATGGTGACTTCCAAAACTCCGATCTGAGCATCTCCAAAACTCCGGCTGACTCCTGCAACTCCGATCTGAGCATCGGACTGCTACCCTTCACTGTTGTAGTCTAACTGATACCTTCGGCTCCTCTATTCCGGCACGATCCGCCGGAAAATGTCAGTCCCGGCAACGGAACCATCTGATGCGCCACAGAAAAAATGTGTTGCACAGGAAACTGACCGGGGTAGCCACGGTGGTCGGACCGGAAAAGCACGCTCCACGAGGTCCTAAATAATGTGGGGCCTACAAGAGAAAACACCGTTAGGGCGGGGGGATTTTCCCCCCGAAAACCCTCCGGCGTGAGAATCATTAATCTGATTCATAACATTTATATATGACATATTTTCTAGAGAGAGAAAGAGAGGAGAGAGAAGCTCCATGAAAATAATGAACATACCTCTCAAATGATCATGGGGGGAGTATTTATACATCCAAGGGTGATGTCATCAATGACATCACCATCCACATTATTTCCATTTGCCACGTGTCACGCCTGCAATGGAGGGGAGTCTAACAAAAGACTACAACATTTAACATTCAATATACAATATAAATTATGCGCCCTGCGACATATAACATACGAGAACCAAGCCATATGCGGGAATTGATCCATAACCGCATAAACATAATCCTTGGCCTAAACCATCACCATAACATTAACATGCGACATACAATATACGGCATGTAACCATTATAACATTAATATCATACATTATGAGTCATGCGACCTACGATATGCGACATGACACATCGACAACCAACACCCGTCATACGGGAACCTCCATCCGACATGCGGGAACGACATCCGTCATGCGGGAACCAATATTCGGTATATAATATATAATATGCTAGGGCCAAGCCATTGGTGGGAACCAGACCGTAACCACAACAATAAGCATAACCTTGGCTAGCATCGTAATCATAAGCACTCACTATGCAAAGATATAACGCACAACATCTAATACGCGGCATACGAAATATAACACATAATATGCGACATCGATCACAACACATATAAGATGCGCATATAGAATATAACACGGGGGAACCAAACCATAATTATAACTTTGGCTATATTTTCATAAAATGTGGACCCCCTATATACCATAAAATAGGGCCCCCTATCCTGATAAAATAGGGCCCCCCAACGACCATATACTCGGGCCGGGCAGACATTTAACGGGAATAATATTTTGCCATGGTAGCATCAGTTATACTCATAATAATTATCCACTAACTATTTTCCACCTCAGTTTTTTTTCTTACTTTACTTTTCCTACTCACAATATTTATCGACTATACACTTTTCATAACTTACGTGATAAATAAATTTTGTGCCTTTGGAACGGAAAGGAGGGTTTTGTTTAGGAATATACTCTCTTCGTCCCATATAAGATCCATATAAGATTTGACAAAAGGATTTTGTACGCGAACCTAAGTGGCCTTGGCTCAGTGGTATCTTGGTGGCCTTCCGTAGGGGAGGTCACCAGTTCGATTCTCCCCAAGGGAAATCTGTGGGCTTTAATTTCCAACATTGGTTTCAGGGTCCTTAGGAGCCTGGCACATCCGCAGTTAAGGAAGCAAAGCATTGGCCGGGCTTGTATCCTCGGTGTGGGAGTTCGAATCTTGCGAAGAATGAGCACCAATCGGGTGTCAGAAGAGAGATGTAAAATTGTTGAGCACCAATTTGGTTTGGTGATGTAAGAGTGATGTAATTGTCTTTGTAGGAGGCTTCGGGGCTCGGAGTATAAGAGTCTTGCCGCCAGGCCGCAAAGGCACATCCCGCGATTTACATCCGCCAAGATATCGAGGGGCACTGATGGTCCAGGATTAGTCCTGGCCGGGTTACATCCGCCAAGATATCGAGGGCCTGCATCAGGGTCCAGGATTAGTTCGGCGAAGCTGGGAACCTGGGTATCAAAAAAAAAAAAAGATTTTGTACGCGAATTAAAAAAATGTGTAAGTGGTGTAAGTGTTGTGAGTATAAAAAGTGAGACAGCAGAGCGAACGAAGGTGAGGTAGTGATTAGTATGTTGATTGGTGATGTTAGTATAAAAGTAAATTAGGAAAGAGAATGAGATAGAGGAATAGTGAAGGAGTTGGTCTTATAAAAAATGTGTTTTTTTCTAAGCTTATGGAAAAATAATTTTTACACTGACACTTAATAATACATTCACTGACATTTTTCACATTGACACTTTATTATACTAACACTGACACTTTGTTACACACGCACCGACACTTTTTATACTGACACTTAATATACATGCACTGACACTCTCCATATACTGACACTCTTTTACACTAACACTAGCACTTTGTTACGTATGCACTGACACTTTTTTAACACTGGAAGCGATCGCGCCCATCCTTGGGGCGATTGCGCGGTGCCATTCTGTGGAGATGGGGCGATCGCATTCTAGGAAGGGCACTGACATTCTTTTACATTAACACTGACACTTTGCTACACATGCACTGACACCTTTTTACATTGACATCAGCAGGAGAAACAAAACATATTTTTTCTAAAACTTAAAAAAATGCATTTTTTGTAAGATTTTAACACAGTAAAGTGAAGACACTTTGTCATTTTAAAAAAATAATATCTTATAGTATAATAGAACGTCCAAATGACAACACGGGACGAAAAGTATGAAGATAGAAAAATTGGATTGTAGCCCAACAATGGGCAGGAGTAGGGTCTGTCTAATATGTCGTCCCATTCATGGCCTTTTTCAAGATGCGGTAACTTTAATAATGAGTTAAATACTTATTTTTTGGTCACTAACATATTGAATATTTTTCCTTTAATTACAAATAATTACTACTCCCTCTGTCCCATAAAATATTATCCCTTTTATTATTTTGGATGTCCCACTTTAAAGTTTCACTTTCCTAGAAAGGAAAAAAAAATTACTATTCTCTCCACTCATTCTCTCTTCTCCCACTCACAACACTTTTCAAATTTACTATTCTCTCCACTCATTCTCTCTCCTCCCACTCACAACACATACTTTAATAACATTATTTCTTATTTTCCGTTCTCAATAGTAAAGGGGTAAAGTTCTCCGGGACGGAGGGAGTATATATTATACTCCCTCCGTCTCGATAATAGCTTCACCATTTTGGCTCGGCACGCAAATTAAGGGTGAAGAAAATGTTGTGAGTGTAATAGTAAAATAGGAGAGAGAATGAGTGGAGAAAATAGTAAATTTGAAAAGTGTTGTGAGTGTAATAGTGAAATAGGAAAGAGAATGAGTTGGTGGAATAGTAAAGATTCTTTACCATTTTAGAAAAGGTGAAGCTTTTAACGGGACGCCCTTTTAAAAAATTGGTAAAACTTTTATTGGGGCGAAGGAAGTATTTTATAATATTACACTCAATATAAAAATATAAAAATAGATGAGTCAGATCTTGTAATAATATAATTTATATTCTAAAAATATAAAAATGAGTCAGTACATCATTTTCTACAAAAGAAAAAGGTAAAATCTAAATACTTTGCAATTCCACTTTAAAATCTTTGCAATTCCACTTTAAAATCAGTTGGTGATAATTGAAGTATCCCATGATCCTTATAGGTTATAGACAAGTCTCATTTATTCACGATATTGTATAATGTTCTCTAACGGAGATTGGGCTTATTACGGTTAATTCATCATGGGTTTAATGCCTTTCAAATTGGGAACGACTAATTTAGTCGATTAAATTAACAAATAATAGTAATTCCTGACTTATTATCATTCGGATGATGGAAAGTTAGAATCAATGGATAGAAAATGAGTTTTCATGGGTTATGGGGATGGTGTCAATGGATACTGAATATGGTCTCCATCAGAGGGTAGGGTGCTTAATACTATTATGAGATCTGTGATTGTACCAGATATTGGTAGTATTGATAAACATGTAGAGCTACAAGATACTACAGAGTTGAGAAGTGTACAGTCAGATGTTAATTAGAATCTACCTACATAGATGAAAGCACAAGACAGTTCATCGCCTATCACTAAAGAACATGGGTTAGCTTTAAATAAGTCTAGAAGAGCTAATTTCGGAATGACTCTGAGAGGTATGGTTTTGAAGACATGGCGTCTTATGCACTACTGGTTGCTGAGCAAGTGGAGCTCGACCATACGGAGCCAACCAATTTCAAGGAATCAGTTACATGTTCAGAGTATGCCCAATGTCATGTAGCTATGGGAGACAAGATGGATCTTGCACATGTTGTTAGTGTTGTTAGTAGGTTCATAGAAAATCCTGGTAAGAAACATTGACAGGCAGTGAATAGGATATTCAGGTACCTTAGGGGTACGTCTGATGTTAGTCTCATTTATAAAGGTGGTACAGAATGTGCAGTTGATAGTTATTGTTATTCAGACTACTCTGAGGATGATGAAACGAGCAGATCTTGTTGGAACTTATGTGGACTTTGTGGGAAAAGATGAAAGTTAAAGGCGTTTATTGAAAAAATAGAGTTTTTAGTGAAATTTATGTGTGTGCGCTAAAATGAGCGTAACTTTTGATTCTGGATGAACCACGGAACGCACCGCATATCAAATCAAAGCTCTTTTCGAGACGGACAAAAGTCATCAGGCATAGCCCCATGACACATGATTTTGTAGTCATAAAGCTCGAATCTTGGCAACCAACCGAGCAACCGAATTATTATAAATTAATATTAAAATTTTTAATATTATTTATAATTATTATTTTGATTTTCTGGATAAGACAAATTTGACTGTTTGGACAGTTTTTTAACTGTCATAACAGTTATTGTCTGAAAAAATGTGACTTTTGAAAATCAAATTTTGAGAGTTGTGATTGGTCAAATTTGAATAAACTTTCCTATATAAACAATGGTTCAGATTGTGTTAAAAATATAGAATTTCTTCATCTTCTTCCTTCCTTCTATAATCTAAGAAAGCATTCAGATATTCGCCAGGGACAAGTTCTTGTGCAAGAACTTGTTTCGAAGAGTTGTATCCTCTAGATAGGCGTACGAATCTCGCAGAAGACAAAGTGAGAGACGTAATTCTGTCTTAGGACACCGCTAAAGGCAGCCTCTCTTCAACCGGTTGCCATAGCGTTTCTACAGGTTTTTTAATTGAATTTGTAGCCTGATTTTGATTTAAATTACTAATTTTGTTAATATTATTATTATTATTTATATAATTGCTAGATTGGTCCTAACAGATCTATGACTGGGTACGTATTTACTGTTGATGGGTCAGTTGAAAGGCTACTTCGCAATCTACGATGATTTTGTAGATTAAATAAGCGGAGCACATGACATTGACAAAAGCTGTTAAGTAGGAAATATGGCTAAAGGGTTTGATCACCTTGAGTTAGATCAGAATCATGCTACAATATTTTTACAATATTTTGTGAAATTGAGTGCTCACTACTACTGAGGGAACAATGCACTGGAATTAGGAAGAGCACTTGAGTTTCTCACGTCATATGACCAAGGCTATCGTTTGGGCCAAGGCTGTTGGGCATTGTTGGGCCAAGGTTGTTTGGCATTGTTGGCCGTATGAATTTTTTGTCCACAAAGGGCTTGCTTTGGCCGAGGCAGTTTGGTCTCCTTTTGCAAGAAGGACTAGTACAGACCCCCCGTGCGGACCGCACGGGTCAGTACCCTCAATCTATCTTTATTATTTTTCACATCACCTTCAACCTACTCTATTATTCACAATCGAGTATCCGCCACCTTCTATGTAAAACCATCAAAACTAACCTGAAAACCAAGAGACAAATTATGTCGAAAAAGTGATTAAAAGAAAAGCGAAAACTGAGGATCAACCTATTTGTGGCATTGAAAAGTTTTCAATGGTATAGATTCAATATTTTATGATAGAAAACATTAAGTACATCATATGAAAAAAATATTAAAATATTATACAAATAAAGCATCTTCATTCTGTACTATCCATATCCACATCCACCCTCACCCCACCCCATCAACCGCCACCCCCACCACCACACACACACACACAAAGAAAAAGAAAAATAAAAAGGAGGCAAAAACAAATTTGAAACATTTGGAATTTGGGTGATCGATAAAAAATAGAAAACATTAAGCACTCTATATATGAGTCATCCTTTATGAAGCATCTTCTACATAATAAAAATATATTATATGCACCCCTCATACCCCATGAACCCCCACCCACCCACCAGCTCTCTCTCTAGGGCACATAAGCACACACACACACACACACACACAAAATAAGTAAATCCATAGTCAAAATCCCCCACGCACACAATGTGCCTCCGACCAAGCTATGGCCAAAACGCTTGTGAGAGTCCAAGAGAGAGTCAAGTTATGTGCCAAAATAGGAAGTTACTAAGTCGGGTCTTCCCCGAGCTTAGAACCATAATATCAAATCAGGAAAAAACCCCATATACATACACTCTCAAATTTCGAGTTTCAGAAGTGGACAACTCAAAAAAGAATATAGTCTGTAATAAGATGATGAAGAGTTTTTTAGTCAGCATACAATGTCATTTACCTATCAACAGAAATAGTTTCTCTACTCATGTACGAAGCCTTTTCTTAAGCTACTTGCCAAAGATCATAAAAATGGCAAAGAATAAAGAATCTTGAGCAAAACAAATGAGCCTCTAGATAAACACATAATTTCATTTCAACAAATCAACTATAGGGTAATGAATTGTTCCTAAATGACCTCTCTCTTTTACTGTTTTACCTAAGTAATTAATTTGCAGTAAATAACAACGAAATAATTTGGCCATGAAAAATGTTTTTTTCGAAAGAACGTTAGATGAAAACGACATATGAAAATGTCATCGAAAACTTGTGAAACGGTTAAAACAATGATGCATGTCCAAGTACTATTAAAACCACGATTTCAAATTAATAGCATTTACATTTTTAGTTATCCAATATTTTTCAATAAATTGACAAAATTATCCTTTTTATGGAGTTTATGATATATCTTAGGGAGATATTATAGTCACTACAAAATAATAATCTAATATAATAATGAATTATTTTTCTAGAGTAAAGAAAAATTTTCATTTTCTTTTTTAATAAAACTAAATTATTTTATTTGATTTTTTTTTAGGTTTTCATTTTTCATAAAAAAAAATACAATTATTTGTGATCCACTGCCTCCCTTAATTATATTTTCTATAAGAAGGAAGAAACCACAACATATTGACGTCATATTTATATTATAAATTTTTCAGAATAAGTTTTAATATATTTAATCTACTCTAATAAAAAAATACTCCCTCCGTCCCAGTAGAAGCGTCACCCTTTTAGGGGTGGCGCGCAAATTAAGGAAAAGTGTGGGAAGAAAAAATATTGTGAGTGTAATTTAAAAATAGGAGAGAGAATTAGTGGAGGAAATAGTGAATTTTAAAAGTGTTGTGAGTGTAGAGGAGAGAGAATTAGTGAAGGAAATAGTGGATGGGATAATAAAATATTAATAAAAGTTTCCTTTTTAGGAAAGAGTGACGCTATAAACGGGACGCCATTTTGGGTAAAAAGTGTCGCTTCGGCCGGGACGGAGGGAGTATTTGTTAGTAAATTCACCATTTAACTTAATACTTAAAATTAATAATTATTTTTACACTGTCAACATAGTAAAATTCAATTTTGTTAATAAAAATTATTAATTATTTACATCAGTTAGTAACCGGTGTAGGAGAGTTTTTTTTTTTTTTCCAACTTTAAATCTAGGCCGCTCTTTATCTTTTGCGAGATCAAATCTGAGCCACTCTTTGTGTGGCGGTTAGATTTGACCTCTATTGTATTATAGACTAGTACTTCCTACCCGTGCCAATGGCACGGTAACAGTACGACATAAATATAATGTATTTGAGATCAAGACCCTCAAAATGCAGTACGTCTAATATCTATCATCACACTGTAAATTATCAAACAAAAGAAGGGCAAATCTACTAAACTCTTAAAATTTCCATTTGATTGCAAGAACAACAATATTTATGATCTCTTACATAAATAATAGTTCCTAATTACAATTGAACATTTCCATAATAAATTTGTCTCTTAGGTATTTGTTGCAGAGAAAGACAAAAATAGAAAGTAAAATCGTCTTCCACAATATAGCCAAAATAAGATTGACATAAGAAATTCTGAAAAAAAAAAGTAATGTAATTATTGTAATATAGAGGTATTGGAGAACAAAAATCAAAATTTGAATATAGAAAAAAAAATCTACTACAAAATGTATTGAATGCATCATGTCCAACTATATTTTATCGTCCCCCTTGCTTCGTAGCTTCTCCACTGCCGCTTTTCTGCAAGTAAACAACCATCGGATAATTATCAACATATTAGCATATTCCAAATAACCTCAATATTTCTTATTTTAGTTCCATTTAACTTCTACATCCCCATTGAGAATTCATTCGGATAAAAACCTAAATTTACTCCTCATTGAAACTTGTTTCATATTATATTATAAGTATACTTCTTGGGACGGAGGGGTACTAATAATTTGACAAACATCAGATGATTCAGCCACATGCTTCAGTTACTTGTAAATCTAAGTTGTGGTTATATTTACAGTAAAACCAAAATGCCATGCCAACATTTTAAACCAAAATTCCAGAGGCTTCAAGTGGCAGGTCTGAATCAAACAAAAGATTGAACATAAGCTGAACAGAAAAACTTAACACCTTCAGCCTTCATTTTTTTACTACCCCCATAATTTTCTCGAGGTTCGAAAGCCTTTCTAATACATCTTGAGCTACACCACAAGCAGAAGGTGTATCTTCATCGAGATTAATCGGATTGCTTGCAGATTCTCCAGCCATTTCCCTCTCTCCTCCCTTTGCAACTGATGTCTTCTGTTATTTGCTTGAATCTTTCCCTATATTCTTCACATCAAAGCCAACATTGAATGGCTCCTTATTGGCAAAATTTCCAGGTTCTACCTTAATCTCTATGTGAAAACCACCTGCTTCCGTTGCAAAATCACAAACATCTTTACCAGATGATAATAGTGTAATTTTTCTTGGTTAGTAATTTAATCAAACAGATTATGTGCTTACGAAGAATATCCAACTGAACCATCATATGCAATCATGGGAAAGTGAAGGGTGTCAATAGATAAACACCCATAACTTAATAATTGGATCACTATAATTACTGCAATTCAGTGACCCAAGAACCACTAAAATAAGAAAGAACAATGGTACTATACAAAAATCATGCAAGCAATTTATAGTTACCAGAATTTATTGAAACATCAACTACAAAGACTGATTATGTGCTCACAAAGACTATGTAACTGAATCTTTAAGACAAAATAAACTCCAAACTCATGAGGAGATAGATTATGACTTACAACCATGTTTAAGATGATTTTGCTGATGTTATATGCAATTTCAAACTCAGATCATTAGGGTTATAATCATACACAAACACACACATGGATATGTAGATAGAGTGACATACCCAGGGACGACAGGGTAAGAACTCATTCCCCAGTCATTCTTGGTCATGTGAAGATCAGAGTGACAGATCCCACAATACAACACCTTGAACCTCACATATTTCTCCGCTGTTTTCCTACATAAACCAAACAACAAACACCTTAGATGCACAATCACAAACTATGATCTTACATACACAAACCGAGTAATTGTATGAATCTAAAATCTGGGTTTTGATCAAATGCAGTAAACACATCTGGGTTTCAACCAAATTCAGAGAAAAACATGAAATTGAAGAGTGAAAACATAAATTACCTTCTGGAAAAGGTGAAAGGGGTAAGAACACCGGTGTTGTCAGTGGCGGCGTATCCGACGCCCTTAGAATTTATTGAAACATCAACTGCAAAGACTGATTATGTGCTCACAAAGACTATGTAACTGAATCTTTAAGACAAAATAAACTCCAAACTAATGAGGAGATAGATTATGACTTACAACCATGTTTAAGATGATTTTACTGATGTTATATGCAATTTCAAACTCAGATCATTAGAATTATACACACACAAACACACACATGGATATGTAGATAGAGTGACATACCCAGGGACGACAGGCCAGTCATTCTTGGCCATGTGAAGATCAGAGTGACAGATCCCACAATGTAACACCTTGAACCTCACATCTTTCTCCCCTGTTTCCCCACATAAACCAAACAACAAACACCTTAGACGCACAATCACAAACTATGATCTTACATACACAAACCGAGTAATTGTATGAATCTAAAATCTGGGTTTTGATCAAATGCAGTAAACACATCTGGGTTTCAACCAAATTCAGAGAAAAACATGAAATTGAAGAGTGAAAACATAAATTACCTTCTGGAAAAGGTGAAAGGGGTAAGAACACCGGTGTTGTCAGTGGCGGCATATCTGACGCCCTTGATTGGGTGCTCTGTTTCTGGTGTCTTTGCCATTGCTTCTGATAATTTTGATTTGCTTGGATTGGAGCCAATAGTTGGTCGTAAGTCGGAGCTTCCAGTAATTTTTCAACGTCGTCGGCATCGTAGGACTGTATCAGATCCATGATGATGGGGACAATGCCGCTGGCGCTGATGGTGTGCTAGGTAACTGAAGCGTAGTGCGGTTAGCGGAGAGAAGAAGTCGTGCTGCGGAGAGGTTAAGTAACTGCTGTGAAGATAATTCTGGGCCGTTAGATCAACTTTTCAAGACTCAATCTGAACCACTCTTTATCCAAAGTTAAGAGGCAGTTTTTTCCTCTTTGTATTGTATATTAGATTGTACCCGTCCCGTATCAGAATGCAAGCCTTCGATTCAAGGAAAAAGGAGAGAATACAAGCCTTCGATTCAGCAAGGAGACCATCTCCGCCATACTGGGGCTCAGCGGCCTCTTCGGGTGTGCTCCCGAGTTTTAAAAACGGGGAAAAAGAAACGAAAAGATGAGTAAATCTAAAATAAGTGCTCCCGAATTTTAAAAACGGGAAAAAAGAAACGAAAAAATGAGTAAATCTAAAATAATTTTCTTCCTAATCTTGCTTCCGAGATTTAAATTATAGGTAAAAAGATTATTCGGGGTCTGAAACTCAGCCTAACCCAAAAGTGGGCCCAATTTGACATTTGACAACAAAGCCCATTCAAATAAAAAGTCAATCTGACGGTTATTTTGTGTACTCTTTCTTCTCTAACATTCCTCTTTTTTTTTCTGTACAAATAATGCCACCCTCTTAGACGACAAGCCAAACCGCTGTCGCCGGAAACACCCTCTTAGACGACAACCCAAGCGAAGAAATCTCGGAACTAATTCTCGCCGGCAGCCTTCATGAGTTGCTACTTGTCATGATCAGGTTCGTTTCATTAGAGTCGATTTTTCGTTGTATAATTGTTGTCTTTTGTCATGGGTGCTCATAACCCATTTGACGTAATGCTCCAATGAAGGGTTTTCTACAAGTGGTAGTATAATATTTGTAATTTGTCAGTAAGGATTATGGATTTCCGGAGCATAAATTAGTAGTTTTTGAAGAGGATTTCAGAATTTCTCTCCTAAACAATGTAAGATTAATGTGTTGCAGCAATGTTCATTCGGTGGATTTACGAGTTGTTTAAGTTAGTAAGACTAAATGGGAATTTTGGTTAGTTGTTTTTTGAGAACATTTTTTCTTCATTATGTCATTATTATGAGCGTTTTCTTTTGATACGAAGATCTTGGTAGAGATATGGATTGAAATGAAATAGGTTAGGCCACGAATGGGGAATAACTTTTCACAGACTTGCATGTTAAGGAGGCACGCAGTTGGATTGGAAAAATATTCTTTAGAACCTAAATGTTCAGATAATAGGTTATGCAAATTAGAACTATCGTTTTCTAGTTGCTCTCGGTGCTTGGAAATTGTCAGGAATGTGGGGCATTTCGGGACGGCTACGGAAACGAGGAATGTGACTTAGTAAATTTGGGGTACGCCAGGGAGGGGTAGGATAGTTGGTACGTTTTTACTGGAAACACGTCTCACCAATATACATATACATATCCACACACACACACAAGACTAGGTAGGTTACTTAAAATATACTGTATTTATTTTCCGGTAAGATGATTTGAGTAATCTGGTTTGAGTTCCCTTGTGAATTGGGACGAAAATGACCCACGATTCAGGACTCGTGTTCCGGGAAGGAGAGTTTCCGGTAACTATGGTCAGGAATAATAGTTTGCGTGATAAGTTATTGGATCTATGTACCATTATACCCAAGTGCATTACTTTGTGTTGATGTTTATCAATGTACTTAGCTCAGCACCAATCAAGAGTCCTGAAGGAACTCACGAAATTCTTGCTACATTTATTTTCGCTGGAAAAGCCCTACTCTGTATTTGTTTTTTCCTACTTGAAGGAGTCTTGCTTTATACTTTTCCTCGTGAACTTTATGAGATTGCATTTGTGCCCGTATTACCTTAGTCATAGAATTAGCCAACATTGTAGGGAGTACTTTGCATGGAGAGTGGCCAGTGGGTTCTTAAACCTAAATACTCCCTCCGCCAGATGTTTTCATTTGCCATTTTTGTTTGTCTCAAAAAGATAGTCCCATTTCCATAACTGTTATGTTAAAACTATTGAACTTCAAAAATTTCCAACCAAGGAAGACGAGGGAGAGAGGAGAGGATTAGAGCCAACCAAGGAAGAAGAGGAAGTAATCAAGTAATAAGTAAACCCCATTAGGTTAGTGATGGAAATTAAATGAAAACAGGTGTTAAAATGTTTTATAAGTCAAATAGTACTATCATTATAGGACGGGCGGGGGGGTGTACTTATAAGTTATCGGGAATTGTCATTTCTAAGAACATAAAACTCAATCTCTATTATAAAGTAATGATGCACTTTCCTGAATTTTAGCTTCTAGTTTTATCTAAAAGTTAATCCTACCTTTCCGCTCCGATTAGGTCGTCAATGGGAATTCCCAAACAAAATTTTACGCTTTTCAACTCCAAATTATAGAAGAAAAAACGCGAATGTGTTGAAGTACTTATCCCACATTGTGAATTAACAAGACTTACCTTCAATATATAAAGATCCTAGGCTACTTGTCTTGTAGCCAATTGGTCTTTAGATGTAACTCCATATTTTATCATGGCATATCATGATTTTGAGATGGAACCCCAGGCTTTATCAGAAAGTGAATGCTCGATTATTCTTATTCTGATGAGAATCATCATGTTCATATTGCAACTGACACATTGGAATACTTTTACAATCTTAATTGGTAGCTTCTTTCACTTGCATATCAAATTTTCTTGCTTATTTGAACCAATGTATAAATGGATATAAAGAATGAGATCAAAACATTTTACTTCCTATTTTGTCTTTGTTTTCAATAATGAATGTACTTAAAAGATTCCTTTGTCTTCCGTGGTGAAGTTACAAGTAGAAAGCCCCATTAGCTATGGAGGATTTGATCTCGTCAATCTTCTCTGGAATTACAAAAGCAGCCGGAAAATTATTTAGTTCTCCACTTGATTTCCTTGCAGGAAAGTCTTGCAGGTAATTTCCACTATCCAATGATATCACTATATTAGATCTTAATAATCTTTGAAAATCTATGGTTGCGTTAATACTGATCAACTGCTGCAACAGTAGCATCATACCTCCTTATGTGTGTGTGTGTGTGTTCTAATACCATATTCGAAAATGAATTACCTTCTTTGTTTTTGCTGATATGAACAAACTTTGGTTGTTTATTATGAATCAGCTCAGTCTGTGCACCGACATGGGATTTGTTCTGTTACATAGAAAATTTTTGCATCGCCTATCTACTAAAGTTGGTCACTGTCGCATTTCTGTTTTACATTGGTGAGTTGACTGTTCTTTTCTTTTCTTCTCACAATCTTAATTAGTAACACTTTTAATAGATTAAGTAGTCATTTAATTAAAAAAACATTTTTTAAAATAGTATGAACTTTTATGAAAAATGTTTATTTCTTATTGTCTTACATTTTATTGGTTTCTTTCCTGCTCTATGATCACGTGCAGTTCTGTTATTCTTCTATTTATCATACCAACTTGGCGTCTTCCACTGCATTTGTGGAACTCTATGTCGAGTAGTATGGGCCTGCTTCGCTTGTTGCTTCTGGGTGTGCAACCATGGTTGTTCCTTTTTGTGTTATAAGCTTCGTAATGTGAAACGAAAACGAAGGAGGCGTAGAAGAGACATTGAAGAGTTGACTTTGACTTCCAGTGAAGATGAAGAGGAGGAGGATGAAGCAGCATCAAGTTTGACTTGCCACAACATACCACGGAAATCAATGTCTCGTAAATGGAGAGACTACAAACGGGGAGAGCTGAGGAGGAGGCGTCTAAGACCTAGGAGCCACAGGGTTCGTGTTGGCATTAGTCGTGGGAATTCATTCCATGTCAAGAGGAGAAGTAACACAATTGATGATATTAGGGTGACCCAAACATCAAAGTTTGCACAAAAAGGGACTAGTTACAAGGGATCCAGGAGACACCGAAGGAGAAATTAGCTCAGCCCAGGTAAGTTTGAATCCGCCAAGTTTACGGTTGTTCAATTGTCAAAATTTTGTAGCTATATGGTATATATACATATATATGTATATGTATCCATGTTATATTAGCTATGAAATAGTTTCCATGGTTACTGATTTTTTTCAAATCTGAATAAACTCATGTTTTACATTTTCTTTGTTACTGAAGTTTTTGCAATGGGATTGATTGAGAATTTTAGTTTCTGAGCATCACCATTCATGAATCCATACACTCTTCAAGATTTATACACCTGAATGTAGGGTTAATATCACTGCTCACCCTTAAGGTTTGAACAAGTATTAATATCCTCCCCTGAGCTTTGCTTTCATCTCACTTTCCCCACTTGTCATTTTTATGTAAGCTGAAGGACTATTTATTTAAAAATTTTAATATAAATTGAACTTTGCATTGAACACTAACCCCTGTATAATCTTATATAAGACAAAGGGATTATTGAGCCTAATTAGTCTACCTCTCTCCAAGAAAATCCAAAGAGATTTCTCTAGCTTTTTCACATGTAAAATTTACTTTCCAAATACTCCCTCCGTCCCGGCCCAAGCTTCACCATTTTGGGAGTGGCCCAATATTTAAGGAAAGTGTTGAGTGGAAAATGGTTGTGAGAGAGAATAAGTGAGTGGGTATGACAAGTGGGACCCACAATTTAAATATGTGAGGGGGGAAAATTAGTGGATATGACAAGTGGGCCCCACAATTTATGAATGTGAATACGAGAAGTGGGGTATGTATGTATAATAGAATATTAATAAACCTTTTCCATTTTAGGAATGGTGAAGCTTCTACCGGGACACCCATTTGGGTAAAAGGTGAAGCTTCGAGCGGGACGGAGGGAGTATATGGGACCTGTTGTTCTTCTTTCCGGTGATTCTGAAGGAAACTGAGTCAGAATCTGAGTCTTTCTTGAAGCTAGAGTACAAAATAATATTTGTTCTTAATTTTCTATTTTCTTTAGTTCGTTATTAGGCTACATTTGTTTTGGAAAAAATATTTTTTCGAAAAATGATTTCTGAAAAACATTTTCTGGAAAATGAAATGTTTTTCAGAAAATGACATTCGGTTGTTTGATAAATCTAAGGATAATGTTTTTCAAAACACATTTTCATGTGTTTGGTAAATGTAAGAAAAACATTTTCTGATGAAAACACAAACTGAGATAGGTATGGTAGGTGGATAGTGGATAGTGGATAGGGGTAGGGTAGGTGGTGGATAGGGTGGGTTAGGGTTAGGATAGGGTAGAGTAGTGAAAATGGGGTGGGTGAGTAAGGTGAAGGTAGGGGGTCAGGGTGGGTTGGTGAGTGATTGAGGGTGAATATGATAGGGGGTGGGGGTGGGTTTGTCGAAAGTTGGCAGGGGAGTTGTTAAAAAAGAAATTTTAAGGGGAGTTGTTAAAAAAGAAATTTTAATATGAGTAATTTTTTGTGGGGATGGGGGTGAAGGGGCAACAGGATAGTTGTTAAAAAATAATTTTAATATGAGTAAATTTTTTTTTTGAGGGAGGGGGGGGGTTGAGGGTAGAGGTGTGGTTGGAGGGGAAACATGAAGTTGTTAAAAATAATTTTAATACGAGTAAAAAACTGACGTGGTGGTGGTGGGGGTGGAGGGGCGGCAAGGGAGTTGTTGAAAAATAATTTTAATATAAGTATTTTTTTATTTATTTTGACATGGGGTTTGTGGTGGGTAATTTGGGGGTGGAGGAGGGTGATTTGGGGGTGGGGGAGGGTTTAGGGGAGTTGTTAAAAAATAATTGTAATATGAGTAATTTTTTAATTTTTTTTAAGAAGGTAAGGGTGGGGGTGGAGTTGGAGGGGCGGCAGTGTAATGTTAAAAAATAATTTTAATATGAGTGAAAAAAATTGACGGAGGGGTGGGGGGAGGGGAGGGGTGGGGTGGGTGGTGTTGGGAGGTGATGGTGGTGGTGGGGTTTAGGGGTGGGGTGAGAGCGATGGTGGTGGTGGGGTTAGATGTTTAGTGGTTAGGGGTAAAGGTGGGGGTGATGGTGTTAAAAAACTAGTGCTACACCCGTGCGTTAAACGCACGACCAAAAAAACTGTAACAAATAGCAAAAATTAAATTAAATGAGTTACTATAAATATAAAAGTTAATTTAGAATATATTTTTTTTAGGATTTAATGGCAAAAATGTATAATTTTATTTTACTATCCACTATTTATTTATTTTGATACAAACTATCCACTTCTTAAACATCTAGTTTTGCAAGTATATAATGATTAGATATATTTTTATTTATTAAAGTAGCATCTAGGGACAGTTTTATTTACAAAATGACAACTTATGTATAAAAAAAAACACAAATTTATGTTAATTGTAAGTGATGTTAGAGTTTTGCTATTCCTATAATCATATATGGAAGGGAAACGGGATGAACATGTTGATATTTGTACGGGATTATGTTCAAATATTACGAGAATTTATTAAAGTAGCATCATGGAACTGCAATAATGGTTTCTATCAATTGCTATTCCGTAAGCTGCCCAATGCTAATGTTGAGGGGTTGAAGCCGAAGAACCCCACTTGGTAAACCCATATCATCGTGAAAATAATTGGCCACTAACCTTCGGCGTCTGTAGTAGTTGCAGTGGACATTTTGGCAGAGAAGTTTCCACCGGTTCTAAGAGTTGTGGACGAAAGATGCCTCTGAGATGAACTTTCTTGCATGTTGGTCAACTCTGAGAGAGCCCTAGTATGGTCACTCCATTCCTGATCTTTGTTTGGCCAAAAAGATGATAGCCATTGAAATGTCAATGGAAGAGCAGTCAAGGCATCAGATGGAGGTCTATGACGTTTGGCAAAAGCTTTTCCCAGGTACTCCAAACCAGCAGGTCCCTTTAGTAATGGTTCCATGATCCTTGTGCGAGCTTTACTGATTTCTTGCTTGAGAATCTGCAAGAATAGATGTTTGCAAATGAGTCACAACCTCACGTCATAAGCTGTACTTCCTCCGTCCCATCTTAATCTACACAATTTTCCATTTTGGGTGTCCCACTAAAAGTTACAAAATCTCAAAATGGAAACTTTTTAATACTCCCTCTGTCCCAAATTGAATGTCCTTTTTTGTCCCAAAAGAACGACCTTTTGAACCTTTGCTCTCAAATAACTTTGTCAAAAAATCATAGTTCATTATATTTTTGCAAAACTAAAATTTTGATGGTGAAAGGCAACAATGTTTATGACTTTTTTCTATTAAAAATCAACCTTTTCAAAATGACACTTAATTCCAAATGGTCATTCATTTTGGGACGGAGGGAGTACAAAAGATGATGATTTTACCTTGATAGTGTTCTTGTCTTCTTCGATGACTTCTAGACTGTCAGCAAGTGAATGTTGTTGTCCATGAACAAACTCATTGACAATTAACTCATTCTCCACACCCAAAGTTTCACCAAAAACATTAGACAGACTGTCTGAATGACCACTGGGAGGAGAGAAACCAACAACTCTGAGAGGTGGAGAGGAAGCACCATCCTTGAATAAGGAGCGAACTACATGGCTAGGTCCTTCACCATCAACCCCATTTCTTCTCTTCTGCGAGTCAGGACCAGAAGAAGGGCCAGGTGGAGAGGAAGGCGAGCTTGGGGAGAAAATATGTGCAACTGGTGAACCGACAGGGCTACCATTTTCCTTGGCTTGGAAGTATTTTGATCGTGTGTCTGAAAGTGCATTCTGCATACGCTCAATTCCAGCATCTCCACTGAGGTGCATCACTTTCTCCCTCAAGAGTTTCTGATCTTCTGTGACCTGCATGTACAGAAGTTCCAATCAATAATTACACATAACAATGGAGCCAAAACCCTTTCCTAACAACAAATTTGAGCTCATTACTGGCACAGGCCAACTACCAAATTCTTTATTTAGTATGCATTATAACAGAAATCTTAAAGAAAGACGAGAAAAAAAAAAGATAATCCTAACCTGATTCTGTATGGCTTTCATATCATGAGTAAGATCACTGGTGTCACCTTCAAGAGTTAGCTTGCATTTTTTCATCATAGAGAATTCAAGCTGGCAAGCGGCCCTCACCAAATCCTTCTCTAACGACTCAGCATCATTTGCCTTCCACATCACAAAACTATTAGGGGCCGTTTGGTTAGGAGGCTTAAGACGGGATAACATTCATCAGGATTAATAAGGTTTATTAAGAGGGCGTTTGGTTGTAAATTAGGCATTCGGATAATTAAACCGATTTATAGGGATTAGGTCTTAATCCCCTCACTAATTATACTGATCTCAGGAAAGTATTATTAATCTCTTCCATAATAATTCCCTCATTAATAATACTGCTAATCCTTATCCGACAACCAAACGAGCTCTTAAGGTAGGAGCACCACGCTGCATCGAAAGTTGTAAAGTCATACGTCTATGCGAAGAAGGGTCAGACTTTTCATCAGAGCACTCAACAGGTTCATCTAATATTAGTTTGACCAACAACTCAATCTCTTTGATAAATTTCTCCGCAGACTTGGCCAGAGCACTCTCACGCTCCCCTCGACCACTGAAGACTGCATCAGGATGAACCAATATCATGTAGGCACAGAGCACAACTCTCACTTGATACCTTGACATCTTAACAACAATGTTGGCTGCTTCTCGTACAGAAGCTGACTTCTTTGCATCTCTGTTCCGAAAAGATATTCTTGGTGAAGCCCTCTTTTTTGGTGAAACAACTCGTTTAAAAGAAGGTGATTAATGTCATCCTGACCATGGGAGTCGGTGGCAGAATCAACATCCAGCGACAATTTATAGCGGATCTCAAGCCGATCAAGAAAAGCTTTTGTAGTCTGAAGTGTAGAACCTGATTCAATCAACAGTGCAAGCTGCTCAAATGGAATTGACTTCACGTGGCTCATGTTGATATTCAAACCATTGTAAGCTTTTGCCAAATATTCTCTTGATCAAGAGCAAATTTGAAAACTTTTTTAACATGCACCATCAACCCCATTTCTTCTCTTTTGCCAAATATTTCTAAGTTAGTTAACTGAAGGGTACTAACTTTGAAAGAAATAATAATGAAATACTCCCCCAGTCCGTCCCAAAATGAATATCCAAAACGTTTACAAATATTCTCTTTATCAAGAGCAAATTTGGAAACTTTTTTGACATTTATTTTGGGACAGAGGTAGTATTATCATATACCTTGCCAATTTTCTTGATAGAACTTCAGCCTGCTTCTGCATCTTCTTATTCCAATTAGCACCAATATCATTATGCAATTAAATAAAAAATAGTCGAGTGAAAGCTGCATCCAAATTTAAGACAAACATACCCTTCGCAGTTTGTCTTCCAAACTCTCTCTTAGTTGTCTCCTCTCAATCTCTCGTTGTTGAGAGACAGAATATTAGGAAGAATCTGAAACATGGCTTCATGCAAGATAACATATCATGGATTACCCTAATAAACTTCTAGTAATCCTTTTTTTCACTATGATTATCAAAGTGTGATATTCAAAAGTAAGCTCAAGATATGTGTATCGTACCAACAGAGAAGGTGCATAATATGGTTTTATAGATCGTCACAAAATTAGAATATTTAAAGAGTTCATAAACGTTATTTTCTCTTTCTTTTTGAATAAATTAAATGGCACTGCACCTCTTCAATAGGGACTGAAGGAGCCACTAAACCTTTATTTATTCTAAATTTTATAAAGACTTCATCCAGGTTAGGTTTATATCTTGTTCAGTTTTTCCTATACAGACAATACTGAATTACTCATCTAGGACATATTCGGTAGACTCACCTAATTTTACTGAAAAGCAGATAACATTAATATTAAGAGTACACTAATGGCTGCTTTCAAGAATAAGAACACAAAAAGAAACAGCAATCAGAAATCGTAAACAAATCAATGGGGGAAATCAAAATAAAAATTAAAACCAATTACCCAAATCAATGGGGCAACTTAAAATCAAATCAACTCGTTGGCTGCTTGCAGAAGAGAGATGAGAGAGAGCGGTGCATCGACTATAGTGGGAGAGAGAGAGAGACGCATCAACCAAGGCAGAAGAGAGAAAGGGGGAGGCGACGATGCAGAGTGTAGAGAGATCGATGACAAAGCTTATAACGGAACACTAAAGGACTCCAGCTTATTCCGTAAGCTATTGTTGTTAATTTAAAGGGGTGTGTTTAGTAATTGATAATAGGGATAATGAACCTAGCCTTTATACTCATACGACAGTAAGCTTTATACTCCCTCCATTCCAAATTGAATGTTCATAAAATTTACAAATTTGCTCATGATCGAGAGAAAAATTATAAATTAATTGAACATTCATTTTGGAAAGGAGGTAGTATATCGAGATAAGGGCCTTTTTCGTTAATTAAAACACCATCTGGCATTCCAAGATCCTTACCACTATTAAGGGTCTTTCTTAGAGCCTAAAAGAAGGTCAACTAAAGATTGTATAATTGTATTAAACCTCAGAGTGAAGCCAGAAGAAGTAGAAATGTTTGTAGTAAAACTGCACCATCAGTACCAAAATGAATGTCCATAAAGTTTTCAAATTCGACTCTTGAATCTTGATCAAGAGCAAATTTAGTTATTTTTACGACATTCATTTAGGGACGGAGGGAGTAAAACTTATCAAAAACTAACCGTGTGATTTCGAATGTACCAATCACCAATAACAATGGTGATATATTAATTATTATGATTAACTAAAACTATTGATAGAAGCTCGATTATTAAGAATTCATCTCATCAATATCTCAAAATTTATATAACTTTTGATATTCTCCTTATTAGTTAATACTATTATATAATAATAATAATATTAGTATAGGTTAACTATTACTATTAACAATAATAGTTAATAATATATATGCTAACTATTACTATTAAGAGTATTAGTTAATCATAATAATTATATATGTTAACAATTACTATTAATAGTATTAGTTAATTATAATAGTTAATATATAGGTTAACATTAATATTAATAGTATTAATTAATTATAATAGTTACTATATATGTTAACATTATTATTGATAGTATTATTTAATCATAATAATTATTATATATGTTAACTATTATTATTAATATTATTAGTTAATTATAATAGCTATATATATATATATATATATATATATATATATATATATACACTATTTAGTAAGCATTGCTGCATGTTGCACGCACACACTCATGATCATGGTTGGATGCCCACAAAGATACAGTTCGTCACTTTATATTCATAACCTAATTAAAGTTTTTGGGACATGTTAAAAGTTAAAAAAAAAAAAAAAAAAAAAAAAAAAAACAACAACATTAATATCAATTACATACAATTACCTGTATTATGAGATGGTCTTATAAAAAATGTTTTTTTTTCTAAATTTAAGAAAAAATTATTTTTACACTGACATTTAATAATATATGCACTGTTACTCTTCACACTACACTTTTTTATACTAATACTGACACTCTTTATACTGACACTTAATATACATGCACTGACATTATTCTTTACACTGGTACTTTGTTACACTAACACAGACATTTTGTTACACTAACACTGATATTTTTTTATACTGACACTTAATATACATGCACTGCCACTCTTTAGTTTTTAGTACACTGGCACTTTGTTATACTAACACTGACACTTTTTTACACTGACACTTTGTTACACTAACACTTTGTTATACTGACACTTTGTTACACTAACACTGACACTAACGGGAGAAACAAAACACGTTTTTAGTAAGATTTTGGCATGTATTATCTATATTATATTATCATATAAACTTATAACATACAAGTGCATGTTGAAATTTATATTTTAAAAATTTTTATAGTAAATTTTTGTAAAAATTGATAATCAGTTCTAGACAAAATATTTTAAAAATAAAATGTTCATTTTTAAGACATAATAATGATGAAAAATGTAATTCAATGATTTTTAAGGACAAATTGCAATTTAGTAATCTATGTTTATATTTATGACACTTTTGCAATCTCCAACCTAAACATGGCAACCCGACTCCTATCATTGTAAATTTTTTTTCGTTGTGATAAAAAAAACTAACAATTTGTTATTTTTTTAACGAAATTAAATTCATATGTAAAGCACGTGATTTTTTAAAGAGCAATTTACACAAAATTAGTTCATGACCAGGGGCGGATCTAGACCTATTTGAGGTGAGCTCTAACTCATCTCAGAATTTTGAAAAAAAATAATAATTGTTTTTTGTTTAACTCATCGACTATATGTAACCTTTTTTATATATATAAAGTTATTTTTTACTGTTATTATTATTTACAATATTTTTTAAATATCAATCCCAAGCAATTTCAAAATTCTGAATCCGTTCATGACTAACTTTTGTGGGGTAAAGCACTTATTTTAAACGTTCCCTTTCTCTTCCCTCATCGTCACATTACCCACCACTTATTTCATTATTTAATATTTGCATTGATGGAAGTTAAAAGCTATATGGTGGGGAGTAACTCATGGCAAGAAGTGGCTAGGCCACATCTTGAATTTTTAAATGTGGTACTTTAATGTCTTGGAGAAAATAGTTTTCTGTCTATAAATATTATGCTTTGGACCCTTTTCAATTTAAGGAAAAAATACATTATAATATTTTTTTGATTTCCTTGCGAAAAATTTAGCTATCGCTTTTTGTCTTTCTCTTTCGATCAAACACGTACACTTTGGATACTCATTATCCATCTTGTCTGGACTTGAGATTTGTGAGAAAGACCGGTGAACGACACCGAAGCGAGTCAAAGATAAGGAAATGTTAGGTCCATTTAGTAAGAAAACAGGCTAGAGGGTGGTGACTAGGCTAAAAACTTTTCTTGAAAATTTTATAGAAAATTATCAAGTAATTTATCAAAGGCAAACCGTTGTGAACCGGTTGCACAGTGAATAAAGTATTATCGATTTTAGACGGATATGGTTAAATACAGGAAACAAAAATTATAGGGAACCAACAAAATTACCAAAATACCCATAGTAAACCAAAAATTCCGGTCAAATGGCCAGAATTCGAACCAAATTCAGCAAAAAATTAAAACCAAATCGCATATGTAAAAATCGAATTCCGACTTCGTTAACCGTTGGATCGTCGTGAAACTTCTGGGCTTTGGTCGCATCCCCTAGGCGCACATGATGACCGTTGGGATCTTCCAAATAATTGCCGGAGAGGGAGAAATGGCCGGCGGCGAAAACTGGCGAAAATCTCCAAAAATTCGCTATATTAAAAATCAAATTTCCGCTTCATTAACCGTTGGATCGTCGTCAAATTTCTGGGGTATGTTCGCATCACTCAGGCGCTCATATTGACCGTTGGGATCAGCAAAATAATCAGCGGTGCCGGAGATATGGCCGACGGCGTAAATCCGGCAAGACATCTCGTCTATACACACACGAGACGGGCAAGGACAGAGTTGAAATTTTTCGTATCCTGTATTTAGTATTTACCATTTTAGACGCACGCAAATCAATTGAGTAAAAACTTAAGAAAGTTTAAAGGAATGTGAGATTGTTGCAATTGTGCAATGTAGAGTTGTACCTTTAGTCTAAACAACAAAAACGTAAATTTATTTTCACTGATTTAAGAAATCTTTCTCGTACTAACTCAAAATTAAAATTCCAGGAAAAAAGAAAAGGTGCAGAAGAGAGAGAGGGAGGGGATTCTAGAGAGAGAAAGAATCGAAAAAGAAAATCGAAATCAAAGAATTTCTCTCTCCTCAGATCCCCCAACCCAAGTCATTTTTCTCCTCAATTGACGACCCCATTGGATGTTCTTTCTCTTAGATTCTATACCCCAATTTCAGGTATTTCTTTATTTTATTTTTGAAGATTTAACAATTTTTTAATTACCCATGTTTGTAAAACAATTAATTATGTTTCTGCTAAACTATATAGCTAGTTCCTGTTATTGATTCTCTGATCTGATATATGTATAGTCATTTTGGCATTTCATTCTCTTTTACCCACATTGTATATGTTATAAATGTCCAATTACTGTGTGAAAAGTTTTGGGTATGGGTTTCAAATTCTGATTTTTTTGGTGGGTTTGTAAATCCAGAGTGATTGATTTATGTGAAATTAGTGACTTAGCTTTGTGGGTTTTGTTCCATTTGCATAAATTTGTAGTTTTACAGTGGGGGGGGGTTAGATTTCGAATATTGAGATTGTGAAGTTCAATTTTCAGGGTGGAGGAGCTTAAATCTGCATTAGTTTTACAAGGAGTTAATTTTGCAGCATTTGCATTTTTATAATTGCTGAGGTAACATTCTTTTTTCAATTTTGATCCCCAGCTATGTAGCTATATTTCAGCATTCGTTTTTCTACATTTTGAAGTGGCTGAATTGCTTTGGAAAAGTGGTAACATTGTGACTTTGAACATATGGAGAATTGTTGTTCTTTCTGCCTTTTAGTTGTGCTTGCCGCTAGGAGGGCTCTAAGGGTCCAGACCTGCCATGTGTGTGTTTGTTGCCTTACTAATGAGATGGTCTTCAGGAGAATCCTTAGCTTTCATCATAACCATGAGTTGATTAACTTGATTTTGCAACTGTTCAAAATCAAAATGAGGGACTGAGCTCAGGGTGCATGACTTGCATAGCCTTTGGACTACCATAAGAAGAAGAATGCCCTGCATAGCTGGTGGATCTTGTCTCTTGAGGTTTAGGATATTTCCCTCTATTCATGGGGTGGGCCGGATGACTTGTAGGAAAGCCATTAAGTCTGTAACAATCAGCTCTTACATGCCCTTCCTTATTGCAGTAATTGCAAATGGTTCCTTTCTTGAATGACTTATGAGGAGCAACATTTGAAGAGTTGTGATTATGAAAAGTTGCAGCAGCAACATTGCCAGGAAACTGATTAGGGACTGAATGATGTAGAGGACTGAACATTGGCAACCATGGTTAAGTTGTCTGGTATATATCCTTGTCTTAGGCTCTCCTCTTGTCTCACCATATTGTATGCTTCACCCACACTAGGAAGAGGTTTCATTATCAAAATTTGACCCCTGACATTAACAAAACTGTCATGTAAATCCATTAGAAACTGCATAAGCTGTTTCCTCTGCTCTCTTTCAGCTTGAGCCTTGATAGCACAACAAGTACATCCACATGAGCATGAAGTAATGATATCCAAAGCATTGCCTTCATCCCGAAGTCCTTTCATTCTGTGATAGTAATCCTCAATACTAGTCTGCTTCTGTTCTAAGCAGTGTAGATCCTTTTCCAATTGGAAAACCCTATGACCATCAATACTAGCAAACCTTTGACCCAGCTCATTCCAAATTGTGGCTGCAGATGTGACATATCTCAAGCTGCCACTAATAGATTCACTAACAACATTGAAAATCCAAGAAATGGCCATATCGTTTGCTCTAGCCCATATATCGTAGATAAGCGAATCCTTAGGAGGAATGGAAAAGGTGCCATCAACTAGACAGATCTTATTCTTAGCAGATAAAGCAATTTGTATAGAATGTAGCCAAGCACTGTAGTTATCAGTAAGTTTAGTAGAGATGAGGATTAAACCTGGATGATCATTTGTAACGCCCCAGAAATCCGGTCCTATTTTCAGGATCCCAAATTTTTAGACGCATTACTTAATCTAACACAAACTAAATGTTAAGATAACCTCAAGGTTTTATTACATAAATATTTCTTCAAAAATACAATGATTCATCCCTATTATTCTAGAGTTACAACTAAGATGACAAAATGCTTTAATTACAAATCATCTTTAACCACAACTAATAATCTTCAAACTTCCAACTAGCTCATCCTAGTCTTCGTCCAACCGTCTAACCTGGAAGGTAGAGAAGAAAAGGAAAGGGATGAGCGAACAATGCTCAGCAACTTCTTATACGGACCTCTTCGGGTACTAAGAAGAGGTGACCGCAAAACGAATAACTTCAAGGGTACAATATAACGAACGAAACGAAATATCAAATACAAATTTAACAAATATCAATACGAATTACCAAACGAATAATCAAAGGTTCACATATATATATAGCATATAGCATGATCATATAAGCGGTCCAACGACCTCAATAAACGCTAAAACCCACAAAGGGTACGAAAAGCCCACAGAGAGCACAAATGGCTCACAAAGAGCCCCAAAAACTAAGTAGTGTATCTGGAACACCCCACTACTAATCCTCAGTAGTGTAATGCCTTAATAGGCCAAATCAATATACCCCGTCGCTGCGGGTTGTTTAACTTAATATGATCATGCATAGAACGAAAGGGTAACGAATAACGATTGCAACTTAAGAAACAAAAGTGATAACGAACCACAAAATAAGTTTCTCTAGCGAATACAATAATATGAAAACCAATAGTGTGAAATTAATGAAAACAATTTAATTTCACGAAGGTCAACAATGTAGGATTTATTTGAAAGACATAAGTTCGAAGGAGACAAAGCAAATGCTATCTGAGGTTAGCTTAACGTTTCAAAGACGGTAATTCTCAAGAAAACATAGGAATCCTAACCAGAGAAGTCAAGAAATCAATAAACCTAAAAGACGTATAATCACTTACTTGAATAAGCAACCTTAAGGTAAAACTTGAACGCGTACAAATCGCTTAAGCCCGTTTGCCAAAATCTAAAAAGATTAAATATAATAAATTACAATCTATTTTTTTAACCCGTCTTACTATAGTAGAATCAAGAATATGATGTTCATTAATAAACTAGGGATTAATTATAATTTCCCAAATCTCTAAGGTTCCCAAATTAATTAAAGTCTTAAGGGTGGGACTAGACTGAAATTTCCAGAATTAATAAGGTTGCTAAAAGCCAACTCTCAGAAGTTATAAGTTGATTTTACAAACAGATATTTGACAGTTTAACAATGAAAACTATAATAAAGTATAAGGGTGCAAACTGAAACTTTCTAATGGTATTTTACATCTTCACGTGCTTACTCCCCTACCCATATTTTCACAAGTTATTTTCATTTTGTACTTGATCAAAAATATGCACATGACATGAACACATACTACACACAATCAGTATACACGCAACACATTCAGCACATACAACATATTGCACATACACACACACCATTGCACAAGTACACGCACATACACCCAATATATATATATATATATTGTATTCTGTATAGGTAGTTTGGCACACATATACTAGTAATACTTATATAAACTGTTACAATTTACTCACACCCCACACACAACTCATATACAGGCAAACATACTTCACATACATTGTTGCACAAAGACATGCATACATAAAATTGCTCGGCACACAAACTAACAGACACAACCATGATTTACTAGTTTATGCATTATCCCTCCCCAATCTATTTTTAATCTGACAATTCAATATCCTTAGTGTCAAAATGAAATTTTCCTTTTTCTAATTATTAACCAGAATAGCAACTCGTACAGTATGGCAGATTACTTACCTTATAAATTGTTTAGGCCTCTTTCACAATCACTTAAACCTTCTCTCTCAGCCTCCGTCCCTCCTAACTTGATGACCACGCCGCACACTCTCTCTCTTTCTATTGTCAAAGTATCATCAGAAATTTGGAATGATAAACCTATACACAAGGCTCTTATTTATACTAAAGGGACACGTTAATTACAAGGTGGATACATCCACTCTCTATGAGGAATATTAAGGAGGTTCATGAAACTATTAAGTTCATTCCTTATCTTATCCAAGCATGGAATTATTCAAGGTACTTAGAATTATCTAGAGTAATAAGATAAAATGAATTTTCTAATTATTAATTAATATTATTTATTTTCTGGGTATTACATCATTGTTGTGTAAAAACAGCGAATGCATATTTGAATCAAGATCAATTTCCATTGTTGATGATGAAATGGACGAAGACGAGCCCGAAACCATAGCTTCTCCGCTCGACGCCATTGACAGGCGAAGATCAAACTTCAATCGAAGTAAAAAAAATGACGAGAAAAAATAAACCCTAAATCAAATTGGGGAAAACACGAACAGAAGATAAAAGGATTTTAAAAACAAAACAATTCAATTGTGGATCGCTTCGCTCTGATACCATGTCAAGAACAACAATTTTACAGAAACGTTCCATTGAATTGAGCATAGAAATCAATGAAAGAAGAATGAACATTTTGGAGGGAATTGGTATTCGTCTTAATTAAATTAAAAGTTTGTTACAACTAACTGCCTATTTATATCTACCAAAGGACTAATCTACCCTCTACTCTTTATTGTATTTACATTCGTGCCACCATGTATCATATACTAGGTCCAAACAGTGTCGTCTTCATGCACAGTAGTATGAACAAGGTAATTCTTCATTTCATGACTTAATTCCGTAGCAAGAGTGGGAGATCGAACAATGGTGTTGACAGATGATTGATTTCCTCTATCATTCTCAATATTTTTACTAAGCTATGAAATTCATTTCCAAAAACTTGAGATAGCCTTGCTGGTTGTGGGGGGAGGAAGAAAAATTACCTTGATTGTAATATGGAAAAATTACCTTGATTGTAATATAGCACAAATCACCTTGATTGTAACACAGCATGAAGAAAATTTCTTGTCATGTGGGCTCCATCTTATAAATGCTTTTGCATTACCAATTTAGGAAATGGATGACTTGACTTGCTAATGTTTTCAGGAGGCCAAGGGGAGTACTGAAGTGGAGTCTTGGTGCAAATGTCAAAGTCTCCCTCCCCTGATTCGAGAGAGCGTGCTACTTCAGGGAGTAGGTTTGTTCTGCTAACCTGCATTATTATACTACCGGGATTTTTGTTCACACTGTATAATATACAATACTTGGGTATTTACTGCCTTGGTTACTTGGGTGTAATTGTCATTATGTTAGTTAGGGAAAAAATCAATTATGGAGAATGAATTACTGAAAATGTGGTATTTCCTGAACGCCACTATTTTTTACTTTTTATTTCTTTTGATTGCTCAACGGTAAGAAACTGTAATTGCTGCCATCGAACATAATTTTAGATCTGGTTCAATTTTATCAACTTCTTTGTGTTAACGTTATTTGTGTATATGGGCAATAATATACTGATTCTTGGCTTATCACTCAATATTTACTTTTCAGGAAATCAAATGGGAGTACAGAAATGGACGATCCAGATAGAACAATGTCCAGGGTTGCTCAGTTTATTGAGCAACTGCATGCCAACATATCTTCACCTCATGAAAAAGAACTTACTACAGCAAGATTGCTTGGAATTACTAAAGCTAGAAAGGAAGCAAGAACTCTTATTGGTTCACATTCTCAAGCAATGCCATTGTTCATATCTATTCTTAGAAGCGGCACTCCTATAGCAAAAGTTAATGTTGCTACAACATTGAGTGTCCTATGTAAAGATAAAGATTTGCGTTTAAAGGTGCTTCTAGGTGGCTGCATTCCGCCACTACTGTCTCTTTTGAAGTCAGAGTCGATTGACACTAGGAAGGCAGCAGCAGAAGCCATCTATGAAGTTTCTTCAGGTGGACTTTTAGAGGATCACGTGGGCATGAAGATATTTGTTACAGAAGGTGTAGTTCCAACCTTGTGGGAGCAGCTTAATCCCAAAAACAAACAGGACAAAGTGGTTGAAGGGTTTGTTACCGGAGCTTTGAGAAATCTTTGTGGCGACAAAGATGGATACTGGAGAGTGACCCTTGAGGCAGGTGGAGTAGATATTATTGTCGGCCTTCTTTCTTCTAATAATCCTGCTGCTCAATCTAATGCAGCTTCTCTCTTGGCACGTCTGATGTTGTCTTTCAGCGATAGCATATCTAAAATAATTGATTCTGGTGCCATCCATGCTTTACTCGGACTTTTGGGTCAAAATAACGACATTTCTGTCAGGGCCAGTGCTGCTGATGCGTTGGAGGCTATCTCTTCAAAGTCAACCAAAGCTAAGAAAGCTATTGTTGATGAAAATGGTGTGCCGATTCTCATCGGAGCTGTAGTTGCTCCTTCTAAGGAGTCCATGCGAGGAGAGGGAGGTCAAGCTCTGCAGGGGCATGCAACACAAGCTTTAGCAAACATATGCGGTGGTATGTCTTCTTTGATTCTGTACCTCGGAGAACTTTCCCAGTCACCACGCTTAGCTGCTCCCGTTGCTGATATAATTGGAGCACTTGCCTACTCCCTGATGGTATTTGGGCAGAGATCTGATCCTGAAGAACCATTTGATGCGACAAAGATTGAAAGTATTTTAGTTGTACTTCTCAAGCCTAGAGACAATAAACTGGTTCAGGAGCGTGTCCTTGAGGCCATGGCTTGTATGTACGGGAACAGCTGCCTCTCAAGAGGGCTTAATCAAGCAGAAGCGAAAAAGGTGCTAATTGGGCTCATAACTATGGCTACCTCCGATGTACAAGAGTACCTGATACTCTCTCTGATAAGCTTATGTTCTGATGGTGGTGACGTATGGGAGGCCATTGGAAAGAGAGAAGGAATCCAGCTGTTGATATCTTTGTTGGGCTTATCCAGTGAAGAGCATCAAGAGTATGCCGTCTGGTTTCTCGCAATCTTGACCGACCAAGTTGATGACAGCAAGTGGGCAATCACTGCTGCTGGAGGCATTCCTCCACTTGTCCAGCTATTAGAAATGGGATCCCAGAAAGCTAGGGAGGACGCAGCACATGTGTTATGGAGCTTGTGCTGTCATGGTGATGATATTCGTGCCTGTGTCGATAGTGCCGGAGCTGTCCCATCATTCTTGTGGCTTCTGAAAAATGGTGGAACAAAGGGACAAGAAGCCTCAGCGAAGGCACTAACAGAGCTTATTCGGATGGCTGATTCTGCCACTATCAATCAGTTACTAGCTTTACTTCAGGGAGACACTCCTAGCTCAAAGGCCCACGTCATTAGAGTGTTGGGTCATGTGCTTACTCTGGCATCTCATTCTGATCTTGTGCAAAAAGGATCGGACCCTAATAAAGGGCTTAGATCGCTTGTCCAGGTTCTGAATTCTTCAAACGAGGAAACCCAAGAGTATGCTGCTTCTGTCCTTGCCGATCTCTTTAGCAGTCGTCAAGATATTTGTGATAGTCTTGCTACTGATGAAGTAGTGAATCCTTGCATGAAACTTTTGACCAGCAATACCCAAGTTATTGCAACACAATCAGCTAGAGCCTTGGGTGCTTTGTCTCGTCCCACCAAGACTAAGTCCAAAAACAAAATGCCTTATATTGCGGAAGGAGATATCAAGCCTCTGATCAAGTTGGCAAAAACATCTTCCCTTGATGCTGCTGAGACTGCAGTGGCTGCATTGGCCAATCTTTTGTCTGATCCCCAAATCGCTGCGGAAGCACTGGCCGAAGATGTTGTTTCTGCTTTAACAAGAGTACTAGGAGACGGAAGCTCTGAAGGTAAGAAAGATGCATCATGTGCCTTGCTCCAATTACTTAGGCATTTTTCAGTAGGCGATGTACTCACAACCGGTGCCCATTGCCGATTTGCTGTTCTTGCTGTTGTTGAATCCTTAAATGGTATGGATTTGGATGGTACAGATGCTGTTGACACTTTAGAAGTAGTTGCTCTATTGGCTAGGACAAAGCAAAATGTGAACTTCACTTATGCTCCATGGTCTGCCCTTGCTGAAGTTCCAACAAGCTTACAACCTCTGGTGAATTGCCTGTCTGAGGGCTCTCCTATAGTGCAAGACAAGGCGATAGAAATTCTTTCTAGGCTTTGTGGGGATCAACCGGTTGCCTTGGGTGACCTGTTGGTTGTGAAATCAAGATCCATTGGGTCATTAGCCAATAGAATAATGAATTCCACCAGCTTAGAAGTGAGGGTTGGGGGGACAGCATTGCTCATTTGTGCTGCAAAAGAACACAGAAGCATGTCAATGGATGTTCTTGAGACATCAGGATATTTAAAACCCCTTATATATGCATTAGTAGATATGATGAGACAGAATTCTAGTTGTTGCTCCCTGGACATTGAAGTCAGGACTCCTAGGAGTTTTGTTGAAAGAACTGCCTTCCAGGAAGGGGACGAGTTTGACGTCCCTGATCCTGCGACTGTATTGGGAGGTACTGTTGCCTTGTGGTTGTTGTCTATAATTTCAGCAGTTAGCAACAAGAACAAGATCACTGTGATGGAAGCTGGGGGGCTTGAAGTCCTCTCTGACAAGCTTGCTCGCTATACTTCTAACTCGCAGGTAGGCTTAATCTGACCCTCTTTGCTCTTTTGGCATTCATCTTTGCTTGAATTTGCTTCTTGGCTACAGAACAAGGTTGCAAAGAAAAAGTTTTGTGCAATGCCTGACAGTCAGATACTACTTGATTGCCGTAATTGTATACTCTCGATATGCTGTACCCATAGTTGCATATTAAATCCGCGTTAACACATAACCAGGAAAAATGTCGACTTGTACATATAAGGCAACCGCCCAGTCCTTCTATATTTAGATACTGGGAAAAATGGTGAAACTTAATCCTATGTGGATAATATTAACATTCAGTTACTATGGTAGGTTTCAGATGTCCCAAGGTAGTTCTTACATTATCTGGCTTGTCTGTCTTAACATGAAAAGTAAGTTTATGTATGAATGTTACACTTTTCTTTATAAGGTAATAGGTTACGATGAATCCGAAGGCAGTCTTATCTTACGAATGTAACCAATTCATGGGCATGAATGTCCGAGTAATGCGCTAACAGAACAAAAAGCACCAAGATACTTTTCAAAAGCCTACATCCAAGCCCAACGATGCAATTCAGGAATTTCCACCTAGGGTCTCCCAAGGCGTTCATTAGGAGCTTCTTGCCTAGAGTTTGGCTAGCTTCTCATCTAATGCTTCCTGCCTAGGGTTTCAATGGTTGACTGAACTAGGCTTCCTGCATGAAGTGCAGGTGCAGCTGGAAAGGCAGATTGTCTTGTCCAATGATATTAACATGGGTAATTAATTAGTGTTGCAGATCGGTTGTGGGGGAACACTTGTCCAGGAGACTTGTCTGACCTTGCCAGAAAAGAGAGTTGTAACAGTCCCCATGCATGGCTAATTGGACAATACCTGGTGCCAACTGCCAAGCATACACTGTTACTGTGAACTTCCCTAAATGCATGAACAAGAGGAGGTCACTGTTGGTCTACCGTATATAAAGGTCATTCTTCAGTCGTTCTGGAAGTGTTGAAGTGATCTCTCTGATGACAAGCTCTCTTTATTGCGGCCAAGCAGTTTTTCCCCTCTCAATCAACCTCATCAAGTGATCAAGCTCTCAACTTCCAGCATCACAGATCCCAGTGACTCTACCGGTCTACCAATCAACAGTTTAGATTGCCGTGATTGATGTCAATCTCCACCCTGCCTAAACTTGCTGTTCCTGACACAAATTATACTTGTCAATGAATCCTAGTCCTTTGTATTTTCCATTTTTAATCTAACATATTATTTTCCTGTTACAAACATAAAAATAATGATCTGGGGAACTAAATTTGTTTCCATTTTTGTAATGACTTGAAGCAATTCGAGCTTCGAGGTTATTGGTAGGGAAAACTTGTATCTGCTAATTCTTTTTCTTCGTCTTTCCCTTATGTCAAAGATGTTTGGCAGTTCTTGATTGTAAAGAATATAGTGATTTGGTATAGCTAATGAGCAAATTTTATCTATGGCAGGCAGAATTAGAGGATACAGAGGGAATATGGATAAGTGCTCTACTTACAGCTATACTATTCCAAGCTGAAAATGTGGTTTCATCTCCAGTGACCATGCGCATTATGCCATCTCTTGCAGTTCTGCTGAAATCTGACGAGATCATTGACAAGTTCTTTGCTGCCCAGGCTATGGCAAGTCTTGTTTGTAATGGAAGCAAAGGAATGAATCTTGCAATTGCAAATTCAGGTGCAGTTATGGGAATAATATCTCTGATTGGCTACATGGAATCAGACATGCCAAACTTAGTTGCTTTATCTGAAGAATTTTCGTTAGTGAGATATCCCGATCAAGTTGTTCTACAACACCTTTTAGAAATCGAAGAAATAAGAGTGGGCTCCACAGCACGTAAGACAATCCCTTTGCTGGTAGATCTTTTGAGACCAATGGCTGATAGGCCAGGCGCCCCTCCAATTGCTGTTCGCCTCTTGATCCGCATTGCAGATGGAAGTGATACAAACAAACTGCTAATGGCTGAAGCTGGAGTATTGGACTCTTTGACAAAGTACTTATCTTTGAGCCCTCAAGACTTAACGGAGGCCACTATATCTGAGCTTCTGAGAATACTATATAGCAACCCTGATCTTCTTCGATATGATGCAGCAATTAGTTCCTTAAATCAACTTGTTGCTGTTCTTCGTTTGGGATCAAGAGATGCTAGACTAAGTGCTGCAAAGGCTCTTCATGAACTTTTTCATGCTGAAAACATAAGAGACTCTGAATTGGCCTTGCAGGCACTTCAGCCCCTAATTGACATGCTTGATGCAGCATCAGAAAGTGAGCAACAGGCTGCTCTTATTGCCTTGATCAAGTTAACTTCAGGAAGTATGTCAAACGCAGCTATGATGAATGATGTGGAAGGAAATCCCCTTGAGAGTCTGTGTAGAATATTGTCTTCCAGTTCTTCCCTGGAATTGAAGAGCAATGCAGCACAACTTTGTATTGTGCTTTTTGGAACTTCGAAATTTAGGAAAATGCCAAATGCCTCAGAATGCATTGAGCCTCTTATAATGCTGATGAGATCTGATAGTCCTACTGCAGTAGAATCTGGTGTTTGTGCTTTCGAGAGATTGTTGGATGATGAACAAGCTGCAGCACTTGCAGCGGAGTATGATATTCTCGATCTTCTTGTTGGTATGATATCTGGGTCAAATCATCGGCTTATTGAAGCTAGCATCTGTGCACTCATTAAGCTGGGGAAAGACCGGACTCCTCGCAAATTGGATATGGTTAATGCTGGGGTAATTGATAATTGCCTAGCGCTTCTCCCAACTACGCCCAGTACATTGTGCTCCACAATAGCAGAACTTTTCCGAATTTTGACAAACAGTAGTGCAATTTCTAAAAGTGCTGCTGCTGCAAAAATTGTAGAACCTCTTTTTATGGTGTTGCTCCGTCCTGATTTTAATCTTTGGGGACAGCACAGTGCCCTGCAAGCACTTGTTAATATCTTGGAGAAGCCACAAAGTCTTGCAACTTTGAAACTTACTCCTAGCCAAGTGATTGAGCCTCTGATATCATTTTTGGAATCCCCGTCTCAAGCTATTCAACAACTTGGTACCGAGCTTCTATCTCATTTGCTAGCACAGGAGCACTTTCAGCAAGATATAACAACGAAAAATGCAGTTGTGCCTCTCGTGCAGCTTGCGGGTATCGGAATACTGAGTTTACAGCAAACAGCAGTCAAAGCATTGGAAAATATTTCAACAAGCTGGCCAAAGGCAGTTGCTGATGCCGGTGGGATATTTGAGCTTGCAAAAGTTATTATTCAAGATGATCCCCAACCACCCCACGCGTTATGGGAATCAGCTGCATTGGTCCTCTCTAATGTGCTCCGTTTCAATACAGATTACTACTTCAGAGTTCCTCTGGTTGTTCTTGTGAAGATGTTGCACTCAACTTTGGAGAGCACCATTATTGTGGCTCTTAATGCAATGGCCGTTCAAGAAAGGACTGATGCTTCAAGTGCGGAATTGATGTGCGAAGCTGGTGCTATAGATGCTCTTTTAGATCTACTAAGGTCCCACCAATGTGAGGAAGCATCAGGAAGAATTCTTGAAGCTTTATTCAATAATGCAAGGGTACGAGAAATGAAGCTTGCCAAATATGCAATAGCACCTCTGGCACAGTATCTTCTGGACCCACAAACTAGATCCCAGTCAGGTAAGCTTCTTGCAGCTCTTGCTCTTGGTGACCTTTCACAGCACGAAGGACTCGCTAGAGCTAGTGATTCTGTCTCTGCTTGTCGGGCATTGATAAGTTTGCTTGAAGATCAGTCAACTGAAGAAATGAAAATGGTGGCAGTCTGTGCTTTGCAAAACTTTGTTATGCATAGTAGAACCAATAGGCGAGCTGTTGCAGAAGCAGGTGGCATATTGGTAATTCAGGAACTGCTACTTTCTCCTAGTCCCGATGTTTCTCGACAGGCAGCGCTGCTGATCAAATTTTTATTTTCAAATCATACACTTCAAGAATATGTATCAAATGAGCTTATCCGGTCTTTAACAGGTAAATTATTTTTTGATACATTCTAGTTCCCAGTTATGCCTCTTTAAATTTTTGTGCTTTCTTATATCCTGGCGTATGAATCAGTGCTTGTGCAGCTGCTTACATATTTTAGCTGCTCCACATTACCCATTATTTGTAAACAATGCTTGTCTTGCCTATACCTTGCGATCACTTATGCTATGAATAATTATTATTGCTTCATTCTAAATTTTTGTTATTATTTTTATGTTTCCACCATCGTACCACACCCATAAACGTTTGCCGGGGGGGGATGCTTATACATCTGGATCCTCTATTGCTGAGAAAAGCAGGGAAATCGAGTGGGAACTTTTACACTGGATTTTTTCTTTCCCTTTGATTTGCATTCTTTCATGTGCATCTTCCCCAACACATCTCTCCCTTTCTTTGAAATAAATAAGGGCATAAGAACCCCTTGGTGTGTTTTAAATAAAGGACCCCTTTATTAAACCACCACTGACTTATTATCATTGAGAGCATCCTATCAGGTGCAATTCCTATTTTATCCGCTTAAGATAAGTAACCATTTTAGCTTACAAATATGCATGTGATATGCTCACAAAATTCTTTTACTTTTTACTTTTCTGATTTTCCAGAAGGTGGCAAAAGGAGTAACTTGTCCAAATTTGGGAAATTTTGGATTTTAACTCAACGGAGTTCCATATAATTAAGCCCTTCAAGTTTTTGGCTAAAGATCTTTGGATGAATTAGCGAACGGAATTGCAGCAAGACTAAATGCTACTCCCTCCATCTCAAATTGAATGTCCAAAAAAATTCAAGTTTGCTCTTGATATAGAGTAAAATTGGACTTTTTGGACATTCATTTTGGGATGGAGGGAGTACTCAAAATATGATCTTGGGCCCCTTCTAACAGATCTCTGTTTTTTCCCTTGGGTCTATCCAATTATTGATGCTTGCGTTCTTTATTTATCTTCCCCTGTCTATCATTTTATCTTACTTGTGGCCTTCTTTGTCTATATTATAAGAAGAATGAATCAGAACTAACTCAGGCGGTTATCTTTGTGCAAATGGATGCTTTTGTGATATTCCTTGATATTTGGTTTAGTATTAACCTTCCTTCTATCTCATTAATAAGGAAAATATCATCTGTAAATAGTATTCACTGTGGTATATGATTGTCTTGTTGCTTAGTTTAGAGAATACATCCATATTTTAAGCCAATAAGATAAGTACTTATGCTGACCCTTGAGAGAATATAGTAAACATCATATTCTTTTATTTTCTCTCGTGCATAAATATTATCCAAAAATAACCAGGCATGCAATTCAACTCTGCTGAGCTTTGTACCTAGCTACTTTATTCGGCTGAGGGAATCCTCTAAAGATTTTCAGCTTTACTCAACAAGATCCTCGTTTTAATCATGAGCTATCATATCCTTCTTAACCCCCTGTCTAGTAGCAAAATAGTTGTAATTCAGAAGAACCACCGTAGCATCAAAACGGCTTGTGATTGCGTTGAGTTTTTAACCCACTTGCATGGTTCCTAAGTGATTTAGGAACCTTCCTTGTTATAGTTATTCTTCTCCTATCAACTTGATCGAGATTGACAAAGACTTTGGAACAGTTTGGTCCCCTCTAAACCACTTTTTTGGTATAATTTTAAGTCCTTACAAAGAATCTCGTTTTTGTTTTTGCAAGAACTTGAGCCACTCACCTGCACTCAAAATCATCAATATTTATCTGTGGTAGCTGATCCTTGTACTGGTCTCTCGATCATGTTATGATAAAAAAAAAAAAAAAAGACTTTACAATCTTTCCTCTATATAACTCAGAATATTGATTTTGTATCACTGCCTTTAATATGCAGCTACATTAGATAGAGAACTGTGGTCCACGGCAACTATCAATGAAGAGGTCCTGAAGACCATTCATGTTATATTTTCCAATTTCCCTAAGCTCCACATCTCTGAAGCCGCTACTCTCTGTATTCCTCATTTGGTAACAGCTCTCAAGTCGGGTAGTGAGGCTGCTCAGGATTCTGTATTGAACACCTTATGTCTGTTCAAACATTCTTGGTCAACCATGCCAATAGATGTATCGCAGTCTCAAGCTATGGTTGCAGCAGAAGCTATTCCCATCCTGCAAATGCTTATGAAAACATGCCCACCTGGTTTCCACGAAAGGGCTGACAGCTTATTGCATTGCTTACCAGGTTGTTTGACTGTTACTATCAATCGGGCCAACAATTTAAAGCATGTTATGGGTGGCACAAACGCCTTTTGTCGATTGACTATAGGCAATGGTCCTTCCCGCCAGACCAAGGTAATGAATCATTACATCAGGAGTTAAAGTAGTTGGCTTCCTTCTATAGTTTGTTTCAAATCCTTATTTTACAAGACCCAGTTACTGAAATTCCGTTTTTATACTTGTTTGGATTTGTTTGAGCATATTTGTGTATTTTTGGTCTCCTTGTCGAAATGGTAACAAGTTCGTTCAATATGAATGTCTAAACAGAGCAAAAGAGTGAAGTTTTTTGTTTCTCTTTCAGCAAGTAACAAGGCAAAGCATAGTTTAACAGTTAATCTTGATCATATACTTGGTACATTGAAGTGAGCTCAAGATAGAAAATCATTTAGGAAGTTTAGGTAATTGGTTTCAAGGCTGATCAGATTACTTTGATATCTCTTGCTCATGAATACCTCGTATGATGCTAATCTTGTATATGTGTATTTCATTGTAGCCAGCGGCGAAGCCACCATAAGACCATGACCCCCTTGATTTTCGAGAAATGTCATTTAAGTACTTAAAAAATAAAAGCACACTTAAAATACTAAATTTGTCAATTTCGACCCCCTTTACTTGTGGTAAATTTGTATTATGATGCTCTGTATTATTTGGACCCCCTTTGTGCCATATTTATATATGATAAGTATAATTTTATTCATCAAGTAATCTTGACCCCCTTTGAAAAAAAATCTGCCTTTCACTAATTGTAGCATCTTTCCTTATTTTCAGGTTGTGAACCACAGCACTTCCCCCGAGTGGAAAGAAGGGTTTACATGGGCCTTTGATGTACCGCCAAAAGGGCAGAAGTTGCACATCTTGTGCAAAAGCAAAAATACATTTGGGAAGGTAATTAGAAATCACCCTTAATGCACTATGTTATGAAACCCTCATCATATGATTAGCTGCTCTTTGCCTTGACAACATTAGTCTACCAAATTATCGTATGAATGGTTTAGGTGGGCCATAATTTTCTTATTAGCTCAAAATTCAAACTATTGTACTCCCTCCTTCCCATAATGATAGTCTCATTTGACTATTCAAACATTTTAACAACATATTTTCATATGCATCACTACCCTTAATGAGTTTTGATTATTACTCCATTACTCTCCTCTCCCTCATTTCCTTGGTTAACTCTCATCCTCCCTCCCCTCTCCCTGTCTCTTCCTCTTCTTCCTTGGAGGACAAATTTGGAAGTTCAATGATTTTAACTTATCAACTTTGGAAATGAGACTATCTTTTTGGGATAAACAAAAATGGTAAACGAGACTATCATTTCGGGACAGAGGGAGTATATTTTAATGAATGGTCATTCAATGAACCTTACCCTCCTATGGGATAAACAAAAATGGTAAACGAGACTATCATTTCGGGACAGGGAGTATATTTTAATGAATGGTTGTTCAATGAACCTTACCCTCCTGTTGTAAATGAGATATTTTAAAAGGACTTTTCTATTGTGTGCCCATGGGCACATGATAAGGATTAAAGATTCTCTTGTAATGTGTGTCAAATTAATACTTGACACATATTACAAGAGAATCTTTTAAAGATTCTCTTGTAATGTGTGTCAAGTATTAATTTGACACACATGACAAGAGAATCTTTAATTCTTATCATGTGCCCATGGGCACACAAAAGAAAAGTCCATTTTAAAATTATGATTGTACGATGTTTCTTATCAGCAGAAGTTCTCATGTTCGGATTTATGGGTTTTTCAGACGAATCTAGGGAGAGTGACGATCCAAATTGACAAAGTTGTGAGTGAAGGAGTATACAGTGGTACTTTCAGCCTTAGCCATGGCAGCACCAAGGACAGTGGGTCTTCAAGAACGCTTGAAATAGAGATTACTTGGTCCAACAGAACGCCCGAAGAGAACTTGGAGGAGTGAATCTACCAGCCTGTAAGCTTATTCTTATATAGCCCGAGGGTAAAATCAGAAATGCCAAGTCCACCCCTGCATTACAAACAACGAAAGCAGATCTATGATTCTTGAATGCATCCCAGTTATACGATGGGATGGCAGGGGACGCTGTGTAAGTATGCATATGTTAAAAATGTCCAGTTTTGTAGTGTAAACTTTAAAATGTTTATGCTTTTTGAGATGTTAGTTATAAGATATAGCTTGGGGGACGGAAAAAGAATCGGAAAGAAGAAGTTGACCAAAGTTTTCGGAAAGTCAAAGATGTTAGAAGTAATGAATGGTGTACAGGTCAGTTTGTAGATGATAGTAGTAGCTTTTTTTGGAGGCCTTTGTATGAATGAAATACAAATGGTGCTGCTGTTGATGCAAGAAATGGCTGCACTTGATATCTCTATTGTGTTGTTACCTGGAAATAAATCTTTTTTAATAGTACAAGAAAAATGGTTTGCCCTTAGTACTGCTCAGTTTATACTTGCACAGTTAGGACAGAGTCCAGTGGCCGAAAACATGTTTATCTCATTTTCTGAAAAAACATTTTCATTTTCCAAAAAATATTTTGCAGGAAATCATTTTTCGGAAATCGTTTTACGCTAAACAACAAACAGAGCCTAACTTGAACAAGGCAATAACACGACCCCAACTGCGCGCATGAACTCGCACACGGCTAATTGCACCATCACTTAATAAGGTTTTGACTAGTTTATATTAAAGCTGACAATACTAGTCGACTATCGTTAACCATAGTCCATAGACCTCCCATATTTTCAAGCACATGAACCGCATCTGCAGAACCGAAAATACACTACAATGACATCAAGAAATATGAGTACAGATAACATCCATACAAGTTTGAATTCCACTCCGCGCATCTCCAATGGGTGAGACTACTATATTTACGCACTCAAGAATTAAAAAAAAAAAAAAAGCGCAATTGAGCTTTCATGTTCCATGACCAGCAAAATCAGAAAACAGTCATGATTTTTAGCTGATCAGATGATCAAGCCACATGGTATCTAATTCTAAGGCTCTCTCTTAACACATTGACAAACATGACTACGTTGCAGCAGCAACCATTGCAGTTCTAGCTCGTGTAAAAGTAGCAATGAGTGATCCCAGCTGCAACTTGTCATTGCATCCAAAACTCAACCTATACCTGCACAAACATGACAATATTGTCATTCCATAAACTCCTAGTTTCACAAAATCCTGATAACCTATCTCTGCACTGCACTGCATCGAGCTCTCTTTATTTTGAATTTACCATTTGTAGAGCCCATTTTCAAAATTAAACCCTACCTTCACGTTTTGTCAACAAAACAAGTTTGATATTTGATGGAAGATTGCTTCTCGATGATATTCTCAGCAATCAATAATGGCATTTCTTGCTATTCACTTTTTTTTAGTTAAAGTTTACTTTTCTAAAATTTAATGGCAAAGATTCTTGCTATTCACTTTCTTAAAAATGGTTAAAAAAAATAAGGGGACAAAGCTTTTCAGAAAACAAACATTCATTTTGGAACAAGGAAAAATTTAGAGGGTGTAACAGAAGCATATAATGGCACATTCTGGAGAGAAATGTAAGACATAAAACAAACGGAAGAAGACCGAATACATACTCAATATCAGCCAAGTCATTGATAAGATGGATCCGAACATCTGCTGGCATCTTGATCCTGAAAATAAACCTGATAAAACAAAAACAACTTCTTGTAAGATGAGCTCATGAAAAATAATGTAGTTTATCAATCAGAATTGAGTGCTTACATAGTTACTTCTCTTACAATGTCCACCAGGGCTAATCCCTTCCTTGCCTTGATTTCAGATATTCCTATACAGAGTTAAGTGCCAACCAAAGCAATAGGAAATGATAAGAAACTAAAAAAAAGGTGGGGCCTTTCTTTAGACTTTACACCTACAAAGTTGGGGAAATAACAAGTATTGTAGGATACGTTGGAAACTAGTTGTGAATGACTCATTCAGAAGCCAGTAAGATATCTGCTCAATATCTTTCGGCAATGGATTTCCAGTGCAGAGGTAGACAGCTTCTTCTGTAATCTGCTGGGAAGCCATATGCGTCGACTGCAAAAATTAACGCAAGTCAACAATGGCATACCAAACCACAGAATCTAATTCAACCCAACAATATGTATATCATAAAATATTACAACGGACCACCTATTGCCCAGATAGACTAACAAAATGGAACTTATCAATACTCAAAAGGAGCAAAAGAAAGAACATTGAATTCTACACCAATGATAGTGTTAAGGTGGCAGTAAGCCATTAATGCAAATACTCCCTCCGTCCCGAAATGATCTTCCTACATTTTCTGTTGTCAATACGAAGATACTTTAAGCAATTATTTTAGGTTGAAACAATTATCCTAATGAACAAATACAAATTTTATTGATAGAATTTATACATATACAAATTTTAAGGTGGCAGTAAGCCATTAATGCATATACTCCCTCCGTCCCGAATGATCTTCCCACCCACGCATTTATAATATTTAAAATCAAAATTAAAAAATAGACAACGCCTGATCAAAATTACTATTGTGTTCCTTAGAAAACCGAAAAGACAACTGCGGATTAATAATAATAGGTCATTGTAGACAAGCTCGTAGTTTACTTTCTAAGACATATTTCTGCAGAAAGAATTTTAACTTCCATGGTTCTTAACTGAAAGATAATAAAAAGATTAGCTAAACAAAAGATGAGTAAGAGTTTGGAACCTGTAAAATGTTCAAAGCCTTTCTCATATCACCATTGCTAAGCCGTACAAGTGCTGTTAAGCCTGTCTCCGGTACATCAAGCCTGGTTCGGCAAAGTCTAAAGATAAGGGAAGGAGACCAAAAAAACACTAAAAACCGAACAGAAATTTCTACATGTGTGATGAAAGAAACAGTCATACAAGTTATCTGCTGTCACTCGTGAACCCAGATCTCTACAAAGTATGTGTGAACTTCAGCAAAAAATTAAAATGATTGTACAAGTGATCTGCCATTATTCCTGACTATTCACTCATATTTAACTCCTTCAAGACGTTAGTTTGCATAACAGATGCTGACTATCAAAGCTTCCACGTTCATTTGAATCACAAACATGAAATGCTGATAAAATATAAGCTTGTAAGCTGTCGCATATATTTTAAGCTTAACCTTGGTATTCTTATTCCAGTTTCAACGCCAACTTCATCTAACTCCATATGAACAAAACAGCGCTCTTGAAGATCCCACAAATTTACAAGGTAAAGATACTGATTTTAGAACTTCGACGAAAAAAAAATAGCAAGACAAATTCCAGTCGAAATTCACTTAGCGCAAAAAGGAGAAATGAAAATTTTCTGAGAATAGCTTAGGTTATTGCTTCAACCATATGCCCAAATAATCGCAACCCTCTCTAATAGAGAAGCATAGATAGGTCCAGTCAAAGATAGCAGGAATTTTAATAATAATCAAAATACACATCGTTGTGAAGCCAGTTAGGGCTTTGACATGAAATTGTAACGTAACATATAGCAACCGTGATATGAAGATGACCATTTTTGTGACTGCAACTATGCTGATGGCATTGCAACTAAATCATAAACCTTCTTGGCATGAATATATGCTCCTTTCTTTCCACAATTGCTACTCATCAATTCCTTGCATCTTTTTGTGACCATTTCATCCATAGATATTTTAAAGCTGGGCATTAAATATTTCAAAAGCAAATAATGTATAGGTAGCTAACAAACAGGAATTACTAATGCATATTCTTCTTGAGATTATAATGAGCAGCTAAAGATGTAGTCCTCAGTAGTAGTATATTACTCTATCTCACGTTAAGAGTCCACGTGTAAAAGTTTTTTTTTAAAAAAAAAAGAAGGTACTTCGATGCCTTTGAATTACTTAGGCTTTATATTAAAGTTAATATATGTGTGTGTGTGTGTGTGTGTGTGTGTGTGTGTGTGTGTGTGTGTGTGTGTATGTGTTGAACATGGGAGGAAAAAAATGAGAAAAAATACTAATGTGTATAGCTTACTTATTGAAAGTGGACTTGTTAAGTGTAAAATCCCAAAATAGAATAGTCGACTCTTAACGTGGAACCAAGGGAGAATTGGTTAAGGGGAAAAAAGAAAAATGATTTTAAGAAAAAAAACAAAAAAGGTGTGACGATACTTCCTAAAATGAGTTATCCCTAAATGTAATTTATGTTTCAAATAACCACATAGCAATCAAAATGAAACTTAGATCCTCGAATTTCATTCAAATCCAGTAAATGCTATTTTGATAAATATAAAAATATAAACAAAAGAGAGTCGATCTGTATAGATTATTCTAGTCAAGTGGCAATGTGCAACCCTGAATTTATAGGCAGTCCAAAGTACAAGCAGTTTTCTTACCCTTCAGCCTCAATAACATGTTTAAGTCTCTCAGCAACATGACTAGATTCGAGTGGTGCAAACCGAAATCTTGTACATCTTGATTGTAGAGCTGGAATAATCTTGTTGACATGATTACAGATCAGGGCAAACCTAGCATTTTTTGTGTATTTTTCGATAACTGCATTGCAAATTAGCACGAAAATATAACTCCTTAAATTAAATGAGTTTAAAGTTACATTGATTTTCGAGAAAATAATGGTTCCTACCTCGACGAAGAGCAAACTGAGCATCTTTTGTCATTGCGTCTGACTCATCCAACAGAACCAACTTTACGGAGGCTTTTGCACTGCCACCCAGATAAAACTTGGTAAGATTACATTAATAAATAAATAAATATGAGATATATTTGTATTATTAACATTTTTATTTTGATTTCTGTGAATCCACTTCATCATACTACAATGATCACTAGTCAGGCATCAAAACAAAACATGAACCAAATTGTTATCAGAATAAAACTGTGGGAAGCATAGTTAGGCAACTCTATTATGCATACAGCCCAAAGATATGTATTCACAGAACTGGAAACAGCTTCAGCCCTTGTTCCTGGATAGAAAAATTATCTAATTAGGTCTTCTACATAAAAATGACATGATTTGTCGTAACATAAAGGACAGGACAAATTAGGAAGGTTGTTGCCACTGGGGAACGAGGCGGGTTTGGCATTTCCCAAACCCGCTCCCACTCAAAACCTCTAAAACCCGACCCCCCCCCCGGATAAGCCAAAACCCGGACCCGCCCTACCCCGCTTACTCTATAACATTTCAAAAACTTGCAATTCACTATACAACGTTATTTTTTAAAGATTAAAAAAGATAAAAGCCTATACTATTATATAAAACTAAAAAAATATATTGCATCGTCAAATATAAATAGTAGTAATATATAAATATTATTAATATTTATATATTAAAAATAAAACTAAATTCTATGTGGGGCGGGTTAAACAACGCAGGTTCAAGGTAATCCCCATCCCAAACCCAACGGGTTTTAAAAATGCTTCCCAGACCCTTCCCATTAGGGGCGGGTCATTGCAGGTTTGGGACGGGTTTGGAATTTTCGCCATCCCTAGTTGCTACTAAACAACAATAAAATGAGCTTAGCATATATAGGAACGGTTCAGAACTAAATTACTGCTCTTGTAGCAAAATGTTACCTCTAAGAACCATTGGCACTATCATGAAGATGTTTCCACACACATTAAATACTTACAAGCCCTGAGAAAAAAGAGAACTAACAGAGGAGAACTTAACAGATAACAGACTACTGTATGTTCGACTATTACTGAAAACCCTGACATTGTAAATATAGGATGAGATATGTTTTTTTCTTATGTGTTCTGATGTAAAAAATAAAACATTATAGAAGAGGGTGAAATACACTGAGTTCAACAAGATATTATGTAGGCAAAAATGCAAAAAAAGTACCCAAACTATAGGGCTACTTTGGATTTGATACCTAAACTAATTTTTGTTGCATACAATATTACAATGTACTCAACTATATTTTTATTGCATCCAAGGTACCTCCCCCTAACAACATCCATTTTTCCCAGTTAAATAACCATGTGACAGACAGTGATTCAGTTTATAACAGTAAAATTGGAAAAACTGTGCAAATTAAGATAGCACACTTATACAAGATTTTAAGTGAAGAATTAAAAACTAAAGTGTGGATTCAACTAATTCAAAAGGGGTTAATTCTAAAATATTAATTAACAAATTAAACCCCCTTATAAGCCGCCCAATCCCAACCTAGATCGACACAAAGTCTTCTTCTCCAGCCCCACCCTCTTGTTACCCACCACCAACGCCACCCTACGCAATCGCCCCCCTCTTTCAGGTTCAGCCCCTCTCTCTTCATCGACACCGTCAGAGGGAAGTCTATTTTAAGATTTCTGCTCAAAACCCATAATTTGATTTTCACATTTTGTTCATCACATCTGTATTTTCCAGTATATGGGAATTCAGACGAATAAAATTAATGGAGGTGTATAGCTAATTTATTGGATTGAGTTTGACCGAATAACAAAATCAAACCCCAGAATGACGAATCTGATTGAATACAATCTGTAATTTTGAAGCTTTGGGTGTTTTGGAAGTCAGCACCGGGGATGGTGCGGCTGGTATGTAAAAAAAGATGAAGAAGTCGAAGGTGGAGGGCTTGGTAGGCGGCAATTTGTGCTTGGAGAAACAGAGAATTCTGCAGATGCAGGGGGGTTGCGACTGTTGGGACGAGGGAGGGGAAAGATGTGAGAGAGATGGGTTTACTTTCGTCCAATCCCCTACATTTCATCCTTTAGAAAAAACAAACCCACATCAAATTTTCATCCGTAGACACAACAAACCCACATCCTCTGTTCTTGCAATTTCATCCCAAGACAAATTAATCACACGAATTAGTGTGAGGGACTGAAAGCTAGAGGGTGGAGGAGAATGAGGGGGGGATTAGGGAGACGAGATGTGACATAAGAAAGAGAGAGAGAGAGAGAGAGAAGAGAGGAGAGGAAAAGAAAGAGAAAGAGAGAAAACCCATGGGTGGGTGAGGTTGAGGAAGAAGACATGGGAGGTACCTTGGATGCAACAACAAAAATACTCCCTCCGTCCCTAAATGTTTGTCTCATTTGACTTTTCAAACATTTTAATTTAGTGATTTTGAAGCATTAATTTTGATTATTTTTACGAACACTTTGAAAATTATTGATAATATACACCGTCGTTATGTAATACTCCATCCCTAAATGTTACAAGTTTTGAAAATTTAGTGATTTTGAAGCTTTAATTTTGAAAATGAGACTAATTTTTTGGGACAAAGGAAAAGGAAAAATGAGACAAACATTTAAGGACGGAGGGAGTAGTTGAGTACATTGTATGCAACAAAAATTAGTTTAGGTATCAAATCCAAAGTAGCCCTATAGTTTGGGTACTTTTTTTTTTTGCATTTTTGCCTATTATGTATAAGCCTTATTTTTTTTCAAAATTCTTGACCAATAATGGGCTTTTCATTGTTAATGCTCCTCCTTGCTGATAAAATAAAACAATTTCATCATCTTGTTTTAATTAGCATTGTTCTCCCCCTCAGCTAAAGAAAATGGTTCTAGATTTGTCCCTGCACATTACCACTGAACAATACAGTATTTCAACTTTGATCTTCTTTTAGCATTCAATAAATTCTGACTAATAAGGGCAATCAATTTATTCAGGAACTGAAAGCTTAACGAGGACTCAGGAATTGTAAGCTTAACAACAAGGACAGCTTAAGAACTAACAAGAACAAAGAAAGATATTAATGAGGCGGGGGTGTGTATGGTCATTGGACTCATTTCTGTTAGAATGCGAGATGTATTCACATCCCTAGCCGAAAGATAATCAACACTGCTGCTAGCCTACTTGAAGGAGAGAACGAATCCATGTCTATGAACCAGAGTTCACAACTTCGCACACAAAGTGCTCTAATCCTCAACAGAACCCCCCCCCCCAACACACACACACACACACAATAAATGACTTGAAAAGTTTCCTAACCCCAAAAAAGAAGAGGAAATCTTGAGGTTAAGTACCCACTTAGATTTACCTAGGGATGGTACTCTTAAACCGAAGAATGGCAACCGAGCTGAACTGAAGTTGACGGTTACAATTGTTTGACTGTATGAGGCGGGAAATTGGGAGGATTGAATTTTGACATTGGGGAATGGTTCAATTATGGTATCTTCATTACCAGCTCCATTCACTGCCCCACGTCCTGAAATGTACATTATTTATTAAAATTTTATTTATATACATATTATATTTATAAAATTAACTTATAATATACGTCTGTGTATGTGTGTGTATATATATACTCCCACCGTCCCACTACAAACAACACACTTTCCTCATATGGTGTCTCACTACAAACTACACACTTCTTAAAATAGAAATGTTTTATTACTTTTATATTAATGGGACCCACATGTCATACTCATAACAACAATTCAATTATTATTCCCTACCTCACTTTCTCTCTCCTACCTCACTTTTCATACTCACAACGCCTATTCCACTAATACTTTTCCTTAATCCCCGTGCAAATAGCAAATGTGTAGTTTGTAGTGGGACGGAGGGAGTGTATATATATATACTCCCTCCGTCCCATATTACCTTACCCATTTTGCTATTTTGGGCGTCCCACTTTAAAGTCACACTTTCCTAAAAAAAACTTTTTAATACTTCTTTATTCATGGGACCCACTTGTCATACTCACAACACTTTTTAAATTTATTATTCTCTCCACTCATTCTCTCTCCTACCCACTCACAACTCCTACTTTAATAACATTATTCCTTATTTTCCGTTCTCAACAATAAATGAGTAAGCTATTATGGGACGGAGGGAGTATAATGTAAGAGCCCAACAAAACATAGCATCAGTTGTATATACAAACTAATACTTCTCAATTAAGTTCTTATGACTATTGGTACAATTATATGTAGTATTTTAGATTACTTCATATTTATTAACTTGATTATGATTATTTATTTTGCAGTGGTCATATTTTACCAAGTATTATGACCTTGGTTAAGTAGTTTAAATGAGTCAAGCTCTAAATAGTAATGAGTTAAAATAAAGTATCTTTTTTTGTTCTTTATTTTTATTTTATTTTATTGATGTCTTTTTCTTTCGACAAAAATAAACAATTGTCCATGGGCATTTCCAAGTTAGTCATCGCCTTGTGGTTTCATTTCCCACAAGAAGATGAAGAAAAGAACAAATGAACTGCAGGCAAGCCGTGAACTAATAAAATCAGAATACCAATTTCTGCAATTGTGGAACAGCCAGCAATTTGCTAATTGTGGGAAATGAGAAACCACAAAGAGATTACTAGAATTCAAGGTGCTCACAAATCTGATATGATTGAACTATGCATAGACCCCTGGTGAGTGAAGACCTAGAAAGAACATCTAATAAATTTACCAATGGCAATGAAGACAAGACAGAACAGGAAAAGGAGTACCTGCAACATCGTATTAACAGCTTGACCAGAATGTTAACCTAAAAGTAGCAAGATCAAAGGAGAAATTTACTAAACCGGCAACACATGGAGTGCTATGGGGAGTAGCGAGGGGACAGCCGTTCCAAGGATTGCAAAGGATGAACAACTTCACCAGACAGGAGTGCTTGACAATGATTTCTTCTGTGGGTAATGCGTACCTCTTAATTTTTTTACTAATTAGTGCAGCGGAACTGAACTAGTAACCAAAAAGGAAAGGAAAGGAAATGAGTTCTATAAGGGTTATTCTATTTTTCTGGCAAACCCTAAACCAAAAAACTTAGTTCGAATTTGAATGTAGCAACCAGACAATAGAACTAAAACAAATCAATGGGTGGCAAATAAATTCTACATAACAGTGCTTGTGATAAAAGAAATAGGCAAATAAATAAGGAGGAGGCTTACCCAAAGGAAAAGCTCTGAGTACTAGCAAAATCTTGAACCTGTTGCCTAACAACATCAATACCGCGCTCGTCCGACGCATTAAGCTCCAGAACCATATTATGCATCTGCGACCCATAAAGCTTCCTAGCCACAGCAAGAATCGTCGATGTCTTGCCCGTACCGGGAGGCCCATACAGTAGCAAATGCGGCATTTTGTTCTCGCTAGTAAGCCTATCAACTGTTCGACAAAATGTCAATAAACCAAATAAACAATCTAAACCCTAGAAGAAGAGTGAAAAGGGGGGTTACTGGTATCAATGATGTCTCGATGAGCAGCTACATCGGCAAGGGACTGAGGACGGTACTTTTCTACCCAAGGAGTGGCTCTGGTGTCCGGAGGGGTGCCAGCAATGACAACTCCTTTGCCCTTGAAGTTTTTGTCGTCGTTGTTATCGTCGTCGATGTCCATTACAGTGATTACATCAGCCATGGCTCTTGATTGAGTGGGTTGCTACTTTCTCTTCTGCAATGGAGTTTCTTTGGAATTTTCGCGCGGGAAGGAGGTTCTGATGGGCGCCAAATGTGTTTTAAAGACGACGGAGGGTTTTGTTCGGTCGACTTCGGATGGGATGGAGAGAGTCTACACGCTGAAAAGGTGTGACCCGCTTCGAGCTGGCTTGTAAGGATAGCAGCGGGTCGGCCATAATCCAAACCAGATCTAATTTTTAATTTTGTTGATTCGAGCCCGATTCGACCCGAAAACTTAAAATTTTGTGGTAGATCCGATTCGATTCGAATTATACTAAAAGTTTATTTTTTTAGCTTAAATATGATTAAGTTATATTTATTTTTGAACACAATGTTTAAAATTTCATAAAAAATTGTTCAAAATCTCACTTACAAACACAAATAAAAAAATAAAATTTAGGAAAATATTAAATATATTTTATTTATCTTTTCGATTAACTTTTTATTTAAGATTCGGGTCGGGCCGGCGGCGTGATTCGGACCATGTCGGATCAACAGCTTGATCCAAACCCAATCAAATTTTTAGAATTGCAAACCAAACCCTAATTTTTCAGATCAAATCAGGTTCGGTCAAATTGTCATCCTTACCGGCTTGCATTAACGAATTAGTTTCAATGCGAGGGAATTATGAAAATTTAAAAATAATTACAAATAATATTTCTGAAAGTTTCGTGTAGCTAGGAAACTTTGATCACCCAACAGACAACGGATGTAAGTACAGATGTGTCTCACAACTGTCCACACATCCACAGATAATGCAGCGGAATAAAATAATTAAAAGCAAATTAAATGCAATAACTCAAGAGTTATTTACGCTTACTGATCAATGTGATCAGCAAACTAGGCTTATGCCCAAAAACTTTTCACTATAAAAACTTTTGTTTCTTACAAAAATAAATAAGTGAAAAACTAAAATATGAAAATACTAAACGAGTTCTAATCACCTTCTATGACAAGAACAACTCCCCTTTCCCAAGTAGGATCTATTCTAGTCAGAAGTAAAACAAGAGAACTCAATGAAAAACTTAGATGTGAGTTACGGATGTAAGGCACAACCTTCACTCACAACCTAAAACAATAATGTCGAATACAATGAAGAGTATGTAATTTTCTCTCTAAAATTTCGTAGCTTCTCTTGTGCTGAATGCCTTGTATTTATAATGCACCATGGAGAAGATCTTCATGCAATCAACATCTTCCTTTGTGAGATCTCTTTTTCTATATGAAAACATAAAACACACTCACAAGGAAATCAAATATTAGTAGGTTAGTCCTAATATAAAACTATGTACATAAATAAAGATATTTACTTATTTACAATCTCCTAGTCAAAGTAGGATACTTATAAATCTTCCATGAAAGTCCCAAAATCTTCTTACCATAATAGAAGTCTTTTTAAATAAGGAAACAAGTATTTGTTCCCTAAAAAGCTCACGCTTTCAATCTCCCCCTATTTTGGACTTTCTGGTCAAAACCAAAGATTTATAGAATTCACAATTTATGACCACAGAGTAAACACAAAAACATAGAGTAAACATAACTCCCCCTGAATGGATGTGTGTCCAGATGTGTATACACATCCACACATAAAAACTGCACAAACAGAGTTAGAGCAGAAAACATCAGTTCATTAAAAAACTAAAGCAACCATTCAGCAAAATCCTAATTAAAATTATTACAGCCCATTGTTTTAAAAACTAAAAACTAAAGCAGAAATTAAAATTGTTTTTGCAACCATCAAAACATCAAAACATCAAAACAACCAAAAAGAATTTCTCCCCCTAAATTAAAGTTCATAATGCCTCCACCAAAGAATAGATACAAAGAAGATCCCATTTTCTATTTCCAAGAGCAAAGAAGCAGTACAGAGCTTGATTCTCCCCCCTTTTGACTAGAAAGTTTAGCATGCCACCTGAGAAGTCTATCCTTAAGAGCTTTAAGGTTGTTGGCATGAGCAGTGGAGGTTTGAATTTGGGCTTCAGCAAGGGTAATTTCAGCATCCAGATCTTTTATTTGAGCTTCAAAGGGATCATCAGTTGTGGGATCAGATGTGTCCACATCTGGCATTGCAATTTCAGGTACAGTGCCCAAAGGGAGATCCACATGCCTTTGCTTGGGGTCTAGCAGGGTTTTGGTTTCCTTAAACAGAGCAAATTTTTCAAACTTTTCTTCTCCTTTTTCAGGCTTAACTCCATTGGCTATCAGGATTTGAGAGATCAAAGAGGGATAGGGTAAGGACCACTTTTTAGATGGTGACTCTCCATAGTCACAAATCTTCCTAAAAATGAAATCTCCAAAGTTAATATGCCTCTTAATGCCCAATCTATAAAGTAGGAGAGCTTGCACCCTAGTAACTGAAGTTTTGTTATTTGAGGGGCAAAGATTGACAACAAGAATGGAATGGAGAAAACAGTAGAGAGAGGATAAAGAGCCACTACCCAAGTCCTTTGGCTTCACAGGCCAAGAGGTCACCTTTCCATGGGTGATAGCAGCCACAAGCTCATCATCATCAATAGCAACTAACTCATCCAAAGAATCATCCAACCCAAGAAAATCATTCACCACAGATGGGGAAAAGGGGACAAACATTCCTCTAACATAAACAGAGAGGGGAGAGGAGCATCTATCTAGTCCCTTGGTCAAATTGGCATAAAATTCATACACCATTTTAGGATAGAAAGGGAGAGGATGATCCACAGTCAAAAACAGTCCTCTTTCCTCAAAAAATTTGTCCATACCAAGCTTAAAGAATGTTTCCCTATCTCTTTTCATTTCTACAACAAAGGCTTTAGAGGAAATTAGGCCAAACCTATCAGAGGCCTTTTTGGTCAAAAATTTCTTAGAGAAGGGTTTTGGGGTAGGAGCAATGGAAAGAGTAGAAGACATACCCTTGTCAGCTTTCTTCCTTGTAGATGTGCGTCTGGATGTGGGCACATCCTCAGACACATCCTTTGCAGGGAATGGAACTTTGATGGACTCTACCTCAGTTTCATCATCAGAAGAGGAATCTAATTCTTGGTCCTTTTTTTCTTGTTCTAATTCCTCCCTTCCCAGTTTGTAGTCGACATCAGATGCAGTGTCATCACTCTCATAGCTTGATTCTGACTCATATACTTTTTCCTCAAGAGGCTCTAAATCAGTAGGGGCAACCTTTTTCTTCCCTTTCAGCTCCATCAAAACACTGGCTAAGGGTTCTTCATCACTAAAAGTAATAAGATCTTCAACAGGGCTTGAAGCCACAGGAGCAAGAGTATCAGAAATAGGAACAGAGGCATCAACCACAGGAGAGGAAGTAGGATTGGGGATGATAGGATCAGATGGTTCAAAAGGTGGTGAAGGAACAGGATCAATAGGATCATTATGGGGAATATTTTCAGAAGGGGTAATAACAGGGACAGGTTCAACAACCAAGGGAGGAGTAACAACAGATTTAGCCCTAGTTCTTACAAGAGGAACAATTACCTCTTCTTCTTCTTCTTCACCATCATCACAAGTTATGGCGGTAGAGGGTTTCCCACCTAGTTTCTCCAGGTTCTTCAGCTTGTCAGCCTCTGACAATTTTTGAACCCTATGCGATCTTCGAAGGTTACGTTGGGGAACAGGGATCGCAGCTTGCTTCAGGGGTTTTGCTTGAGCTAGCTTCCTTTTCTTGGTTGAGGAAGGTTCTACAGACGGAGGAATAGGGGCGACAACCGATGGTGGAATCACCGAAGAGGTTGGAGCCTTAGGATTTTCAGCGGTTGGTTCCAATGTAGGGGATTTAGACGACGGAGCTTCCATGATTGGTTCGGATGAGGACGAAGGGGAGGCAAATTCAGCAAGGAACTCTGAAATAGCAGGATTGACGAAAATGGAAGCTTCTCCTTTAGCTACAGAGATTGGAGCAATGTCAAGTATGTCTTCCTCACGAATGTTGGTATGATCGGCCATTTAAACAGAGGAATTGGGTTAGGTTGAACAGTAGAAAGAGAAATTAATGCAGTGTGTGAGATTGTGTGCAAAAAGAAGGAAGAACAAAAGGTTTTAGCAAGGGTTTATGGGGGATGGGACGAATGTGAGGTCTCATAAATACTCACAGCTCCCCCTTTCCAAATAGAACTAGGAATCCTTCTCCAAAAAGGTTTCACACAATCCAAATTCCTTAAGAGTCCTCCAACGGCTAGAAACCTTTGAGGTTACCACACACAACCACCTTATAAGAAATAGGGGATCAAAATAAAACAAGATTTTGATAGATTTTTATGGAAACAAAAAATAGATCAGCCATATCTTTATTTTAAAACAGAATCTCAATTGAATTTTCCAACCTTTTCAAACAAGGATTGATACACACCTTTTTCTTTCATGAAAGATATTGGAGATCAAAAACCTATAAAATCAAAGAATGAATTAAGAAAGAAAATTAATTAACTAGTATATTTACAAAGCTCCTATATGTCCTAAAAAATGCAGTATGCCTAGCATGATGCAAACACACAGGTGGTGGAAATATTCTCAGCTTATGGATGTGACATAGGATGTGAGTCACATATGGGGACACATTTAGATCACAAAAAGTCAATGAGCAATAATCCAATCTGCACAGCCTCTTGGTTGCACCCACCAATTTTTTTATTTTTATTTTTTTTTTGTGGATTTTTGCATTGTGAGTAGCTTTCACTTTACTTGATCCCAAAGATAGCCCTTTTTCCCAATGATCTTATCAAGTTTGATTTCAAGATTTCTTATGAGAATCACTTGATCACAATGGTATGGCTTCTTACTAACGGTGAAGCAGCTGTTTCTCACATATATTTTTTTTTTCTTTTAAAGCACCCACTGTGAGATACCTAGAAAGGTTATATCAAGTCACCAAAAGATAACATGAACAGGAAGTGCTCACAATTAAGTGATCATAAATAATGTCAAAGATGAAGACTCACAAGTGACCACACTGAGAAATTTCGTGCAAATGCATGATATTTTTTGAATTTTTATTTTTTATAATTTTTTTTTTTCAGTTAATCTAATATACAGATGTGTTAGAGGATGGGAGACACATTTGGTCTCACAACCTTAGATATCACACAAGCCAAGAGACTTCCTCAAGGAGGAAAATTTCTCCAAATCTAATGCCTTTGTAAATATATCAGCCAATTGATTTTCAAATTCCAACAAATTCCGCACATACGTTTTTCGTTCTACAAGATCTCTAATGAAATGATGTCTAATATCAATGTGCTTTGTTCTAGAATGTTGAACAGGATTTTTAGATATGTCCATAGCACTTTTGTTATCACAAAAAGCAGTCAAAACTTTGATATTCAATCCATAATCTTTTAACATTTGATTCATCCAAAGCAATTGTGTGCAACAACTCCCAAGGGCAACATATTCAAATTTCAAGAGTGGATAAGGACACACAATTTTGCTTTCTACTATACCAAGACACAAGGTTATTTCCTAGGTAGAAACATCCACCGTGGTACTCTTTCTATCATCACTATTTCCAAACCCAATCGTAATCATGTACCCAACCAAATTGGTGTTTGTTTCTTTAGAGTAATGCAGACCTAGGTTCACAAATTCCACTCACATATCTAATGATTCTTTTCAAGGCTTTAAGATGGGACACTTTAGGGTTGGCTTGGTATCTTGCACAGACACACACTATACATAATATCAGGTCTACTTGCAGTGAGGTAAAGCAGACTTCCTATCATGCTTCTGTACAGTGTTTGATCAACACTCTCACCATCAGAATCATGACTCAGCTTTTGGGAAGATCCCATTGGTGTTCTTTGATGTGAAGAGTGTTCAAGTTCAAACTTTTTCACAAGATTCTTGGCATACTTAGACTATGAGATGAACATGCCATCTTTGAATTGCTTAATCTGTAAGCCTAAGAAAAAATTCAACTCACCTACCATACTCATCTCAAATGTGGAAGTCATGCTATCCACAAATTCAGCTAGCATAGGATCAGAATTTAACCCAAACACAATATCATCTACATAGATTTGTGCCACAAGAATCTCCTTTTTATTTTTCCTTACAAACAGTGTTTTGTCAACCTCACCTCTCTTGAATCCTAGTTGAAGCAAATGGTCAGTTAACCTATCATACCAAGCTCTAGGAGCTTGTTTTAACCCATACAGAGCTTTCTTCAGCTTATACACATGGTTAGGATACTTGGAGTCCACAAAGCCTTTAGGTTGTTCAACATAGGCTTCCTAATTCAATATCCCATTTAAAAAAGCACTCTTAACATCCATTTGATGTAGAGTGATCTTGAGGTAACAAGCAATGGCTAACAAAAGCCTAATGGACTCAATTCTTGCAACAGGAGCAAATGTCTCCTCAAAATCAATTCCCTCTATTTGAGTGTAACCTTGAGCAACTAACCTAGCTTTATTTCTAGTGATCACACCTTGCTCATCAGTTTTGTTCTTGAAAATCCATTTGGTTCCTATGACATTGCCATGTGAGGGTCTATGAACAAGAGTCCATACCTCATTCTTTTCAAATTGAATTAATTCATCTTGCATAGCAAGAATCCAGTCAGCATCTTTCAATGCTTCAGCAACATTCTTAGGTTCAATCTTTGAAACAAAACAACAAAAAATTACCTGGGAGTATGCTGAGGAGCAACTCCATAAACCAGCCATCTTTCTATAATCAACTTTGTCCTTTTGTCTAGTTCTCACTTGAGCATGCACATCTCCCATAACTTGTGAAGAGGGGTGATTTTTCTGGATTTTTGAAGGAATATCCCTTGATCTATCCACACACCCATCCACATTACCTTCTGGAGCATCATCCTAATCAGAATCAGAGGAATTGTCCTCAGTTACAGGAGTTTGAGTGGATGTGAGAGCAGATGTGGGTTCAGATGTGGAGGCAGATGTGTCCACATCCTTGGTTACATCCTTATCTGGTTTTGCAGGTTTTTCGATCGACAAGATTTGTTGATTCTCCAAAGACTGTTTCAGTATCTTTCCAAATTCAAGAAGCAACCCGAAACATCATCCTCAGCCTTGAGGTTAAGATCAAGTGAGTCATCAAAAATAACATTAGCAGATTCCATAATGGTCTTAGTTTTGAGATTAAAAACTCTGTAAGCTCTACTATTAGTGGAATAGCCCATGAAAATCGCTTTATCACTCTTTGAATCAAACTTGGACAGATATTCTCTATCATTGAGAATGTAGCAAACACATCCAAACACATGAAAATATTTCACAGCTTGGCTTCTTTCCAAGGAGGATTTGGTAAGGAGTGACAAGCAGCTATCAATCCTTAAAAACACCCTATCGCCAATGTGACAAGCAAATGTTTAAAGCTTCGCCCAAAACTTTTTGGACAGTTTTTAGAACTTAACATGACCCTAGCCATTTCTTGCAAAGTTCTATTCTTTCTTTCAAGAATTCCATTTTGTTGTGGGGTGATTGGTGCCGAAAACTCATGAGTGATTCCCTTAGAATTGCAAAAATTGGTGAACATTTGATTCTCATATTCAAGGCTACGGTCGACCTAATTCTCACAGTCTTAAGGCCATAAAGGTTTCTCACCCTTTTGTACCAATTCTTGAATTCTCCAATTGTTTCTGACTTTTCCCTTAAGAACATTACCCAAGTGTACCTAGAATAATCATCAACACACACAAAGGCATACTTTTTCCTACCAAAGCTTTCAACTTCAATAGGTCCCATTAAGTCAGTATGAATCATCTCCAAACACCTAGAAGTGGAGCATTGTTGAACCTTTTTATGTGATGATTTTGTTTGCTTTCCCTTTTGACATGAACCACAGACATCAGGGTTCTTGAAGTTCAGTTTAGGGAGACCTTTTATAGCTTCAAACCTTTGAAGTTCTTTCAGAGTTCTACAGCTAGCATGCCCTAATTTTTGGTGTCACAGATTGACATCATTAGCTTTTGAGCTTAGGCAAGAAAGATTGTCACCAAATTGATAAAATTGTTAGCAGATCTAGGGTCAGTTAACACACAGGTATTATCCTTATCAAACACTTCACACAAGTGCTTATCAAATTTCACATAAAGGTCATCATCACATAGTTGACTGATGCTTATTAGGTTGGCTTTCAAGCCTTCCACATGGTACACATTGTGCAATTTTGGGAGATCCTTGACATCTAGGGTTCCTTTCCCAACAATCTTTCCTTGAGCACCTCTACCAAAATTTACTTTCCCTCCATTTATCACTTCATAGTCAAGAAGGACTGCTTGGTTTTCAGTCATGTGCCTAGAGCACCCACTATCAAAATACCAAGAGCCGAGAGACAAGATTTTGAGGGAAGAGTAAACAACATTGCAGGTGGTAATTGGTTTGGCCACCCACCGTTTAACGCTTTCTTTTGGGTTGCAGAGGTCTCAGATTACTGTGATGTGTGTTCGGATGTGCATACATCTTCTCACACATCCGAGGCCGATTGAAGTGACCAGATTTTTTATCGGCCTTAAGTTTGTAAATGTATGGGCCTAATGTGACCAGAGCTAGACAAGAATGGCGTATGTAGTGCCTCTTCCTAGGTCTTTTCTCACTCAAAATGACCTTTTCTTTAAAAACTTGTTTTTCACACTTTTTGAGGTAGAAGCTTCACATCCCTCCTTTACAAAATTATTTTCAAAACCCAAACCAGTTTTCTCACGTTTACCCACGTAAAAGCTTCTTCCATTTTCATCTTACTTTTATTTAACTTAGTAAAAGTATTTTCAGCTTTTTCACATTCATTCTTGAATTTTTCAAGGTCAACTTCTCTTTTGGTCACAAGGACTTCAAGTCTTGCAATGGTATCTTTTTGAGCATCATTTTCCTTTGAAAGCACAGCTTTTTCATCTTCACAAGCAGCCAATTTATCAGAAAGAGATTTATTTACCTTAACAAGTACCTCAATCTTGTCCAATCTTTTCATCCAATCTGTATGCAGCTCCTTGTATGTTGCAAAAAGTTCTTCATAGGGAATGTCCCTTTCTTCATCTTCATCTTCATCATCTGAATCTTCTTTTACAGAGAAACAGTTCAAAGAACAAGTCAGATGTGACACCGTATATGTTCACAACCGAGACCACATCCAAGGAATTTTCAGGAGCATCTTCTTCTATATCTCGAGTAAAAGCATTAAACACAGAATGGCAGTTTATGATAGACATGTTAGCCACTTCTTCTTCATCATCCTCACTGTCACTAAGGGTAGCAGTTAAGCTCATTCCTATCTTTTTAAGTGTGTTAGCACACTCATTGGCATAATGACCAAAGCCACGACATGCCCTACATTGGACAGATTCAGATGATTTGTTTTCAAAGCTTGGTTTCTTGAATCCAGTGTCAGTGCTAGGTTTTGATTTTTCAGGAGCACTGAGAGTAGGTTTGTTAGGAAATTTACTTATCCTTCTATTTTTCAGTATTGAACTGAACTTCTTTGAGATAAGAGCTATATCCTCTTCTTCTAGATTAGACTTGTCAATTTCAGAAGATAATTCCACAAGCTCTTTTGGAAGTGCAGCAGCACTTTTGAGAGCAAGACTGTGTGTTTTGTTCTTTTTCTGAGCCCCAAGGTTAAGCTCAAACATAGTCAAGATTCCTATGATTGTGTCAAGACTTACAGTGTTTGTGTCTTTTGTTTCCTCAATCACAGCCACTTTTATGTTAAACCTCTCAGGTAAGGTCCTTAAAATCTTACTTACAAGTCTTGCATTGGAGATAGATTCTCCTAGACTTGTGCATTCATTCGAAATCTCATGAATCTTAGCAGCATATGACACAATGTCCTCAGTTTCTTCCATTCGAAGTAACTCAAACCTATCCATTAAAATTCTAAGCCTGGTAGCCTTCACACTTGGTGCTCCCTCACATTGAGTTTGCAAAATATCCCAAGCAGTTTTGGCTATACTCTCATTTGTTATAAGCTTGTACATATTCCCAGAAACATGGCTGAAAATAGCACCCATAGCTTTTGAATTATAATTTGCAGCTTGTATTTCATCAAGAGTCCATTGATCTTCAGTTTTTCTTTCGAAAATAGACTCACCAACACCAGAAGGTGGCTTTTTCTCCACAGTAGGAGGTTGCCATGCAACAAGAATACACATCCAAGCCCTTTCATCAATACTTTTGATATAATTTGCATCTTAGACTTCCAAAGAGAATAATTGGTGCCATCCAAGACAGGAGGCCTGTTTTGGTGATTTTGGCATTCCATAATGACTATACTTTCTGGATCAACACTCAGTAATATATCGAGAGTTGGCTCTGATACCAATTGAAAGTTTCGTGTAGCTAGGAAACTTTGATCACCCAACAGACAACGGATGTGAGTACAGATGTGTCTCACAACTGTTCACACATCCACAGATAATGCAGCGGAATAAAATAATTAAAAGCAAATTAAATGCAATAACTCAAGAGTTATTTACGCTTACTGATCAATGTGATCAACAAACTAGGCTTATGCCCAAAAACTTTTCACTATAAAAACTTTTGTTTCTTACAAAAACAAATAAGTGAAAAACTAAAATATGAAAATATTAAACGAGTTCTAATCACCTTCTATGTCAAGAACAACTCCCCTTTCTCAAGTAGGATCTATTCTAGTCAGAAGTAAAACAAGAGAACTCAATGAAAAACTTAGATGTGAGTTACGGATGTAAGGCACAACCTTCACTCACAACCTAAAACAATAATGTCGAATACAATGAAGAGTATGTAATTTTCTCTCTAAAATTTCGTAGCTTCTCTTGTGCTGAATGTCTTGTATTTATAATGCACCATGGAGAAGATCTCCATGCAATCAACATCTTCCTTTGTGAGATCTCTTTTTCTATATGAAAACATAAAACACACTCACAAAGAAATCAAATATTAGTAGGTTAGTCCTAATATAAAACTATGTACATAAATAAAGATATTTACTTATTTACAATTTCCTAGTCAAAGTAGGATACTTATAAATCTTCCATGAAAGTCCCAAAATTTTCTTACCATAATAGAAGTCTTTTTAAATAAGGAAACAAGTATTTGTTTCCTAAAAAGCTCACGCTTTCAATTTCTATTGAAACGTCATTACTATATTTTAATATTATAATTTAAATTTAATTTAATTGATCAATAAGCATTTGATAATTAGTAAATCATTTACAATCTTAGAACAACTCCAATAATAAATGTGAAATAAAATTAACAATACACGAACACAAAAAATTGAGTCATTAATTTGGTACTAGCTATTGAAAATGCTAGTACCTTTTTACACATGTATCAAAATTTAATTATTATACCTGCCATTGTAGATGATAATTTGATAATAGTGTTTTATATGTATCAAAAATTGATTTTGTTACCTATAACTTAACTTATGTATTAGAGATGACCTTAAGGCATTACACGAGATCAATTTTTTATAGTAAGAAAAGCTTCCTTTATAAAATAAATTGTGATTATAATCAAAAGTTTAATTATTTATTTATATAATTAATATAACGCCCTTGTTTTATTCTTTTTTACTTATTTATTTGAGTTGTCCATGTTTTTATTCTTAAAAATGAAATAGATAATTATAAATTTTAATTTAATTTAATTGTGCGACAGAAACAAATTTATCAATGAGCCAACTTTAGATCCATGCTTTTCTTTCACAATTCACATATATATCGGGCGAGATAAATGACATATTTGCCCCTTTACTCGGGGATTTGATGCATATGTGCCTACGAATAACTTTCTTTCTTATAGTATTTCTGAGTGGAGTAGGTCTGCTGAGAAACGCGTTTCTCCATAACTATGGAGAAACGTGTTTTTAATAATGTGTTTTTGCATTTGATATCCGTAAAAAACCCAAGACCAAGACCAAAGTTTCTGGATATCCAGAAGCTTTGGGTTTGATATCCGTAAACCGTTAGGTGCATATCCGTAAGTATGTGAAATGTATATCCGTAAACCTAGGTGCATATCCGTAAATGTGTTAGGGCATATCCGTAAATTGCTATTGAAGGTTTCTCGGATATCCGTAAACCTTCAAATGTATATCCGAACCATCAAATGAATATCCAGAAACATTTTGAAGGTTTCTGGATATTCATTTGAAGGTTTCTGGATATCATTTTCATAAGGTTCTGGATATCCAGTTCATTGTCGCGCGACAAGTCGGGACCCGTTTCTCCATAACTTATGGAGAAACGCGTTTCTCCCTAGATTTTGGCTTCTGAGTGCTAGATAGTGAGTTATTGTGAAGAGTGTGTTTTATAATATGTGTTCCACTAAGCTTTAGATAGAAAATTATTAGGGAACTTTTCCACCTTTTAACGAAAGTATTTTCCTAAAAAAATATATTGCCATTCGGGCACCCTCAAGTTATATATTTATATATATATTTAACTTGAGAAAAATCTATTCGTTTGTGTTTATTTTTATTATTTTCGCTGATTTGAAATCTCAATTAATTTCATTTTTTTTATTGGTGTGAACAATGTTGTTTTTAGTATTGACAAAACTTGTTAGTTTTTCTCACTTATCTAACCCATTGACAATTTCAGTTATGTACTATCCTAAGGAGAAGATTCAATTAGTATCATGTGTGATCTCTCTCCAGTAAACAATCAATAGTGGATAGCAATAAACAAGTTTAAACTATAACATTTCAATAGAGCATGAATAAGTAGCAAAGTCAACATAGTAGCATTAAAGTAGAGAGATTAGAAAGGGAGAAGGAGAGTTTACCAATGATTTGGCTCAATCAAGGTTCACATATATTTTCTTGGTTGGTAGCTTGAGCTAGATCTGCATTCTAATGCATTCATGTGACTTGATTTAGGTGGGAGAGAGACTGAATTATGTAAAATGTGCAGGATAAAGAAAGACTGTTTCAATTTGGGCACAATTTCCCTGAGGTGTCAAAAGACATCCTCAAATGGGTAAATGAGGGTTCTATATATAATTTTCGTGTCAGGCACCCAAAGATGCCGCGTGACCCCTTTTGGTCATTCCTAAAGGGGTCGCGTGGCACCTTTTTCCAGCCGCCTCAAAATGATTCTGGATTCTTCTGTTAGCTGTTAGGATAAGACTTTTTCCTATTTCTGTAATATTAGCGAGATCATTTTGAGGTTTCTAATGCCAAAATAGTCCTTCCTCACTTATTAGAATGATCAAATTATCGACTAGAAGGTCCTTAAACTTGTTTTATCTTAGGCAGTAATCAAAAGTCCTTTTGTGCATTTGGAAAAGTGCAATCCAGATTATGGCATTTACGATATCATATCAACTCCACGTCATCAATTATCAATAATTAGATTCTCATCATTTTTTATACCATTCGGTACAAAAGGTATCACTTTATCCATCTTTTCATTTATTTAAATATTATACTGAACGGTATAAACCGAGGTACGAATATGGGCAACGCCCAAATGGATTGGGGCATAAACATAATCCATACAAGTCTCCTATACGAGAAGGAAATGGGCTTCCCTACCTTCCTCGTCATAGCCTACTCGTCATTGCCCCTATGTCGGCCTAGACATAGCAGGTGTACAATGACCAAGTCCCAATAATATAGAGGAAGGCCTCCCTCCAAGGCCGAGCTAGGCTCGCTTGATGACGAGGAGACCTCCTCGGCTGTCAAGTAACAAGGAAATGGGCCTCCACATTTCCCTCAACATCTCTTCCTCGGCATCACCTTAGGCCGACCTGAGCACGGTGACGAGGAGCATTCACACCGGCGTACCTGCAGAATGGTAGCTTATACAATCCTACTTAAATAATGACATTGAGTAGTTATAATCTCCCTAGGATTATAACCATATCTCATACAAATTCAGGTCCAACAAAGACTCATCAATTATATTCCTACTTAGATTAATATCTTATCCACGTGCATTCCTATCCTACATGGATTATACAATGATATGCCTATATGTACAAGCCATAATTCACATATTTTGGTACATTATCTTTTGACTCTCAACTCTTGTCAATTGATATCTCTCTCTTAAAGCACATAAGCTTACTCTCATGACGGAGGGCCTTCGCTGGTGGAGCCCCGACTTAGTTTACGTGTTTGTTCATCTTTTTTAGGTTATTCAATCGTCGGGGTACAACCTTCCGTAGAATTTGGGCTGATCCGAACGTTTTTTGCATCATCAGTTTGGTTCCATTGCCGGGAAACGATTCAAATACCCATTGAATAACTTTAAATATTTTGTTTTGGCCGAAAAAATTCCGTTTGGGCGGAAAATACACTGTTCACGCCTTAAAAAAATTAAAAACTGCCTCGCCTGAAAATTTGTCCGCTTGGAAATTTGGGCCGCCTGAAGGTTTTGTTGAAAAGCGTGAAGAATTATGTTCAAGTTTGAAATTATGCCCCACATTCCTAGTTCCAATGGAAGAAGGTCGAACCGCTAGTAACACTCCTAAAAGGGTTCATGTGGAAGACATTCCCATCAACCCAAGGGCTGGTCTTCCTTTCGCCAATGGGGAACTGCCTCCCCCACCTCCATTGGTAGACGGGCTGCCCCCTTAGGGATGACTATGCATCCTTGGGGGCAACCAGTAACCGAGGTGATTGTTGCAAACCCTCCTCGTCGTAAGCGAGGAAGACAACCTGGGAGTCAGACGATGAGGAATGCTGAGAAGGGAGCAACTAGGACCTCTACCCATCATATGGATCGTAAAACTCTCTTGCACCAACTGATGGAGACCTTGCAACTGAAATTACCCGGATCGCGCGCGGGAACGCGGCGAGGGGCTTTCACAACTTGGGACCTCGCTGAAAAAGAGAGAGTCGCCACGCCGTTTTGTATTATGAGCCTAAACTTTAAAAAAGGAGGTCGTTTTGATTGGTAGCCAAAACTTAGGAAAAGACTTTGAAAAGGAGGGTCGTTTTGATTAGTAGCCAAAACTTGAAAAAGGCTTTTTTGATCAGAGATTGTTAGGTTTGGAGGTCGCGTTACGTTTCGGGAAGAGTATATTGAGATCACCTGAAACGCCTCGTATGACGAGTCTTTCTACCTTTCTCGAAAAATGTGCGTGTGTGTGTGTGTCTGTGTTGCTTTTGAAATTGAGCTTGAATGACAAGCTTTAATCTTGGTTTGAATGACAAACATTGATTTTGGTAAAAGAGCGTTTGAATGACAAACGTCAGTTTTGAGTTTGAAATGAGCGTTGAGTTACAAACGTCGATTTTGAGTCGGGAATTACGATGTTATCAATTTTGATGAAAATGATGGCAAGTAAGATGCGATCAACGAGTCATTTTGTGACTCGGATATTTGTAAGTAAATACTATCAACAAACCAAACGACTTGGACTTGTAAATGACAATATTGAAATTGCGGTATCAACGGATCGAACGATCCGGACGGTAAAAGTGCGATCGACGAGCCAAACGACTCGGATTTGTAAACATACGAATCAACGAACCTAACGGTTCGGACTTGTAAAGAGCGTAAAGTAAATAGCAATATCAACGGATCAAACGATTCGGACTTGTAAATGACAATCACGGATCAAACGATACGGACGGTAAATGACAATTATGGATCAAACGATCCAGACGGTAAATGACAATCACGGATCAAACGATTCGGACGGTAAAAGTGCGATCGACGAATCGAACGGTTCGGACGATAAATGACATAAAGTAAAAACGGGACTCGATCTCCGTTTTAACCCAAAATCACTTCTCTCGAGGGAGAAAAGATGATAGAGGGAGGATCATCTTGAGACCCGTAGACGGCGTTTCGTCTACATTTTGAGAACTTTGATCGGTTCGAAAGTAGCGTATGATGCGTAAATCAAGGCAAAGCGGGGTTTAAAGAGTGAGAGTGTTACCAATGGCTATGTGTTGACTCTTTGGCTCGGGAGGACGTATACCGGATACGAAAGGGTGTTTGAGAGGCATTTCGGAAGTGTTTGGCTCGTGATTGGTTGAAAAACATGGTTTTCACGCAAATTAAGGCATTTCCGAGGCTCTGAAGGGTGTTTGGAAGGCTGGAACCGTGAGGTTTTGACAAAAGATAATAAATTTTCACCCCTTTTACTGAATGACAGCCTCTGTATTTATAGAAGGTAAAATTGAATAACAAGTTGGACGGCCTTTCCTTCAATTTGAGGTGTTTTTGGGTATTTTGGAAATTGCAGGGGCATGATGAGGATTTTGGTTTTTCATGAAGAACAGACCGGACGGCCTATCTTTCAATTTCAGGGGTATTTTGGTCTTTTCACCCTTGAATTTGATTGATGTTGATTTGGGGAGCTGTGCATGTGTGACACGTGTCCCTGTCAGTCATTAAGGTAGGGTTTTTTGTCCCGTTAATCCCGTTTTTGACTGTTTTCTAAATAACTATCCGGGAAAATGTCCGAAACAGTCCCGAAAAGTCCCGGAAATTGCGTATTTCGAGAAAAGTGGTACTTTTACGTGCGATAACGTGTGTTGAGTACACTTTGAAATTTGGATGCATGGGACAGTCCTGGGAAGTCTTGTTGACTCGGAAAGGGGCATTTAACGGACTCCGGTTAACTTGGAAAGGGCCAGTTAACGAATTCCGGTTAACTTTTAACGAATTGTAACGATCCGTATTTGGGTACTTACAGCAACGCATTTACGAAACTCAGAATGCTTTGTTGCAGTTGAACCCAGAAAACTCTCTTGCTGAATTTATGAGACCTACGAAGACTGTAAACTCCCTTAGAGGGGAAAGTCAGGACGACAGGCATGGTAGTCTGGGGAATGGAGAAAGTCTTCCTCGTGGCCAAAATCCCCCTCGTCCTAAACTTGTTGTCCGTTCTAAGCAAAACCCTCCTGAGATCCCACCTTGTCCTAGGTGGAAGGGACATGTGAATGAGAGGAACGTGATAGATTTGAGGAGTCACATGAACCAACAAAGAGATCAGGAGGTAAACTCTACCGACTTACGAGCAAGGCTCAGTCAGGAAATCAAAGAACTCCACCTCATCACAAAATCCCTCCTCGTCCAAACTACCCTCCTCGGTCTAGAAGCCCTATTCGTCGCAGGAGCCCTCATCGGCCGATGAGACCTCCTCGTCACATAATTTATCCTCTCCCCGAGAGGGAACAAAGGAAAGATATAACACCTTCCAGACATGGAGATAACCACTAGGAGCCCAAGGAACATAGCCGGGTGAATGATGACAGGAGGAGAGAAAGGTCCCACCGGAGTTCTCAATCCAGTTCTGGTATTGACACCAGAGAACTACTCATGATGAAGAAGAGGCTAGATGAGATGGAAATGGGTAAAAAAGAAATGGAAGAAGATGACACAAGTGCCACCCGTCCATTCTCACTGGAAATCAATGATCTACCTCCCAATCCTGCCTTTAAAGTCCCAAGTTTTAACAAGTATGCGGGAACCACCGACGCAAGGGATCATGTGCAAAGTTTTGAATCCACTATGGCCCTCCTCACCAAAGTAGATGACATTCTCTGCAAATCTTTTGCGAGTACCTTCTCCGGAACAACGTTGACATGGTTCCGCGAGATAAAAAAGGGAAGCATTGATAGCTAGAGGAATATGAGGAGGAAGTTCCTGGATCTCTTCGCCATGACAGGGAAAAGGAAGAAAAGGTTAACTGACCTTACTAACATCGAGTAGGGAAAGAATGAAACCACTATGAGCTACTACAATATGTTCAACTCCGGGCTAAGATCCAGACAATTAATCTACGAGCTCTCCGCCAGAGAACCTAAGTCAAAATCTGACCTGTACAACGTGGCATACGTCATAGCCATGGCGGAGTAAAAAAAAGCAAAAAGAGGTCTGATAAGCCGGAGACAGAGGAGGCTAAAACCCACCAGTCCTCCAATGGAAATGGAAATAGGGGATAAAATATAGCTCGGGGTACATAAAAGGCTGAAGTTTTCACCCTCTCACCAAACCCATCACTGAAATCATGCAACTGGTGAACATGACTGATCCCCGACCACTCAGTGACAAACCAAAGTACCCTCGTGACACCTCTAAATACTGCGCCTTCCACAAAGACCACGGGCAGATACAGAAAATTGCATCGCCCTCAAGATAGTGATCCAAAGATGGGTAGACGAGGGAAAGCTTTACCTCTACGTTACGAGAAAAGATAACAAGCGAGAGAGAAAGGATAACAGTGATGATGAGGACAAGGAAGATGAAGAGGAAAACAGGCCTCCCAGGGCTAAACTCCACTAGCTTTTCTCCTAATGACCTGACCGGAAGACACGCAACACGCCATCCTAGGCATTTCGAGTCTAGGAAAATTGTGGTTGGTTACCTCCCTCCCCCACCAACGTGTTAAATTCCCCACTCGTGCTGGGGTCGGATGTGTGAAGGCGACCCCCAAGGACTTCTTGGAACATGTCATGAGGAGCATAAAAATCCATAAAAGTGGAAGTAGACACACCAGAGGATAATATGAAAAATTCTAAGTCTGTGAAGACTACCAACACCAGTTCAAGGCTGAATCGGATTTATGAAGCAGAAGATTAAGAGCACATGATACTGGATATCCATGTGAATAACAGTAACAAAACAGTTTTGTCCGTCCCAGATGTAGCCCCTCATCTCGTCAGTGGCCAGAACTCGGGGGCCAATACTGACTTGAGATAAGGAGAGATGCGGGACGTAGACGAACTAGTTGAAATTATGATACCTGACATTCACAAAAATGATGACACAGTTCTGTCCGTATCGGATGTAGCCCTTTATCTCGTCAGCGGCCAGAACTTGGGGGCCAACCCTGACTTGAAGACAAGGAGAGCTCCCAGGCGTAGACGAACCAGTTGAGACACGAGAAGAATCTAAGAATGACATCCATAACAGTTATGTCCGTCCCAGATATATCCCCTCATCTCGTTAGCGGCCAAAACTCAGGGGCCAACCCTGACTTGAGACAAGGAGAGTTGCGAGACGTGGACGAATCGGTTAAGTTGGCTATTCCTATAACAAAAAAATTCAAAAATCAACAAGGTCAGTGGGATAATAGGCATAGACATAGCAAATGAATAGAGACACCGAAAAAGCAAGAGCAGAGTATTACCATTAGTCTTCGGTCTATCTCTTTTATGTAACAGATTAATATTGTTAGTCTTTCTCATTTCTAGACAGGATTGCAGTTTGATGTAATCAATTTCAATTAATAAAGATTCAGTTTCATCAAGACAAACGACTAGCAAGACAATAGACGAGTAGCCTCCTCCTCGATATTCAAGGGGTAAATTCCCACCAAAAATCATCCAAAACCTACGTACGAGTCACCTTCCTAGGCACCAGTATATGGCAAGGACATCCAAGACCTATGTACGAGTCACCTTCCTCGACTTAGGTAGATGAAAAGAAGGATAAGCCCAATGTCATGACGAGGAAACCCCTCGGCCTAACGACTAAATTGGCAAAAACATCCAAGACCTATGTACGAGTCACCTTCCTCGGCTTAGGTAGATGAAAAGAAGGATAAGCCCAATGTCATGCCAAGGAAACCCCTCGGCCTAAAACGACCTCATCGACAAAAACATCCGAGACCTATGTACGAGTCACCTTGCTCAGCATAGGTAGATGAAAAAGAATAACGAGTCATTAGAATCGAATGAGCTTCCTCGGTTTTAAAGCAATCAAATATGAAGCACGAGGAGATCTTCCTCGGCTTCCCAAGTCGATATTGAACTTAGCAAATATTCAAACAAGCAAGGTAATTCAAATATCAAAGCACGAAAATGAATACGACTTGAAATTGAAGAAAGGAATTTTCAATAATATTCAAAATTAAAGTAAAAAGAAGGCCTATACTATTACGTGTAAACAAAAGGAAAAAGTATAAGTCTGCTCATCTACAAAAGGCTCTTTGAGAAAGGCCTCTGTTTCAGCATCGTGGATGTTCTGCTCTTCCCCGGTCTGAGTCCCCTCGGCCATAGGCTCCTCGGCGTTAGTTGCCTCATCCTCCTACGTGCCAAGGACCTCGTCCTCGATCCTATCAATGATAACATTAATATTCTGAGGATCAACATGAGGAGGAACCCAAGGAGGTCGGCCAGCCTGAGCATCTATGGCGGCAATCACTTGAAGGGCATTTTCAGAATAAGGGACGAGGTAATGCAGCTTACGGGCTTCCTCGTCATACGAGTCTTGGAATATCCACCTAACAATCCTCTCCAAGTCGAAGGAGACAGACATGTCAGCCATTGCCCTCCTGGCCAGGTTGTTAGGCCCAATTAGTAGGAAAATAGGCTAGAGGGGGGTGAATAGCCTTTTTGCAGTTTAAAAGAAAACATTGCGTAAATCAAAGTCACTAATCGGTAGAGCATAGGGATGACCAAACCGGACCGAAAAAGCCCAGAATCGGAGCAAATCGGGAAGAAAACCGGAACCGGAGTAACCGGAATCGTGAGTCAGGCGGTCCGGTTCAAGGTCGGAGGTACCAAAACCGGTGAACCACCGGTTCTTTGAACCGGAACCGTGAATCGATAACCGAAACCGGAACCGGTGCAAAGAACCGGCCAAACGCGTGTGTGTGTGACGTGTGTGACACTGATTGAGGTTGAGTGAGGGTGACTCCCTCCCTGTCCCTAGTCCCTACTCCCTCCCTTAGTCATTATTGTGAGTCTTGTTCAACTACCTAATGATACCCTTTAATTTAATCAAATTTAAATACAACCTTTTTATTTTTTTTTCTTTTCAATATAATTGTCACATTTTTAAGTAATAATATAATTTTAAGATTGTGCAAATAATGTATCAATAAGTATATTTGTCAAAAAGGTTTATAAGTATATTCTTAATTTAATTAAATTTCAACCAAAATTATATTAAATTTTAATTCCAAAACAAAATTTATATTCATTTAAGGATAAAGCTTTAGACAAGCAAATATTCACTTAAAAAATGTATGCGCGTGAAGCAATAGATTCAAATGTAATCCTATGATCGTAATAGTACTACAAGTAAATAGTCAGTACTACTCCCCCTAGTCCCATCCCATATTCCCATCCGTTCTTGCCTTTTTTTTTTTTTCATGTCGGATGAGATGAAATGAATGCAACAATGAACAAACAATGCAATGCATGTCCTTAAAGATAAAGTTAAAGTCCTTGCTCAGAACAAAACATTGACAAGCCATTTTATACCCATTAGAAATTTAATTTTTGACCGTTTATTCCGTTAACTAACAGGAATTTGATCAAATATGACCGTTTTGACTACTATTTTGGAGGACTTTTCAGACTTCAAAAAAATATACTCCCTCCGTCCCATTAATAACTTCACTTTTTACCCAAAATGGCATCCCGTTAGAAGCTTCACCTTTTCTTTTTTGGCAAAGAATCTTTACTATTTCCTCCACTCATTCTCTCTCCTATTTCACTATTACACTCATAATACTTTTCAAATTTACTATTTCCTCCGCTCGTTCTCTCTCCTATTTTACTATTACACTTACAACATTTTCTTCACCCTTAATTTGCGTGTCGGGACCAAAATGGTGAACTTATTATTGAGACGGAGGGAGTATATATATATATTTTTGTTATCCTAATTAAATTTCCTAACTATAAATACTATTTCCCTCTCCAAATAAATTACTTCATCAAAACTCAGTTATCTCTCTCAACTCTCTCAAACGAAAATAATTTGATTCAAGACTTTCAACCTTAGTTCCTTTCATCTTCATTTATCTCTACGACATATTTTTTCCATCATGAGTAATTTCCTTAAAAAATTGATAAGCCACAAGAGTAAATTCGGTACGGAGAAAGTCTCATCTTCATCACCCCAACCCCAAGCACCACCACGACCATCATTTGTTGATCCACCACGACGATCATGTGTTGATCCACCACGACCATCACTTGTTGATCCACCACGACGATCATGTGTTGATCGACCACGACCATCACTTGTTGATCAACCACGACCATCATTTATTGATCAACCACGACCATCATTTGTTGATCTCGAAGGTCTCTATTTTGAATTTGAAGGGGGAGCTGCGGGAATAAATGAAAATTTGTGGGGGGAATGGAATGAAGGCGACGAATTGCTAGAAGAAGTTCCAAATTTTGCACCGTCCCCACCACCACCATTTGAAGATGGTCCAAGTTCAACTCCAAATACTGAAAAAAGTGATGCCAATAATATGGAAGCGATAGCAATGGGAGGGCGTCGTCGTAAAGGAAGTAATATCCCGAGACCTCCTAAATCCAAAAGACAAGAATCCGCAATTTTCACGAAACACTACAGAAAAATACCCGTCAATGATGGCACGGGTAGGAATTTCACGGCAATATGTAACTATTGTCCAAAGGGGAGTGAAACAACTTTTCCATTCTCTAAAGGGGGTGGATACGGTACTATGGATGGACATATAAGAAACCATCATCCCGAAGAATATGGCATAGATTCGAAGCAAGCACAATTGCAAGGATTTGTGCAACAACCCAATCAAGGTACGTGTTCTCAAACTTCTTCTAATTTATTTTCATATGATCATTTAAACCATAGGAAACAAATGGCTAAATTTGTTTGTGCGCAATCCCTTTCCTTTAGTTTTCCCGATAACGAATACTATGAACAATTAATTAAGCTTTCTCTTAATCCTTCCGCTACGAAAGTATCTCGTACAACCCTCACTTGTGATGTTAAAAGTTTAGTAGCAGAAATGAAATATGCTTTATTTGAGACATTTGGTCATTTGTCATCTAAGGTTTCTATTTGTTCTGACATATGGAGCGATAGCAAAATATAACGACCCGAGCCCATAGCCCGACCCGCTACGCAGGCACCACACACTGGCCCACTAAGCACCTCCTCAATTGGGTTAACCACAGCCCATCACAGGCCTCCAAAAGTCCAATGGATGATTTGATGCTTAGTAGTAGTGCATGAGCCTTCTATATATCACACTAAATTCCCACATATTTTTGATGTGGGATGGGGATATCACACAAAATAAGACATTTTTATATGGGTGTAACATGCCATTGGATAGATGATTCTTGGAGAATTCAAAAGAGATTACTTGCATATTGAATATTTGATGAGGCACACACCGCGCATAATATAGCTCATATGTTACAAATAATTTTGAAAGAATATAATCTAGTTGAAAAGGTTTTTTCAATGTCTTTTGATAATGCTAGTGCTAATACCGCTAGTTTGTCCGAATTAATTTTAGTTTGTAAACCATCACTAGGTGGTCGATTTTTTCATATTAGATGTTTGTGTCATATTTTAAACTTGTGTGTCCAAGATGGTTTGCGTGCTTTGGAAACTTCTATTACTTTAATTAAAGATGCGGTTCATACTATTATGAAAAATTCAAAAATCACAAGGCAATGGAGGCATTATTGCACAAGTCAAGGGAAAAAACAAAAAAAAAATCCCAACGGATGTTCCAACGCGATGGAATTCTACCCTTCATGTATTACAAGAAACTTGGAATTGGAGAAATGAAATTTGCATGTTCTTGGGATCCATTAACTATGGTGCAAATTTATATACTCAACAATGGGATGAATGTGAGACTATGATGAATTTGTTGACGAAATTCGAGCAACCACGGCGTTATCCGGTACGTATTACCCCACTTCTAATTTAGTTCTTGATCATTGTCTAGAAATTTCTAGTGTATTTTATGAGTTTCAAAATGATATATTTCTTAAAGATGCGGTTTTAAGAATGCGATCAAAGTGGGTTAAATATTTGCTTGACATCCCCGATCTTTTTTTAATTGCTAAGTTATTAGATCCTAGAGTTAGAGAGGCGGGTTTAACAACTTTTTTGGAATATTATTATTCAAACTTTTATTTGTTAAATGATCCCAATTTTCCTAATGTTGGTCAAAAAGTTGCTAATGTTAGACAAGCATTTTTAGAAATTTTTGTGGAATACAAGTCAATATATGGTGATGCTACTCTAACTCCAAGTGCTACTACTAGTACTCACATTCAACCTTCCTCTACCACCACTTCATCACAAACACAACCATCATTTGTTAAAAACTACTATGAAACTAGTGGCCGATCTCGTACCACCGGTGCTAATGGAGAATTTGATAAATATTTAACCGTTGATTTTGAAGATGAAGATGATTTTGATATTTTAAATTGGTGGGCAAGCAAAGCAAAAAATTTTCCTATCGTTGCTAGAATTGCAAAAGAAGTACTTGCTTGTCCTGCATCAACGGTTTCGGTGAAGCAAGCGTTTAGCATTGGTGGGAATATTGAGCATAATCGTCACAATTTATCATCTGATAGTTTCGAAGCTTATAATTTGTTGAATGATTGGGTTAGAGCGGAAAAAAGAACGCAAGATGAGGCGCCAAAATATGTTTTAGACGAGTACTTTGATGAGACTCAATCGGGAAGCGATTAAGGTAAGTAAAATATAATTTATTTAATTGCTATTGCATTTTCTTTTTATAGGTTAGAATTTAGATAAATATTTGTAATAAAAAGACGTAAAGGCTCCTAATGTCCTCCCTTAATTATAAAAGGGTAAGGTTGGTTGTCCCCCTCATTGTAAATTTGCCTTTAATTAATAAAATTTAAAGGGTACCGTCCCTTTTTTCTTTTATATACTATCATTTGTTTTGTTTTTTTCTATGTTTGTTTTTCAATATAATGTTGATTTCGGTTTATTTAAAAAAAAAAATCACTTATGAAATAATTTTATTAATAGTAGATAGAAAGAAAAGAAATAGAAAAAAGAAGGTAAAAAGTAAAAACTAAAAAGCATTTTCAATTTCAAATTTCACTCGCCCCTACCTACTTTAGACAGTGTGATGTGAGAGAGAGTGGAGTGAATTGTCAGATTTTGCTTTCTTTTTTTTTTTTTTTTTTTTGAATTAGATCAAAATTCAAGTTGAGAAGAAAAAAAAAACAAAAAAAACGAGGAACCGCCGAACCGGATCCGGGGTTAGGCCGGGCCGGTTAAGGGTCACCATTTGGCCGAACCGAAACCGACGGTTTTCGAACCGGAACCGGGCCCGAACCGGTTTTGGTCATCCCTGGTAGAGCATACAATGATAAGTAAGTGCAGCGGAAAAGATGTCACTTAGTTTTGAACTCACACAAAATCAGTAAGAAAAAGTTTAGAGCTTGGTTTTGAACACAAAAGTATTTCTTAAAAACTTTATGCAGTTGCAAGTAGTTTGGTATAAGGAAAAACTAATTAAACCAGTAAGATTGAACAGGTTGACGGTGATAGAGTTCAAGCGGCAAGATAAAAATAAGCAAAGAAAAACAAAGACAGAGACAAGGTATTTGGAGAGGTTCACATCTTAAATGCTGATACGTCCTCTACCAAGTTTGGTCAGAACTTGGATTTGAGTAAAGTTCACTATCAGTTTATCCTAGTCTATTACAAGAACAGCTTTGCCGGTTACAAAGATTTATGTCTAGAATCTACTGATGAATCTTAAGACAAATACTGACCAAGTGTTTTTAAGTGGCAAGTTCAAGAACTCATCTCACTTATGTGTGTGTGTGAATCTCAATCAATGCACTCCAAGAATAATCTTGTTGGGGAATGCTTACAGTTTTGATTGAGTTGTGCACGAGTGTATGTCCTAATAAATGACTAATGATTTTATGAACTTGAATGCTTGAGCTTCATTGAATGCTTCAAGCTATTTCTTTTCAATGCAACAATCAACCCTCTTCAATGCTCTGAGGTATTCTATTTATACTAGGAAGGAGTAGAGTGAATTGTCTTTGAAGGGGTAGTTGGGAATTTTAATTTCCAGGCTGGTAGGTGAGGATCAATAAATGTCGTATCTTTGCATTTAATGAATGAGATACGAGGTAAGGGCATCTCTAGCGGGCAAAGACCAATTTGTCCCAACCGGTCACCTGCAAAGCAGACAAAGGACAAAGTAGAGCTAAAAATAGCTCCTGTGTCAGAACTAGCAGAATGGAGGTAGCAGAAAGATATAACTATTTTCAGCAAACAAGTACGATCAAGAGATAGGTATATGACCGTTGCTACTGGAAGATCGTCTTTGGAAGAATGTCTCTGAGAGTACTGGCTAGGGCTGTTACGCGAACCGAGTTGCTCGAACTCGACTCGAGCTCGACTCGAAAAAACTCGACTCGAATGAGCTCGAGTTGAAGCTCGAGCTCGAGCTCGAACAAGAATTTTAGCTCGTGAAATTTTCGAGTCGAACAGGCTCGACTCGTTAGCTCGATAAAGCTCGTTTCGAACTCGACTCGACTCGAGCTCGACTCGGTAAACTCGATAAAAGCTCGAATTTTTCATTGTTTGTTATCAGCTCGAACTCGAACTCGACTCGTGAAGCTCGTCAGTAACTTGATTTTTTATTTTATACGTTGTTTTTATATACACATATATATATTTTTTATATTTTTTTTGGATAAAGAAAACTGTTTTGGACTTTTTTTAGTTGAGAAAGTTTTTTCAAAAAGTTATATAAAAAAAGTTAGAAAAAACTAAACAAATTAAAGTATACTCCGTATACCACCACTACCACCACCACTACCACCACTACTACTACCACCACTACAACCACCACCACTACTACTACTACCACCACTACCACTACCACTACTACCAATACCACCACTACTACCACCACCACTACTACTACTACCACTACCACCACTACCACCACACTACTACTACCCCTACTATTACTACTACCACCACTACTAGTCTACTACCATCACTACCACCACTACCACCGCCACCACCACCACTACCACCACTACCCCTACCACCACTACCACGACCACTACCATTACCACCACTACCACCACCACTACTACCACCACCACTATCACTACCACTACCACCACTACCACCACCACTACTACTACCACCACTACTACCACTACTACCGCTACTACCACCACTACTATTACTACTACCACCACCACTACCACTACCACTACTACCACCACCACCACCACTACCACCACTACCCCTACCACCACTACCACCACCACCACCACTACCACCACCACTACCACTACCACCACTACCACCACCACCACTATTTATTTCTTTCAAAATTCATAACTTTTTTAATAAAACTTTTTGCAAAAAATGTATGTAGTAAACTTAGGTCTAAAATAGTCTTATTTATCCAAAAAAAAATTGAAAAAAAAAATTGAAAAAAATAATAATATACTACATACAAAGTTAACGAAATCTGTTAAAAAATTAACTGTTATGCTCGAACTCGAAATAAGCTCGTTAAGCTCGAACTCGAAATAAACTCGTTAAGCTCGAACTCGAAATAAACTCGTTAAGCTCGAAAATTTGTTTCCAAAAAAGATCAAACTCGAACTCGGATCGTTTAAGCTCGAAATCGAGATCGACTCGAGAAGCTCGCGAGTAGCTCGCGAACAACTCGAACTCGATCGAGCTCGAGTTCGAACCACCGATTGAACTCGAACTCGAACTCGAGAAAAACTCGAACTCGAGAAGAAATAAACGAGCTCGAGCTCGAACACAGAAAACTCGTTCGAACTCGACTCGTTTACAGCCCTAGTACTGGCCACCTATATTGCTGAGAGATGTTGCTGGATGAGATATTCATGCTGATGAAGAACCTCTTCTGATGGTTACAATATTGATCTCACCAACAAGTCTCCAACCTGGAAAATTTGATACACTGGCACAACATGCATCAGTAAGAGAACCAAAAATAAAATCTAATCAAATTAGGGGTCTCTGACTAGCCACATGATTGGGATTAAGCAATTCTAAGTCTATGCCTATATTTGACCTAACACAGGTGCATGTAACCATCCATATACATGGTGACCGTCTTCTCATCCACTGCCTCGTTAAAAGTCGAGTTGGCATTGTAACGGGCAGTGGCGTTCTCCTCCTTGTAGGGGATGCTTGCTTCCAACTCACGAAGAAGGGCAGCCGCTGCCTCCTCGGCCTTCTTTACAACATCCTCCTTCTCGATCTTCAGCCTGGCTACCTCAGCCTCCTTCAGCTGGATGGCCTCTTCAGCACGAGTTAGTGCCTCCTTGGCAACTCGTTTCTCTTCCTTGGCCTCGTCCCTGGATACCTTGAAGGCATCAACTCGAAGCTGCTTGAGGAGCATGAAAGCCTTATTCAGAGCATCTTTATCTTTAAGCTCTTACTCCTCAAGTTTCTTGTCATGCGCCTTATACACAACAAAGGAAAGTAAAAATTGTCAGTAAAATCACAAGTTACAAGTACGAAAAAAGAAAAAAATGGATGAAGAAGCTACCTCGGCTAACAAAAGGCCCTTTCTGTTAGTAAGATGGTCAACGGAAGGCTTGGCCATCTTCAGCTTGTCCACGTAGTCCTCGTCGAAAGATCTACAGATGATAGCCCGACCAACCCTTTGATTTCACCCTTCGCGGGCTAGGAGATCCATGCCCTTGAGGATTGTCGCCTACTTGGCCTTCTGGACAAACTACTCGGCCTCAGCATATGATTTAATATGCCGAGCAGAAAGTTTGGACGAGAAAGTAGAGGCTGCCTTCTTCGATGGGCCAACCTCATCAACCTCCCTTGGGCGCTTGGGGGCCGAGCTCCTCACCCCGATATTTACCTCCTCGACTTGAGGATGGCCAGCACCCAGGGCCCCCTCGCCTTGAGGAGTTGACCATTGGGGAGTCCCCATCTCAATTTGGTTGCCTCCCTCGGCATGTGCCCCCTCGACATCTTCTTCATTTCCCCCCACCGACTTCAATGGGACAGCTGCATCCTCTTTGGTGGACTTGATGGCTTGTCGATGAGTGGCGTCGGCATGCCTCTTATCAATGATCGAGCTTCGAGAAGCCCTCCTCCTCAGCCTTTCAAGGACTTGGGGATCAGTAGTTTGTCCAAACATATCTTGCTCTTGCTCATCGGATAGAACTACAAAAAATGAGAAAGAAAAATTTAACATCCATAACGAGGAAAGAAAAAGAAAAATTAAAAATTGCTACAAGTATAAAAGGAAGGACGGGATAAAAATATTACAGTCGGCAACACCATCTTCCTTCAAACATTGATCGGCATTATGCTTGCAAATGGAACAATCTTGGTGGAAGACGAGGTCGGGGTGGACCCTCCAATTGGGAAACCTATTACCCCTTGTGATGAGGACGAGGGGCATTGACCCGTCTCTAGGCCCGGGCATAATGATGGCATGTATATAGTATCTTGAGTCAGCCTCCAAGCTAGACCAGCACAAGGTACCCACCTCGGCAAATTGTGTTAGACGATCTATCAAAAATTCACTCCAATCAGGTCGCCACACCACCGTGGGCACACATGGTAATTCCTAGGGAGCAGGAAACTCCCAGCCTTGACGGATTTCCACCCTAATCACATGTTTATTCCAACCATAAACCTTACTGGACACGGGATGAATGATTTTGGGTTGTTTTGAATCACTCTTTTTCACTACCAGCTTGGAATCCTTTATGTGCCCTACTGTGAAAAAGTGATGGAAAACAGACTGACAAGGCTCAAAGCCCAAGTTGCGGTAAAGTACAATAAAGCAGTGAGGTGCCTCACGGCGTTGACTCCTAGTATGGCCGGGACGACCTGCATATCTCCTAGGAATTCATTTATGAAAGGATCTAGAGGAAGTCGAAGACCTAGCTGGAATTGTTTAAAGTAGAAGTTGACATGGTTCAGGTTGTAATAAAAATTATCTACATTGTCATCATCAACGACATTGGTACTAGGGAAATAGCTCAACATATATTCATCCCTTGACACCTCATACTTGGAGTAAAGTTCCTCACATATGGGCTCACCAGCCTTAACGGGTTTAACATACACCTACCTCGGCCAGCTCTCCCTCATCCTCTCCCTCCTCGACCTCCTGCCACCTCTCCCTCGTCAAATGCATTAACAATATTCAGCGACACCAAGGGACCACTCGTACTAGCAACACTTCCTCGTCCGACCATATCTACAAAACCAAGGAAACAAAGGATTATCAAAATTGTCCAAGGCACAAGAAAGACGAGAAAGAGGAAGACTATCCCTCCTCCTCGTATAGACTAAGACCGAGGAGGGAACGCTACAATATTAGAGGATCCTGCATCTAACCGGTCAATCCTATACTTACTTGGGTAACGTATGTCTTCCCTGGGGCATCTGTACCTCGTCAACATTTCCCCAATTTCCATCAATTTCACCAACAACCATGGTCCGTCTAATCGACGATAAACCATAAGGTTTTTTATATGATAGCCGTAGATGACATTGGGGGTATGACTCCATGTTCTGACCATTTCTAAAGAAGGACGAAGGGATAAGAAGGTTCAAGAAAAGCTCCAACTCAGGCAAAAATGGCGATTTCTCGGACAAACCCTCCAAGAACCCGGAAATTTACAAGTAAAATACAGAAAACAAAGGGAAGTGAAGAGGTTATACCTTAAATCGAAGGATTGAAGAAGATTGAAAGGGACAAATCGAACGCAACGAGTGAATCTGGGCAACTAACTCAAGAACACGAAGAACAGTTTAAACCTTGCTATTTGGCTCCAAATCTTCAACAGTGATAAAAAAGTGAAATCATAGAAGGGTTATGCTTTTATACCCCCAAATTCGGGTTGAATACGGGTCAGACGCCGTCACTTCCTTTACATTTAATGACGTTGTGGGTTTCCAAGACGTGTGTCAGACATCGTGTCCCACTCCCCATCCTTGTACTATTAACCGACAGATATTGAAATGACACCTGCCACGTTGACGCCCTTTCATATTCGTATAGGCCGAGGTAGAGCACTACTTCCTCCTCGGCATAGCCGAGCCAGGAAGTCGAAGGCCACTAAACGGTATAAACCGAGGTACGAATATGGGCTAGTCCGGGCAAGGCCCAAATTGTTTGGGCCCTAAACATAATCTATACAAGTCTCATATACGAGAAGGAAATGGGCTTCCCTACCTTCCTCGTCGTAGCCTCCTCGTTATTCCCCCTATGTCGGCCAGGACGTAGCAGGTGTACAATGACCAAGGCCCAATATTATCGAGGAAGACCTCCCTCCAAGGCCGAGCTAGGCTCCCTTGACGACGAGGAGACCTCATCAGCTATCAAGTAATAAGGAAATGGGCCTCCACATTTCCCTCGACATCTCCTCCTCGGCATCACCTTAGGACGACCTGAGCACGGTGACGAGGAGCATTCACACCGGCGTACCTGCAGAATGGCAACTTATACAATCATACTTAAATAAGGACATTGAGCAGTTATAATCTCCCTAGGATTATAACCACCTCTCATACAAATTCAGGTCCAACAAGGACTCATCAATTATATTCCTACTTGGATTAATATCTTATCCACGCGCATTCCTATCCTACATGAATTATACAATGTTATGCCTATATATACAAGTTATAATTCACATATTTTGGTACATTATCTTTTGACTCTCAACTCTTGTCAATTGATTTCTCTCTCTCAAAGCACATAATCTTACTCTTACGCCGGAGGGCCTTCGCCGATGGAGCCCCGACTTAGTTTACATGTTTGTTTATCTTTTTCAGGCTCGCCGGAGTACAACCTTCCGCCGAATTTGGAATGATCCGAACGTTTTTGATATCATCATGAAATATTACAATTTAATATGTTAACAAAATATTTAAAATATATCAAAGTGGATCTCTATATATTAAGTCTGCAAAAATATTTATTGGAGATTTAATTTTACTTTTTATTAAGTATATTTGCTTAGCTTGTTCATCTCTTATGGTTTTCTTGTTGAGAATTGTTATATAAACTCGTAAAATTGTTGAGTAAACCCATAGGTTTAAAATTTCAAAATTGTCATATAATGGAATGACTCTAATATCCCTAAATTCATACACCCATTTTTATATGCTTCTTTTTTAAAACTCATTGTTAATCCCATTCTAAATACTTCTTCACTTTGTAACCATATAAATGTGTTAAATTATTGTCTTAAATATTCTGTTCTCGTGGCAAAAATTTGGCCACAGTTTGATGATTTTTTGCCCAAAATCGGCCTCACCCGACAGAAAAATAAAAAAAGTTCGGTCACACCCGACCGAAAAACAAAAAATGTCCGGTCACACCCGAAGTTCGGCCACACCCGAAGTTCGGCCGGGTGTGGCTGAACTTATTCAAGAAGTTCGGCCGGGTGTGGTTGAACTTTTTCAAAAAGTTCGGTCGGGTGTGGCTGAACTTATTCAAGAAGTTCGGTCACTACTGGCTGAACAGATCTACAATTTCGGTCAGTACTGACCGAACCACCACAAACCCAGAATTTGAAACAAATTGAACCCAAAAATTCTCAACTTAAAACATTAATCTAACGAATTAAACCATATGAAGTAATTTTTGAACGAATTGAACCAAAATTACCTTATTTTACAAAGTTTCACTCTCTAAAAATTTCTGATTTTCTCTCTCTAAAAATCTGATTTGGGGTCAATGGGTGTGGGTGGGTGGGTAGGAATAAAGAAAAGGGGTATAAAGAAAAAGAAAAGAATACTCCCTCCGTTTCGTCCGACTTGGGATTTTTTGAAATGGCACGGGAATTAAGGAAAAGGTAAATGTTGTGAGTGTAATTTAAAAATAGGAGAGAGAATGAGTGGAGGGAATAGTAAATTATAATGGTGTTGTGAGTATTAAAATAATGTAGGAGAGAGAATGAGTGGAGAGAATAGTGATTTAAGGTTTCCATTTTGGACCGTCCTAAATCGGGTGGGACGCCCAAAATGACAAAAAGTCCTAAATCAATCAGGACAGAGGGAGTATATTTTAATTTTTAGGATGAATTTAATGTTACGAATTTACTCGATCATTTTACGGTCTACGTATACTATAACAATTCTCTTTCTTGTTTTGGATGTCGTAGGTCTACTCAAATACTACCTATTTTTAGTCATAACCACTACAAATGAGTGCGAGGCCGTACAAGTGATTCTCAAACCTGTCCCGTTTGACTAACAAATGCCGGCGATAATTTCGATATTAAAATTCAAAAAATTTCAAAGAACCAAAAAAATTGAAAATTAAACCTCACTTTTTGGAGGGATCAAAAGGCGGTAAAACCACTGGCCGGCCATTCTTCTCTCTCTCCACCACCCCTTCAATGTCAAAGTCTTCTAGGTCATCCATCTCGCCGTTCCGGTCACGAAAGTCTCCGGCGGCACCACCACCTTCAGTGACGGCGAGGGGTACCGGAGCTCGCCCGATGACTCCATCTCCTAAACCTCATCCAAGGCCTCCAGTTTCTCCGGCAGCTTCGGTGACTCCGTCAACACTTGACCGTCTCGATTCGGGAAATGCCAAGGAGAATGTGACGGTCACCGTGCGGTTTCGACCTCTCAGGTACTATTTATTTACTATTCCTGTGTTGAATTTTGATTTCATTTAGTTATATTGTTATAGACAGTTGAATTTTTCTTTGTTTATAGTGCGAGGGAGATCGGGAAAGGAGATGAAATAGCTTGGTTTGCTGATGGAGACTACACGCTTCGAAATGAGTACAATCCCTCAATCGCTTATGGTTTTGGTCAGTTTAATCTCTTTTTATTCATGTAAAATGTGTATCTATGTTTTGTTCAATGTTTATGTGCGATTACATTTTGTAATTAGTTTTTGGAGTTTTACTTTAGCTTATCAGGCTTGATGTAACTTGCACTGAAAATGGATCCTCCGGCAAAATAAATTCCCAATGAATGTTTAATGATCAATTCTTAATTGCAATGCACATATAGAATACCTCCGTCATATTGGACTTTCAGGGTCTGTTTGGGAACTGGGTATGGAAAGGAATTTGTGGCCTCCAAGACCCATTCTTCTGTTTGGGAATTAAAAATAGCTTATGAGTACGAAGTGAATCGTAACCTGTGCATCTATATTCCTTAAAACAATTCCACAGTAAAAGCTAAGAACCTAAAAAATCAAACTATAAGATTTAGGCTTCCACATGCTAAAACACACCCAAAATACACACACTTAACTTCTCTCTTCCTTCTTTTACCAAAGCAGCCCAAATTTCTTCCACTAACATTGCATGACCACCGAACCCAAATCCACTAAGCTGTCAACATTTTTGCTGCCAGTCTCTTTACAAATCTCATTTGGCAATCTTTTTGTGAAAATATTTTTTGTTTCTTTCATCTCTTCGTGAGCGTCTATCAAGTTCTAGAGCCATGAGACCCACCTTAAACCACTTTGATGGTTGGTATAATCTAAGGTTCAACCTATTAAACCGTTGGAACTAGGTGGCTGCAGTGCAAGAAAGAGATGCTTGAGGCGGTAACTGTGAGGACTAATTTGGAAAGAAAGGTGATAGTAGGAAGAGGATGTTGCCAAAAGGGTGAACGCAGGTGGGAGGAGGACGTTGTTGGATGGGTGAGGGTTAAAATATGAATAAATGATGTGGCAGAGAGCCTCCAAACAATATTATTAGTTTTGTGAATGGTCACACCAATTGAGAGCCTTCAACGTTAGTGACACATGCACACATATATATTAAGTACATCTTACTCCATTTTTTCTTCAAAATTCCTACATTTTTTCAAAATTGTTTTCCTTCACAAGCAAATGAATTTTTGTTAAGTAAAAGAAATTGAAAGTAAGTTGGGGAGTGGGGGTTACTGAGATTTGTCCAACTCAGGGGGGTCAAAGTAAATATCTGTTACGAAGCATAAAGGCGTCAAAACGAAGTTATTCAGAAATCTACGAGGGTAAACCAACTCCTTTGAATCAGAGTAACTTTGTCCCAACATTAGTTACTTCTGAATGTATATTTTATCTTTTAATATCCCATCAAACTACTTTCATTTAAGTTCTTTTAGTGATTATTGCTCTTCGACTGTACTTATGAAGTGCCTTATTGTCCTTCTAGTTGACATTGTTTCCTTTTGCTACAGACAGAGTCTTTGGTCCTGCAACAACTACTCGCCACGTTTATGATGTTGCAGCTCAGCATGTAGTAAATGGTGCCATGGAAGGAACTACTGGTAAATAGTTCATATATACTCCCTCCGTCCCACGTAAATGCGGACTTATTTCCATTTTGGTCCGTCCCACGTAAATGTGGACTGCCAAAAATGGAAATAAATATTCACTATTCCACCCATTCATTCTCTCTCCTACTTCACTTTTACACTCACAACATTCTCTCTCCTAACTATTCCTCCCACTCATTCTCTCTCCTATTTAATTTTTCATACTCACAACATTTAACTTTTTCTCTTTCTTACATCACTTTTCCTTAATTCCCACACCCAAAAAGTTAGTCCACATTTACGTGGGACAGAGGGAGTATATATATATATATAGGCCAAATGACCTAAAAATCAACCTATCATTTTTGTATGAAAACCCATCAATGCAGTTTTGTCCATAAAAAACCCATTAACTTTTCAACAAATCTATAGTATAAATGGGGGATGTCCTTGCTACAGTTCTTTGAACAGTAGCAAGTGACGAAATCCCCATTTTGCCCTCATACTTTTGTCCCTTTCCCATTTTGCCCTTAAAATTATTTTTTTTAATTTTAAAAAAAAAATCACGTGGCCTTGGACACGGGCATGTACTAGTGTCTAAAAAATCCCAACTTCGTTAGTTCCTTGTTAAAAAAATAACAGATATCCTATTCAGATGCATACGTGGATTCTTGGTGGACCAAGGAATTAATCAAAGTGGGTGAACCTATTAAACTAAAAAATCATGGGTCTTATGTAGACAAAATTATGCTGGTGTTTTTTTTGTACGGAATGACAGTTTGATGGGTTTTTAGGTAATTAGGCCTTATATTTATATGTACGTATTAGTCCAATTAGATATTTATGTTTACTGTAGTTATCTACCTTTGAAATATGATATCACCCTTGAGATAAATATATGGATACTATCAATTCTGACCCTCCCTCCCCCAGTGCCCGTTCCACAATTTTTTTCATGCACTTTGCTTGGTAATGGTTTAATTCCAACTTTAGTGAGCTCTCAAGTTCATGAGGGTGTATGCATCTATTTTCCTGCTATGGCGGTGCACTGAGATCTTAATCCTTACATCCATCTACTCTCCACAAAGTTTAGGGTGTATGCCAATGGTATTAAAACACGAAGTACCTTGTTAAGCGAGATATCAACTATGTCAATGCCAATGGCATTAAGATGAATTACTTGTACTCATAGTTATTAAAAGCGCACCTAGGCTCGCGCCTAGGCGCGCCTAGGCCCAGGGCGCAGCTTTAGAGCCTGGGGTGCGCCTAGGCTTCGGGCACAGCAATTGACCGACAATTACATCTAATTAAACCTAATATGCGACTAATACACTTCCTCTCCTACGGCTCTCTCACGTACACGCACACGCAACATAAGTACATAACTCTATATAAGAGTAGCGATTAGCATGATCACTCTGGCGACCTCCGGCGAGTATTATTAGCTCTGACAGGTTCGTCACTCGGGCGCGCGCCCGCCTTGCGCCTTGCGACTAGGCTCCAGGCACACCTTCTGCGCCTTGGTGCGCCTTGAGCCTTTAATAACTATGCTTGTACTTCACAATTTATTAGTCTTCTATCCCCTTTCATTGGCAGTAAGATGTAATAATAGATAAGGAGTGGAATCTCCTTCAAATGTTGATGTCCTGAATCCTGATCGAGTACTAACTACTTGTGGATGTCATTACAATTCTGTTGGGTTGTTCTTGGCATGTGTAAGTTATACCGGAACAAGAAGGATGCCTTTGGTACATTTGCTCCACATTGACATGGAATCAGAAACTTATGTAATATTCATGATCCGCTTACTATAATACGCCCTCTGTCCCATACTAAGAGTTTGCACGCTTATTAAGAAAATATTAAGAAATGAGTAAACAATGCAAGTGGGTTGAGTGGGTAAACAATATTTGTTCAAAAAACTATTGATGATTTAAGTGGGTAAAAATTTGGGTAGTATTTTTTTTTTTTTTTGTAATTCTACAAAAAGGAGAGGATATAAACGTCCAACTCACTATTCATTATTTGCCATTTTGGGGATAAAGCAAAGTAGGACTCTTAGTCTGAACGGAGGTATTATTTTGTAATACCCCTATCTCTCTCATACTATAAGATTCCTGCATCATTAAATGATGGCTTGACCAACCAAGTTTATCACTAAATTGTCTTGTGTTGAAGGTTAATCTCTGTCCTTATCACACCTTCTATGCTTTTGGCATCTAAGAATTTATGAACCTTTGGTGGGCCCTGCCCTCCATTTCAACTAGGAAAGGAAGTGTTTCCAAAAAAGATTCTGGAGGAAAGCATCACTTGATTTAGTTGAATATTTCATGGTATGGCAAACTGTTGACATTACAAACACTATTATATACTCCCTCCGTCCCACCTCACTTGACACCCTTGAGGTGGGCACGGGAACTAAGAAAAAAGAATAAAATAAAAAAAATGTGTGGTAGAAAATGAAGAGAGAGAATGAGTGGGGTAAATAGTAGTGTTGGTTGAATAAATTGAGTGGTGGAAAATGAAGAGAGAGAATGAGTGGTGGGGTAGAGTGAATATAAAATTATAAAAAGTAGGCTATTTTGGGAAGTGTCAAGTGAGCTGGGACGGCCCAAAATGTAAATAAGTGTCAAGTGAGGTGGGACGGAGGGAGTATGTCATTATTATCTCTCCTGTGCCCTATTAACATGTGCCAAAAGGACCCAGTATATTCATGCCTTTTTAGGGAGGTTTTTGCCCTTGTACTCTCATTAATACATTGGAACTTCCAAATAAGTTTTGAAGTAGATACAAAGGGAAACATTTGTCTGAAAATGTATTAGATTTTTCACTTTTTATTTCACATTCATCAATTCATTTTGAGGGAAAAATATTGTATTTCCTTGACATCTTCGTAAATTTTGTCGGTTACCTTTTTCTGCTGGGTAAAATAATACACCTAATCTCTTGACCCTTTTTTATGCAGGCACAGTGTTTGCTTATGGCGTTACTAGCAGTGGGAAGACTCATACAATGCATGTAAGTTACTGTAATACTTTTGTGTTCAATATCATTCCGCTCCCTGTGCCCAACTAGTGGGTAGCAAGACAAAATGGTGCATTCGTCTCTCGATCACAAAATAGATAGGAAAGGAGTTTGTTAAAGCAAAACTGGATGCAGAGATCGTAATCAACAAACCACCAACCAAATAATGCATTGCTTGAGAATGTTCAAATCAAATTTCTTTGCTACAAGATTCCACTGAAAAGTGTGGGCTTGCTTGATGCATTTGCATTTATGCATGAAATATATGGTAAAGAAATGAGGGCAAAACAATAGTTGGTATAAGGTGCTTCTCTTTATATAGAACCGTACTACTCACATCGTAAATGTTTATTGTGCCTCCTGTTATTAGGAGCAAAAAGTTTTCCCTGGAATTCATGACCTTTGACTTAAATGTAGGCAGTATATCCTTATCAATGCTTTGATGTACCTAGGAAGGAGCTATATTATTAGTTTTTTCGGCGGTCTTGCTAAAATTTGCTCCTTGCTTATGCGGATGCTGATCCAAGCTTCCCGTTTTCTCTTGGAATCTCTTTCCTGCTCATAAAACACTTTGGTAATCACCACTGCTTAACTAGTATAATTTGCTATTCTTGTTCCTGAATGTGTATTTGGAGTGTGTAGATGGACCTGTAATCTCTTTTGCTCTATAGTCTAGTGGTCTCAAAAGAATACTCATCCTCTCATAGTCATGGGCATGTCAGGGCAGTGTAATCTTCGATAGCTTGACATTCCCTTCTTGATATTGGATTATGGATTCAAAGATAATAATGTCAGTTATGAGTGGCAGTTAGATATAGGCTCCTTGATGTTGGCACATGTCATTCATTAAGATTTTTATATCTTTATATACAAGAGTGCCTGTGATCTTGATTTCCTTCTTTTAAGCAAATACTTTTGGCTCACCATGAATTGTTGCAATTCTCTCTCTCTCTCTCTCTCTCTCTTTATTTTTGATCTGAACCACCGGTATTCGATCACCATATTGGGAGCCAAAATTCCAGTCGAGCCGGGTAGGATCACTAGGGCGGCAAAGCTCTCCCTACCAAGTCTTAACGCAACTGCGTTCCTAGGGTCTGAACCCTAGACCTCTCTAGTTAAGCGAGAACCCCAGTTCATTTACACACTTGACGGTGTTGTAACTCTATACTTGTAGAATCAACAAGTTCTCTTTTCTACTTGAGTTCTGGGAAAGAATATTGCAAGAAGTTTGTCTTGTTAATTTTGGCACAAGTCAATTTTTGAAATACTAATGAAACAACTGCTCGCATAGGGGGAGCAAAAGTCACCTGGGATAATTCCATTGGCAGTAAAGGATGTTTTTGGAATAATACAAGAGGTAGTTTATCTCTCTTCTCTCTGTTATCGTCCACTTCTTTCGGCACTTGGTTTCTGGGGCACTATGGTTTGACAAGAAGTGGATATCACGTACCTTACAATGCATGCTGTACTGACCAGTTTGTTATATCAGACACCTGGACGGGAGTTCCTTCTTCGTGTATCTTACCTGGAAATATATAATGAGGTCAGTTCTACTTGAACTTTATCCTGCATGATTCAGACCTTTATATTTTCTCTTATATCTGCATGCGATATTTAAATCAAAGTGCTTTTGTAGCTGGGGGGGATTTTTATTAAATTTTTTTGAAAGCAGAATTTATTGAGCGAGCTATTTGTTGCCTGCACCATACATGGAGGAAACTAGCTTGTCCCAAACTCTCAAGCCAAAAATCTTCCGAGTTTTCTTCAAGGGAAGAAACTGGAAGTAAATGTTGGTTTTAGTTTGTGGCTCTTTTACAGTAGTAGATTTTTTTTTTCTATTGTAAGGTTTGTGCAAGCAATGTTAAATTTGGACAAATTTATTAGTCATCTTCTGCACTCCTTTTGTGAAGCCATTAAATGTGGTGGGAAATGTACATTTGATTTTATGTGTTACTATTTTCCTGCTTTTGAGTAGGTAAATTGTATCAACTCCATTACAAAAGTTGCAAAAATTCCCCAAGGAAAAATAATAAATACTGGCAGTTTATGACCCACCATTCTGCGTGTTCATCCGATCATTAGCTATCAGCCTTCTTCATCCCCTGTCAATAAAAAAGAACCAGGTCTCTAGCTCCCACTCTTCATCCATGAGAGTAAGCGAACTTACTTGGTTCACCACTACTCTGTTACTGATCTTGTGTAGTTGCGGTTTCTTCACCCTGTGTTTCCTTATTTGAGGACCTGTCATAATAATATTTTCTCTCATTCATAAATAATTTGTTTTGCATAGTTGGTACAAATCTTCTGGGACACAAATGTCTAGTTCCCAATCTAAAACCTTCCGAGTTATCATGTCTCTAGAAATTTGACATGTGTTCTTGACAGGTTTCAAGATTTCTCCAAACTGATAATATTTGATGTTGATTGTACTTATTCAAGCCTATAGCTTTACTCACAAAATAAATCATGATAAGCATAAGTTTCCTTTGTCCCTTGAACATTGCAATAATTTACTAGTTCAACAATGATAAGTATGTTACTAGCAGTCTAATGATTTCTGTTCTGTAGGTCATCAATGACTTGCTTGATCCAACAGGGCAGAATCTAAGAATACGGGAAGATGCACAGGTTGATAAGCTGTTTTCAAGAATATAAAGCTCCATGACTAAGTTTTCATATTGTCTCTTCTTCATTATTGCATGCAAATGATATAGTACTTTAGTATTTTGCTGGAGTTTGCTTATTAATATCTGAATAATGTAAAGGCTTAAGTTGCTAAGAGAGGGCTGTCATGTTGTCACTTGTAGCACAAACCAGGCCGTATGCATGCTTGTGCACAATCATTACCGGGTGAACAAATGCAAACCGTATCTACCCAACCTAAGACCTTGTGTAATGAAGCAATAGTACCATGCTAATCATCTCAAACCTTGAGCTGCTAGATAGAGTGTGAAAATGTCAATCACTCTCATTCATATCTGCTATTTTTTGCTGTCCTCAAGGTTACAATTTGCTGCTCAGTTTGTTGATCTCTCATATTTCCTTTGAGAATAGTATTTGTTTGGGGCATTTACCAAAAACTACTTTTGAAAGATGGATATTACAAAAAAAACCCACACAAGTTGGATATTTCAAAAAACTCCTTGAATATTTCAAAAAACTCTTTTTATAATTTTTTTAAATGGCATTTATCAGTTGTTTATAACTGATAAATGGCATTTTTCTGTCAAACAGCCGATAAATGCATTTATCTGTTTTTTAAAGAGTTTCCCGTGCTTGATATTTTGGTTAAACAAATGATAAATGCATTTATGAGTATTTTAACAGATAAATACAAAAAAAAAAATAAATAAATTAAAAAAAGTTTTTTTTTTTTTGTAAAATCATAACTTACGTGTTTTTTTTTTTGTAAATATCATCTTTTTGATGGAGTTTTTGGTAAAAACTCCTATTTATTTTGGTTTCTGCCTAAAAGTTGCGATTTACAAATTTTAACTTCGACGTAAAGTTTCAATAGTCATCAAAGCTTTTCCTACAGTATAAACGACTCGCTGAGCAATGCAACAATTCCATATTGTTGCCGGGATCATGGCATTGGGGCTCTTTTTCTTTTAGCCAGAAACTGTCATAGTCTCTGCTTACCCCTTTGTTAGTAGTGGGATTAATGCTTTTGCCTTATCATGAGATCAGGGTTGTACATCAACCTAAGCGTAGCATGAGCGGCTACATTAGAATGATTCCTTCTTAACCTTTTGGCTAACCCCTATGTCTCTCCCATCCTTGAGCATCTCTATAAGTATGTGTGTGTATATATATATGTATGTGTAGATGTTTTTTTTTTTTAACCTTTGGTTACTTCAGTTATATTGGTCTATTACGGTGACCTTAAGCTAGACACCCTAACATCACATTTTGTGGATTTTTTCAAGGATATTTCTGTTATCCCAATCCTACTCTTAATTAAGTTAGCACCAATAGGAGCTTTGACGACCTCCTCTCATGCCCATCTATTCACTTAGTTGCAGATTGGAATTTGTGCTTTCCTTTCTCTATGTTGATTTTCTCAAACTTCTAGCATTGACATATATATAATTTTTATTTTGGTCATCAACTATAGGTGTATATATTATATCGGAGAACACCTGATAACAAGTAGCAGTAGATTTCCTTGGTTTTAAGGATTTCCATTTTAATGCGCACATTTAATGGTAGCACCTACAGGGAACTTATGTCGAGGGAATCAAAGAGGAAGTTGTTTTGTCACCTGCTCATGCTCTTTCTTTGATAGCTTCTGGTGAAGGTATGTATTCTTACTTCCACCAGAATACCTCTCAACAGACATGCTCAATTAGTTACCTTTTCTTTTGGTGTTATGCATTCTTACTTGCAATCAGAAATTTAGAAGTTAAGACTAAACAAAGAAAATCATAAAGTTGAGACTACACGTACGTGCGTGAAAAACGGCTGTGGTTTCACACCCTTTCTTATTGGCGGTTGTTTGGTCCCCCTTTGTTTAGGGGGTTGTTTGGTCCCTTTCGATTTCGGGAATATGCAGCTGTCTACTTTTAACTTTATATATATATATATATATATATATATATATATATATATATATATATATCTATATATACTCCCTCCGTCCCACTCGAATTTGGACAAATTTCCTTTTTGGGCGTCCCATCCGAATTTGGACAACCCAAAAAGGAAAGTTTATAATAATAAAAAAATGGGCATACCCCACTCACTCATTAACTCCACTCATTCTCCACCATACAATTTATTCAACCAACCACTATTAACTCCACTCATTCTCTCTCTTCATTTTCTACCACACATTTTTATTATCTTATTGTTATTTCTTAATCTCCGTGTAAAGTAACTTTGTCCAAATTCGGGTGGGACGGAGGGAGTATATATATATATATATATATATATATTGCTATTAAGGACAGTGATCCCAAGGTTATAAATTGCAGCCACAACAATTTAACTACAGAGGTACATAATTGCTACATCAAAACTAAGTTAAACATGAAGTAAGGGTAGTTTTGTAAATACTCTGGAGGGTACATTTGTAAATAGTTTAGTAAGGTTGTTAGAGTCAATTAGTTGGTTAGCACAAGTTGTAGTCAGTTAGATTAGATATAAATGTAGCAATTAGCTCTGATATCATCTCAAGAACTGAGATGGCCTCCATATTGAATGTGAACAAGAACAAATCTAGAGAGAGAAATTTAGCTAAGAACTTCTGAGTGTATATGGAAATTCCAAAAGGGTATCCAAAACCTCTCAATTCCAACATAGTGTGTAGATTGACCAAGTCTTTATATGGCTTAAAACAAGCTAGCAGACAATGGTTTGCTAGACTTACTGATGCTCTTCTCAATAAAGGATATGTTCAATCATTTGCTGATTACTCTCTTTTTACCTACTTTGATGGTCCCAAATTCACTGCAGTTTTGGTGTATGTGGATGCATTGTAGTGGCAGGTAATGATGCTTCTACCATTGAGAGTTTAAAGGCTTATTTGGATATTCAGTTCAGCATTAAAAATCTTGGCTTGATAAAGTATTATCTTGGAATTGAGATCATGAGAACTAAGGATGGTTTCCATTTGTGTCAACGAAAGTATGCTTTAGATCTGCTTGATGTAGCAGGTCTAATTGATTCCAAACCTTTAACCATTCCTTTTGATCCAAATTGTAAACTTAGAGCTGATGAAGGGGATTTGTTACCTGATCCTTCCATTTATAGGATATTGGTGGGAAAATTGTTGTATTTGACCATTACAAGGCCTGACTTAGCTTACTCAGTTCAAGCTTTGAGTCAGTTTGTCCATACTCCAAGGGTGCCTCATCTAAAGGCCATTCACAGGGTACTGAGATACTTAAAAATGTCTCCAGACAAGGACTATTCTTTTCTTCTTCTTCTTCTCTCCAGCTTAAAGCATTTTGTGATAGTGATTGGGCCAGTGATCCCAATGATAGAAAGTCAGTCACTGGTTACTGCATGTTCTTGGGATCTTCTTTGATTTCTTGGCTTTCAAAGAAGCAAAGTGTTACTTCAAGGTCTTCTGCAGAATCTGAATATAGAGCCTTAGCCACTACCAGTTGTGAAATTGTTTGGTTAAGAGGTTTGTTAAAAGGTTTGCAGGTTGACATTCACCTACCTGTTCAAGTGTTTTGTGATAGTTCTGCTGCCATCAGTATTGCCTCTAATCCAGTCTACCATGCTAGAACCAAACACATTGAATTGGATTGTCACTTTGTCAGGGAGAAGGTTGCTCAGGGCTTATTATCTCCTATACATGTTAGTACCAATTCTTAAACAGCTGACATTTTCACCAAGTTTTTGGGTAAAAATCTCCATTGGAAGTTTATGCACAAGTTAGGGATTCTTAACCCTTTACCCCTTACACTTGTGGGGGGGGGGTGTTAAGGACAGTGATCCCAAGGTTATAAATTGCAGCCACAGCAATTTAACTACAGAGTTACAAAATCGCTACATCAAAACTAAGTTAAACATGATGTAAGGGTAGTTTTGTAAATACTCTGGAGGGTACATTTGTAAATAGTTTAGTAAGGTTGTTAGAGTCAATTAGTTGGTTAGCACAAGTTGTAGTCAGTTAGATTAGATATAAATGTAGCAATTAGCTCTGTAATTCATTCATTAAGAAATACAGAAGAAGTTCTTAGCTAAATTTCTCTCTCTAGATTTGTTCTTGTTCACATTCAATATGGAGGCCATCTCAGTTCTTGAGAATTGCATAGATATGTATACATAAAACTAACCATAGATAGTCAAAAGGGGGACATTTTTCATTATAATTTTTTTTATCCCAGGACAAAACTACGTAAATGGACGATATTCTTGGGCATTAATAAATTCTTACACTGCATTAAGACTTGTAGGCAAAACTTAAATTATTATTTTGTATACATTGCCACACATATACATCATCTGTTCCAGAAAAATAGGCCGTCCCTCATTGTTGATTTGTCCCAAAAAAGTACTCCCAGTTCTAATAAAGAATACTTACGTAATAATTTTAGTACAATTTCAAGAAGGTATAAGCAAGTAAAGTTGTATCCTTGAAAAGATTGACTTGTTAAATGAGACTTATCTTTTGGTACAAAGGGAGTATGCAATAAACATAGAACGACAGGCGATAATGTTATTTTATATAACTTATTCAATTTTTTGACCTCCAAGAAGAAAAAAGAATATCATAGCTACAATGTTCTTGAATTGATGTTTACTTCTACACATTTCTCCTCCTTTTCAGAGTACTATATGGCCTTGAATTAAAGAAAAAATCTTCTTATAGAACTTCCTTGGGAGTACTATAAGTTTCAAAGCTTGGAAACTTGCAGTTGTTTGGGGTCTTGTAAAATAACTTAAGTTCTACTCCCTCCGTCCCACTCGAAGTGTCTCAACTTTCCTTTTTGGGCGTCCCATTTAAAGTGTCTCAATCCCAAAATGGAAAGTTTTTATTATTTTTATACTCTTCCTACCCCACTCATTCTCTCTCCTACTTTACTTTTACACTCACAACATTCTCTCTCCTAACTATTCCTCCCACTCATTCTCTCTCCTATTTAATTTTTCATACTCAAAACATTTAACCTTTTTCTCTATCTTACCTCACTTTCCTTAATTCCCGCGCCGATCTCATTTTGAGACACTTCGGGCGGGACGGAGGGAGTATAAAGCAAGTTTATGTGCTTAAAATTGATGTTTTAGTTTTTCTTTAGGGGAAAGTCAGTGCTTTCATTTCGATGCACAACTTATGATTATTTGCTCAACTAATGGTCTTTATTTTTGGAGTTTTTAACAAAAACTCCCTCAAAAAGATGCTATTTAAAAAAAAACACTTAAAGTTATGATTTTACAAAAAACTACATTTTATTTGCATTTATCAGTTAAAATAACTGATAAATGCATTTATCCGTTATAAACAACTAATAAATTTATCAGTTATAAGCATTTATCAATTGTTTAACCAAAATACCAAACACAAAAAACTCTTAAAAAACTGATAAATGCATTTATCAGTTGTTTGACAGAAAAATTCCATTTATCAGTTATAAACAAATGATTAATGAATTATTACTTATAAACAACTGATAAATGCCATTTTAAAAAAAATATATACTCCCTCCGTCCTGCTACAAATGAGACGGTTACTGTTTACGCGTGGATTAAGGAAAAAAATAACGATATAAATGTTTTGAGTGTAAAAGTAAAATAGGAGAGAGAATGAGTGGAGGGAATAGTAAATTATAATGGTGTTGTGAGTATTAAAATAATGTAGGAGAGAGAATGAGTGGAGGGAATAGTAAAGATTCTTTGCCATTTTAGGAAGTGTGTGATTTGTAGCGGGACGCCCAATGAGGAAAGTGTGTGATTTGTAGCGGGACGGAGGGAGTATATTTATAAAAAGAAGTTTATTGTAATATTCTAGGTGTTTTTTTTTTTTTAATATCCAACTTGTATGTTTTTTTTTTTGTAATATCCATCTTTCAAAAGTAGTTTTTGGTAAATTCCCCTTATTTCTTTTCATTTTGCTATTTATTATCACCCTCTTTTAGTACAGGTTAAAGCTGAAAAGCTCGATAGTTTGACCTATTTACCATGCGAGAGTTGGAGGGAGATAGGGTCGGAATTTGTTGTCAAAGAGCTTAATATAATTTCTCAACACATGTGATGCAAACATAAGCCCTTTTTTGGCTTAAGAGATCATTTTATTTGCTAAAAGTAAAAAAAAAAACAATAAATAAGCAAACATTATTCTTTTTTTAAAGTAAATTTTTACACTAAAGAATACCTTAATTAAAAAGTCAAATTGACATGGCTACCAAGCCTTTAAGAGACATGGTGTCTTTGCAATCAAAGACAATATCATTAAAATTATAAATTCATTTAGAATCTACTCATTAATTTATTACCGGTAACTTAGAGAGTAATATCCTGTTCAAATTAGGAAAAATAATTTATACCTTAAATAATAAAATAAACTTGTAATTATATGAGAGAAACTTTGGGTATTACATGCAAAGGATATATGCAGGGTCATGCAAACCATTGGATTGATTCAGCTGCTAATGTTATTTAATTTGAACCTGTAGCTAGTGGTTTTAATAGTAAATTTGTTAAGTACCATTGTATCTCCTCAAGAGGCTGCTGACTTTGGAATGGAGAGACTTAACCGGATGTTTTCTTCACAAAACAGAAAGAGTTTTTTTTCCAAAATGCATTGCCCAGAAAAAGAAGGATTAAGTTTGATTGAATAACTTATGAGGGGTGGATTACAGTTATAAGGGGTACAGGATACAAGTGGATGCATTTTAGGTGGTTCCTAGAATAGCTTTAGATTATAGTTCTCAACATTGTAGTACAAGCCCCCTAAACAAAGAGGAATGATTTTTGTTATTTTACAACTTAATAGAGGAATTATTACATTGAGGCGGGCATTTTTGGAATAAAAAATTTAAAACCCGTAAGGAATACATGCTTTTACTATTATATTATGATATACTCCCTCCGTCCCATAGAGCTTAGGAAGATTCCATTTTGCGCGGGAATTAAGGAATATTATTATAGTATTAGGAGAGAGAATGAGTGGAAGAAGTGTTGTGAGTGTGAAAAATTAAATAGGAGAGAGAATGAGTGGAGGGAATAGTAAATTATAATGTGTTGTGAGTATTAAAATAATGTAGGAGAGAGAATGAGTGGAGGGAATAGTAAATTTCTTAAGAGTTATGGGACGCCCAAAATAGAAAGTTTTCTTAAGACTTATGGGACAGAGGGAGTATACACATTGTGATTAGTTGTTTATTGTCCACTGAGTCTCGTTCATGGAACAGGAACTATTTTATTTTTGCTTATAATTGCATTGAAGAGCAATTCACTTGCTGTATTCTCAGTGTAACAATAAAAGGTTTTACTTATTTGGTTTAATTTCATTTTCAACCATTGTACTTTACTCCAACTTTCACTTCAACCACTATACTTTGTTTTTAGCACGAAAACCACAAAAGTTTCGAAAAACTATCTCTTTAGCCACAAATTCGTGCCTAATCCGTGTCTAATCCGTGGCTAATTCATGCCTTAGTTCACGAATTTGTGGCCAAAATGATAGTTTTCCAAAACTTTGTGGTTTTTGTGCTAAAAACAAGTATAGTGGTTGAAGTGAAAGTCGAGGTAAAGTACAATGGTTGAAAATGAAATTAAACCTACTTATTTTTGCTGTATGTAGAAGTTACAATCTATGTAAGTTTTGATCATCTAGTTGGCCACAAATATAAATAGCAGGTCCTTCAGTAGACTTGGAAAAACTGCAAGCAGAGTTTGGAGCATCAAATATGATGTTATATGGCCATACGTGCTATCCGCTTCTCATTTCCTATTCCACTGAGTACTTTATAATTTTGTCACTTCGTCAGTTTAAACACAACTTTACCACTTATTCTTGTTATTACTGCAGCGCATAGGCATGTGGGTTCCAATAATTTCAACTTATTCAGCAGTCGGAGCCATACTATATTCACCTTGGTAATTAATATTCTATTTCCACGTGTACAGGTTCCCTGACATTGTAGCACATGCTTAACAATTATGAGTTTACGACTTGATTTCTGTTGGTTTTGCATGTTTTGACTTCTGCATGTACAAAGCTTGCAAAATCTGTAGGTTAAACTTTATCTCGTCTTTGTTCAATAATCATTGTGTCGTTTATGGAAATTAAATCCTGAATAGTTTATATTAACTGGAGAAAGGTAAGTGATATTTATTATAGGCCACCCCTGGATGTGTTCTTCATTTAGAAGTCTAAGTGGGAACTTGGATGATGTATTGCTGTTAGTATATGGGGAGCTGTGAGTCTGTGATACTGATCTCTCTCTACTTGCAAAGAGTGTTTAATGGGTTGTATTCTTTGTATATTTTCATATATTGAGTGTATTTTGTGGTACTCCTGTTTATGGCTGTGATCAGCTTCGGGAATGTCAGTCCATTTGGAGCCCCTCGGTTCCCTCTTAATTGTAGCTGGTGTATGGTTTTGTTAATTAAGAAGGGGGAGGGCAAATGATTTGAAGGGGGGGGATTGGTTATGAGTCGTTGCTATTATGAGGGCTTTTGAGGTTTTAGGAATGTGATGCTTCCTGACGTTCTTTTTCTTTGAAAAGAAGACATTAAAAATGTATTACTACATCTGTCCCAAAATGAATGACCAAAAATTTTCCAAATTTGGTCTTGATCAAGACCAAACTAATTTTTTTTGGTCATTCGTTTTGAGATGGAGGGAGTACTTAAAAGACAAATATTACATCCCAATACAATATTCCAATATGCATCATTAGTTATCCTAACAAACACCCCCTCCCAAATAGACCATATCCCTAATATACCCATACCTAAAGAAAAAATCCTTAAAAACACAATTAAACCTCCTCAACCAACACCTTTGAGCTCCACATATGCTACTCAACCAGAAAGCCCAAATATACCCAAATCTGAAAAACCCTAAAACACACCTAAAGCCTGATAAAATAGAAACCCTAATAAAATGAAGGGAAAACTTCGTTTTTGTCCATCGTACTTTGGGGCATGTTTCACTTTTGCCATCGAACTATATTTTTTTTCATTTTTACCATCGTACTACAAACAATGGTGTCATTTTATTTCCAAATCTGTTATTTAGACCTAAATTTATTTCATTTTTACCGTCGTACTACAAACATTATTGTCATTTTTAACCCAAATTTGTTATAAAATGACACCATTGTTTGAAGCACGATGGTAAAAATGAAAAAAAAAATAAAGTTAGATGGTAAAAAGTAATCCCTCCATCTCAAAAGGAATGTCTTATTTATATCTGTCCCAATATGTTTGTCCTCTTTCTAGAAGTGAAACAATTATTTACCTTAGTTTCCTACTCTACTACTCATTTATATGCACTCTTGTTACTGCTTTGTGACTCATTATTTTAGTAGCAACAATTCTAATGTACCATTAATAAAGGTTATTCAAGAAGTATTAAGTAATGAGTTTTCTAAATCTATGTGAAAAGTCAAACTATACAGTTTTTTGGGACATGGGTATTACTCTTTGTCATCATTATCACAATGTAAGCCTACTGGGAGTCTGGGATTAGTGACAATATTATCCCCAAGGCCTAAGTTATATTAAAGAACATAATCAGCAAGATGCCTCCATTTGGTCTAATGAGTACATCTGTCCATCAGACAATTGAAAGCAGTCCATGTGGAGACAATCAAGGGGAAGAAGTCACCTTGTCACAGCTGGTAAATCAACCTCATCTATCTTCATTTTCTTTGTTAAGTTACTTTAATGAGTTTGACATTATTTTGACGCATCTAATCACTTAAACCCACCCTTATATGTAATCATCTGTATTGATCCTCAAATTACGTTTGCAGCATTTGATTGACCTTGCAGGATCTGAGAGTTCTAAGACGGAGACGACAGGGTTGAGGAGAAAAGAGGGCTCATATATAAATAAAAGTTTACTAACTCTTGGCACTGTAAGATTTCTCCTTATGTTCCTTTCAGTTTTCACTCTTGAGGGTTTTATGGCCAACTTCTTTTGACCTTTTGTTTCTCCACCTCTTTAACATGTGTTGGTTTTGCTAGGAAAATATTTAACTTGAGCAATTGACTTTTTTTTTTTTAAAACTAAGTGAGATTATTGATATTTGATACTGTCAAAATGGACCCATTTTGTTTCTTTGGGTTACTATGTTACTTGAACTTGAAGTATAATGCCCATATATTGAATTGCTTTTTGATGTTGCGGGTGGTTCTAAAACAAAATGTCCTAGAATGTTACAGAGAAAACTGTCCAGCAATTATCATCCTTGTTCACTCACTATATAAGCCTCTGTTCTCTACTTGCCAAATATATATTTTCTCAGGTGATATCTAAACTAACGGATGGAAAGTCTACTCATGTTCCATATCGAGATTCAAAACTAACGCGTTTATTGCAATCATCTCTCAGTGGCCATGGACGAGTCTCTGTAAGTTTAATACTCTATTTTTTTTCTTTCTGTTTTTCCTTTTATGCTCTTGCATGCGCCCTTTTTTTTTGGTAGGGTGGGGACAGATCCTTAACATGCAACTACTCAACCCTGGGGTACTGGTTGCAGCCTCTACAACATCTAAGTAGTGTTAAGAACTTAATATTCTAACTGTTATCAATGTAAAGGATTAAGCCAGGTGATCTGCAGAAAAGATATGCTACCCTTGAACATGGTTCACATTACCATTTTAGCCCAGAATCTTTCTAATGCCAAATGTGGATAAACACACGATAGCAATCCCCTCAGACAAGCTCTAGGATTCTCCATATAGCTGAGAGCTCTGTTGCAATGATAATGATTTAAGCACTATTACCAAAAAGGGCCACTAGTCAGGTGCCTTGACCGTATCTTATCAGTTCACCTATGCCATCTGGATCTGGATTCCCACTTTGCAGCACCAATATTCAGTTTTATTCTGTGGCAATTCAGGGAGGCTTGTGCTAGATATCTGTAGCTAATACTTTCAGTGTTGCTTTGATCTTGGGTCTATTATTGTGTATCAGATGTTGAGTTTTTCTCCTTCTTTTAATTGATTTGGAAGCCTTGCTTAAACATTATGCTTTTGCTATGTAATCTTTCTATAGCTTATATGCACTGTGACACCTGCCTCTAGCAATACGGAGGAAACACATAATACCCTAAAGTTTGCACATCGTAGTAAACATGTGGAGATCACGGCTTCTCAGAATAAGGTACAATTCAAGTTGTTCTCCATGAGAAATGGTATCTGCTGGAAGTTCTTCCAATCATGTATTCTGTCTTACACTTTGTGTCTCATATTTCAGATTATCGATGAGAAGTCACTTATTAAAAAGTACCAGAGAGAAATCTCAAATTTAAAAGAAGAGCTTCAACAATTAAAGCGTGGTATGGTGGAGAGTCCATTTAAGTTGGCACCTAGCCAAGAAGATCTGGTTAACTTGAAGCTTCAGGTGTGTACTGTTGGAATATGGTTCCAGTATTTATTTTCATAGATTATGCTGGCTCTTTAGAGTAAGTTGGCTGAAAAAATGCTCATCACATTGGATGGACCATTTTGCATTAACTTTTACCCAAGAAATGTTTCTCACATATTGGTGCCAGTCCTTGATGGAAGTTAAATGAGTTGTAAAAATAAAGTATTTGCTTGTTTATTATCATTTCTCCAGAATATATATATATATATATATATATATATATATATATATATATATATATATATATATATATATATATACTCCCTCCGTCCCATAAAACCTTACCCATTTTACTATTTTGGGTGTCCCACTTTAAAGTCCCACTTTCCTAAAAAGGAAACCTTTAATCACTATTCTCTATTCATTCTCTCTCCTACTTTACTTTTACACTCACAACATTCTCTTCAAATCTTACTATCACCTCTCCACTCATTCTCTCTCCTATTTAATTTTTCATACTCACAACATTTAAACCTTTTCTCTTTCCTACATCACATTTCTTATTTTGCGTGCCGTACAACTTTTGTCGCTCTTTGGGACGGAGGGAGTATATATATATATATATATATATATGATTAGTCCTAGCATGTGGAAAAAGACTCTTTGATATTGGCTCACAGTCCAAACAGTAGAGTTTTCTTGCTTTAAGCTCTTAAATTTTGTGTGACATCATTTACAATCAATCTCTGAGCTAATACTTGAGGTTTGTTTTTGGTTCTCCAAGAGTGGCATGTTTGTTCCTTACTACATAACTGTTTGACGAGTGTAACAGAGGTATCCAAATACATGATATGGTACTGATCATACAAGCCAGCCAATTGACCTTTTGAAATGTCTCAAAAATTGTCCACATTCAGAACTGAAGGGTTATTGACTACTTGTCTCCCAAATTTGTCATTTTCCAAATTTTATACTTTTATCATGCATCAGATAAATAATACAATGGGTATGGACGGAATTCTGCGGATAAATAAAGCATCTATGCCTGAACTATGAAGCCTATTAAAGAAGCCTTAAAGTATATTACCAAGGTAGTATTGTGTGAAATGTACTTGCCTTATGTGATAGAAAATGCACCTTGTAAATGAGATCCACTTTGGCCTTATATCCCTTCATACCTTCATTGATGTAACACTTGTGAGGTGGACTACAACATGAGCAAAACCACATTTAAGCACAATCATCGTTGTTAAAGGCGAAAGGCAAGGGACGGACGAGAGGTTCCTAGAAAAGGCGAAAGGCGAGTAAGGCGGTAAAATAGAACAAAAAAATAGTAAAAAATATTATACACATAACATATACTCCCTCCGTCCCGCTAATATCCGCACTAACACTGTTTGCGCGGGAATTAAGGAATATGATATTTTAATAAAATGTTGTGAGTGTAAAAGTAAAGTAGGAGAGAGAATGAGTGGAGGGTGTAATAAATTATAATGGTGTTGTGAGTATTAAAATAATGTAGGAGAGAGAATGAGTGGGGTTGGGTGAATATTTTATTAATATAAAGTTTCCTTTTTGGGAGTGTGCGGATATTAGCGGGACGCCCAAAAAGGAAAGTGTGCGGATATTAGCGGGACGGAGGGAGTATTAAATAAAGCTTAAACATGTTATGAACAAGAATTTGCATTAAATAAAGGTCACAATACCACATGTAATAGCAATTTAACACAATTAAAACCCCAAAAGTGAGAATACTAAGAAAAAAAATGATGTATAAATCCATACCTAGAGATGAACATACGAGATACTTAAAACTTCAAAGAACAAAAAGTGACCCAAAATAAAGAGAAAAAACAAAGAAAATTGGAAAACATAATAAAAATTGCAAACCTCCATTTAAAAATTTAAATAAATCAAGCTACTAGTAATGTTTTTGTCTCAATTCTTTGTCATGGTTATAATTCGTTGTTTGTCGCATTTATTTTCTTTCAATCGCTCAAGAGAAATTAGGGCTTTGTTTCTTTATTTTGCACGCCACAAGCTATCTTTACCCCATGTTTTTCCAAACAATGCATTTCAAGTTAAAACATTAAAAATAAAATTACAAAATGGTCCGGTTTAACATTACACCTACGCCTATTATGCCTTTTAACAATGGCAGACGCCTCACGCCTCTCGCCATAACCAAGAAAGGCGTCATCTGGGCCAAAAAGGCGCACGACAGCCAGCCACGAAACTATAACGTGGTCAACCCTAAAGGCGCCAAAAAGGCAAGGCGGGCACTAGCCTTTCACAACTATGAGCATAATCAAATCTTTCACATGGACTCGAGATCAAGAGAGAGAGAGAGAGAGAGAGAGAGAGAGAGAGAGAGAGAGAGAGAGAGAGAGTTTTTCCATATCATTACCTTGTTCTTGAGCGTGCTTATATGACAGCAGATGTAGTATCATTATCATGCGATTCATCCATTGGGATCCCTTTCCTCCCCATTGCATGAAAATGGAAAAAAGTAGTTCTTATTTGCCCTGCATATTTTATGTCAAACTACTTATTTACGTCCTCAAAGAAAGCTAATCTCAAGCTGTGGTTACTTTGATTCTTATGTCTCCTCTGTATGCTGCAGTTGGAAGCTGGGCAGGTGAAATTACAATCAAGGTTGGAGGAGGAGGAGCAAGCCAAAGCAGCTTTGATGGGAAGGATACAGAGATTGACAAAATTAATCTTAGTCTCCACAAAAAATACAATGCCACCAAGTATCCATGGAAGACCGGGCCATCTAAGGAGGCATTCTTTTGGGGAAGACGAGGTATGTGAGTATGTGACTTCTTCATGCGTAATTCGGGTTGAAGGAATGACCTATGATAGGTTATGTTGGTTTATGGATGTTGTGATCTCTTTTGGTCTACTTCCAAAATCAAGTTCTATTCTCTACCTCTAGAATACCATCTTAGCAAAAGTATGTATCATTTCACCATTGATGCAGTTGGCATACTTGCCAGAGAGAAAGCGAGAAATCTTAAATGAGGACGATGTTGGAAGCCTTGATTCTGAATTTTCACCAGATGGGAGGAGTGACTTCACTAATCTCGATGAACTGGTTAATGATTACAAAAAGAACAGGAGGCGAGGGATGCTTGGCTGGTTCAAACTGAAAGTACGATTCTTCCTGAATCTTATTTCCTGCATATCTTTTAACTATTAATCTCCCGTATGTATGCATAAATCTGTGTCCGACTACCTGTATAATGACGTTTAGGTGTATAGCTTATCCATTTGCTTCACATTTCTCTTAATTCTTTTTTTTTTTGTTAGTAGCCAAAGCTACTGCTGAAGTGAACACATCTTCTTTAGCCAAGTTAAATTCAGCAAATCTCTAAAATTTTGCTTCCTCTGTTAAACTAAGGATTCCCAAAGTCAAACTTTGAGATGCATTTTACGAATCCTGAGATAACCTTAGGGAAACATTTTGTTGTATCCAACTGGTTTTTTATGTACATAAGCACTAAATTGTAATGTCATGTTCATTGGCAAGCTTAGTTTTTAATAAGGAGTATTATTATAATAGATAAGAGGGAGTACCACATGCAAAATCAGTTGGATGTCTCATCTGTAATAATCGCATAAACAGTACTTCTCTATTGGCTGAATGGCCATTTCTAAGACACTTCCGGATCAAACAGTATCCAGTTTTTTTTTTTTTTTGTCTGTGTCTCTTTCTTTTGAGGGAAGGTAAGTAAAGAGTTGTAATGTTATGATAGACGTCATCCCATTCTAGGAATGAATGGACAATAATGCATGTCAAAGTCAACAACCCGCCCCTCGTTTTTGTGTATGGTAGCTTGATTGGTATAGTGATAGAAGAAGAAAAATGATTATTAGAGTTTTTTTTTTTGAGAAAATGATGTATATTGGACTACATAGTCATTCAACTTCATTAATAATTACAATTTTGACATACTCTGTAATTATCCAACTGTTATTGTTGGGATAAGTCATGATTATAGTTTATTGGTGTTCCATAATTATAGATAAATAAGTTAACACTATTTAGCAGGTCATTTTTTTCTTGCAATTTCCTATAGAACATTCTAAATGTGTTTTCTAAATGCTGTTGTACGAACAGCCAGTTGACCATCACAGTATTTTTTGTGGTCCATTACAAAGAAAAGTTGCTTTACTATCAGTATATGCTGATGCATTTCCTTATTTTCCATTTCCGATGAGATGTGCCTAATTGATATTGACAACTTTCATTTGCAGAAGCCTGAGAATCTTGCTGGGGTATCACCAAGTGCTGATTATGAGAGCTCTGCCAGTGGTTCACCTGCATCCTCGTCAAAATCATCCAAAAGTAAAATTATGGTTACTAATTTTAAGGATGGACATAAAAAATCAATCAATAGAAGAGGGGATGATCCAACAGTAGTAGACTCTCTTCAGGAAATTACCCAAGCCGGAGATTTGTTTAGTGCAACTGTCGGAGGTCGACGTCTACCTCCGGTGAGAAAATCTTTTCATCACTTAGATCTGTTTGATAATGATTACTCACTACTGTAGTAAATAAATAGCCGTAGAGGAGATTAGCATGCTTTATCAGCTGTGCCAAGAGCGTTCTGAATTGACACCCTTGTTTTCTGTTCTTTTCTTTACTTTTGTAAATTGTACCTTGCCATGGCTTATAAGCTACAAACCTCTTTTTCATTTTGGTTCAACAATGAGGACTTGTAATGCATTTTCAATATTGTTACAACAAGAACGAGGCCTAAAATCCTGGGACGATAGTGGTCCTCTGCCAAGCTTACTCTGGTACTTCCAATCTGCTTTTGGTAAGGCCAACGAAAGGGCTGCAGCCCAGGATCTACTGTATTTTATTTAATCCGTATACATAACACCAAAATATGATCCGTTTGCAAATGAACTTCTTCCTCCAACTTCTTTATGGGTCTATTTCTTCTTTCTTCATTCTTCATTCTTCATTCTTCATTCTTGATTCTTCTTTTATTTTTATTTATTTGTTATTTTTGTCTCAACTCTATGTAGTTTATACATATGGAACACTAAGGCGTGGAGCTTTTTTTCTTGTAGTATGTAATTCACCAAGTAAAAAGGAATTTCATACATGAATATCTTTTGAAGTGAGGATATGGAAATCTGTCATATTGCCACATTACAATATAGGCTGCTCTCCTGTTTCTCTTCTGTTTAGCTCTTTGGATTTGGAAAGAATTTAAAGAGTGCTCTGCCTTCCTATTATTTAGTATTTGCATCGCTTTTTCCTGCGTTCTGTAGTGTGTTGCTTTCATTCGAATGATGACTGCTTTTTATCCAGACGGGGACCACTATTATGGACCAAATGGATCTCCTTCGTGAGCAAGTTAAAATGTTAGTTGGCGAGGTGGCATTATGTACTAGTTCTCTGAAGAGACTTTCAGAGCAATCAACTAGCAATCCTGAAGACTCACGAGTTCAGGTTAGCTAGCCATTGAATGCTTCTTCACTCTAGATCGTAGTATGTAAACTTCACTGATATTCAATAATGACATTTCATGGTAATATTGGTCAATAAAGGCACAGATGCAAAAACTGAAAGATGAAATTAGAGAAAAGAAGCTCCAGATGCGTGTGCTTGAGCAACGGATGATTGGATCAGTTGATACAACTTCAAGTATTTCTAGTGGCACTGAGATGTCTCAGGTAATAGAGAATTCTAAATATGAAAATGTAGTTTAACAGGTACTCGGAAGTTGCAAATTATCTTTCATTCATTAATCTATACACTGCAATCAAGTTAAATTCAGATATGATATACAAAAAAGTGTCGCTGCCATGTACAACTCTAATAGCCATGCCATTTTTTCCATTGCATTCGGGAGAAAACAGAATCTCTTGAATCCCGAATATAACTTGGATCCTGAATGCTAATTTAAAAGTTGGAATGCCTGCGTGTTCAGGTATCAAATTTAAAGGAATTATGTTTGGCTTTGGTGGAACGTGAAGGACAGTAGTAATACAGATTTTTTTGTTTGCTTAATTAATTTTTATTTTAAAATGAATTATTTATCATGTTCGCTGTCTAGAATCCAACTATAATCTCTTGTGATTTCTTCTCTAAATTGGCATATTACGTGTGTTATTTTAGGCTTCTTTTGCCTGTCTTACAAGTGTAGTCAACTGTTGTCTTACTTGGTCAAACTTCTTAGAGAATTAAGCATATACAAATGAGGAAAAACAGGAGCCTTAGCTTTGCATATTTGTTATTCCTTCTCCCTACCTTTTCCCAACCTCTAGCTTTCTCAAAGTAATATATCTGGTCTTCTTGCCACATTTGCTCTTGCAGGCAGTTTCCAAGCTTGCTACTCAACTAAATCAGAAGACATTCGAACTTGAGGTATGTTGGTCAACCCTCTTGCTTAATGTTGGTAATATCAAATGGAAACAAATCTGCTAACTTGATCACATTGTTGTGTCACTGAGCAATGAAGATAAAATCTGCCGATAACAGGATACTCCAGGAGCAGCTACAAGTGAAGGTGATACTTAACTGTTGCATGATTTTGTCTTCTACTCTTAATAGTTTATCTCTGACACTTTTGTTTTTGTTGTAAGACATCGGAGAATGCTGAGATGCAACAAACAATTCTTCTGCTGAGGCGACAACTTGATTCACTATTGTTAGATCGTACTTCAACTAGCCCACAACGAAAAGAAGGTTGTGAGATTACTGCACGGGAGTCATATTTGCGAGAGTCAGTGGAATCTAAGGACAAAGCGAAGGATGGAGTTTATCAATTTGAAGAAGCATATGCTGATGAGAATACACCAACAAGTGTTATGAGCTTGAATAGAGTATTCTCCCAAGATGACTCCAAAGAGCTTGGTAGTGACACATTTTTCCATTCCCAACTTCTCATGCAGGTAAGTTATCTTTTTTTTTAAAGGCCTAAGCTGGCATGCTATATCACTGATGTAAATCAAATTGAGGCTACATGCTTTGGTGTAAATGTATTTTATGTCTACTTTATTACATATCATTGACTTAGGCAGCTGAGATAGAGAAATTAAAGCAAGAGAAGGTGCAAATAACCGAAGAAAAGGACGGACTTATAATTCACAGCCAAAAATTGGCTGAAGAAAGTGCATATGCGAAAGAATTGGCTGCGGCTGCAGCAATTGAACTCCGGAACTTAGCTGAGGAAGTGACAAATCTTTCTTACCAAAATGCAAAACTGGCTGCTGACCTTGGTGCTTCGAAACAGGCATGCTCTAAATTTAACAACCATCCAAGGTTGAACCCACGTGATGTGAAGCATACTGGAAGCATTGGCGCTCGACCTAATGCACGCCCGAAAAGAGTGGAGGATGGTGTATTCATTGAGGAGTTGGAGCAAGAGCTTAATGCTAGGTACAAGAGCGAAGCTTCCTTGGTTGCTGCACTGTCCGAGAGAGATAATGTTGAAAGTGAGCTGCGGAAGAGACTTGATGAAGGAAAGCGACATGAGGAAGATCTAGAAAATGAGCTTGCACGTGTGTGGGAGCTGGTTGCGAAGATACGGAGGTCTGGTGCTTCTGAAGCTACCTCAGATGAATCAATTCACGGGTCGATCATTTTGCAAACAGAAGTCAGAAGTGGATTTTCTCCCGTGCAGCCAGATAATTTTTTTAATGATGAAATTGACAAAAACATGGAAGAGGCAAGGACACTTGATGAATTAAGAACTCTTTATTACAGAGAAACAAAAAGGTGTAAAGAACTGGAGAGTGTTGTTTTGAGGTTGAAGGTATGCACTTTTCTTGCATTTTTATTTTTTTCACAAACTGAACATTTTTATGATTTTTGAGTATCACATTTAGAATTCAATGCAATGGTCTTTTTCTTTGTGGAGAAGGGTTTGGGTGGGTTAAGTAGTTCAATACTATTTGTTCATGCGTTTTATAATTTGTCAAGTTGTTTTTGGCTAGTGTTGATCCATGTTAAGTTACCAACTCATCTAAAAGCTTAAGCTGCTAGATGGGGACCAAACTATGTACATCAAGCCTTAACACTACTTCCTACGTGTGACCCGTCCACATGTGGAGAGTTACACAAACATGCCACACCAGGGCATTACGAACTAAAGTGGTGTCATAGAGTCTTATAGAGTGTCTACAAAATTCTTATGGGGTAAAAGATGGGCTATTTGGCTAAAGGAAAAATTTAACTCTTATAAGAAGTACTCTCTCAAGCTTCCTTGCTACTTATCTATCCTTCCTCTTCCTTGCTCGGTAAAGAAGAAGCTAGATAATTTAATGGGAAATTTCCTTTGGAGAGGTAATGATCAAAGTTTTAACGTTGGTCAAGTGGAAAACAATTTGCAAGCCAATTTCTCATAGTGGTTAGGGTATTAAGGATCTTCGCTTGTTCAATTAAGCGTTGTTAAGTGGTTGTGGAGATTCTCTCAAGTTCAACACCTATAGAAACAAGTTGTAATTGGCATATTTAGCAGCCATCACCATGGTTGGATGACTAAAGAGCAGCGCTGTCCTTACAGAGTTGGATTGTGGAAATGTATAGCTAAAGGGTGGACAACTTTCGAAAGTGTGTCTAGTTCAAGATTGGGGATGGTTGCAAAATTTTTGGAGACTCTTTCCTCAATTTAAGCTTCCCGGAGTGGTATCACATTTCTTGCGATAAGGATGTCACGGTATCTGATTCTACAGCTACAATGAATGGTCAGCGTGTACGTTTGTAACCCCCATTTCCTTCAAATTTGAAGTTGGTAGATTAATTTTTCGGTGTCTTGGCATACGCTCCCAAGCCTAGTGAAGGAGATGATTATTTATAATGGGAAACAAGTTCTAACAGGAAGTTTTTAATGGAGTCTTTCTATAAATATCATATTATGAATCCATCACCTTTTCGGTGGAATCGTTTTTGGAGGTCAGCATTCCTGTTAAAAGTCTCATTCTTTATTTGCTCAACAACTTGGGAGAGGAATCTTACTGGGGATAATCAGAGGAAAAGAGGAATAATATTAGATAATCATTTTGCATGTGTATGAAGAGTGATGAGACAATCAACCATCTATTGCTGCGTTGTGATATATACAGGGATTTATGGAGTATTGTTCTCTCCTTATCTGGAATCTCATGGACCATACCCCTTTTTTGAAGAGTTTTTGAGATGCTTGGTACGATGTTCCCATTCATAGGCAAATAGAAATCTTTGGGGAGCTGTACCTCGTTGTGTTATGTGGTCCCCTTGGTGGGGGGGGGGGAGAGGGGTAGGAGAAGCATCCAATGAATCACACTGCCTACTCATACGCTTTCTTTTTCGATGCTTAGCACAGTGTTTTTTTGGATGAATGAGTTTTTTCCCAGTGTGCTAATACCTTTTGTGCATTTTTTTGGGGGAGATGGGGGTGGGTACGTAACTCTTTTTGGACTTTTTTTATTCTGCATTCTCTTGTTTCTTCAGCTCTTGGCATATATTTATTCTCATGTAAGGTCTGTTGCGTCGCGTCTTTTATTAGGATTCATCCCCTTGGCAGATTTTCAATGCACATAGTTACTTATCCAACTAATAAAAAAAAAGGGTTTAAAGTACAAAAAGTATCAAGTGACTTTATTGTTTCATTACATTAGTGACTTTGCTTTAACTTTGTTATCATAAGGCTGTATGAGAGCTTCTGGGGGCACTCAAGTAGTGAGTTGTTGCTCGTTCTGCTTGTAGGAACATTTCATTGATGTACTTATTTTTGGTCTTTCTCTGTTTGGACTTTAGAGGTTCTTATTACAAAATCATTTACTCGTGTTTTCTTTTTCACATTCTTGTAATCTATTTACTCAGTCGTTTACTACGACAACATTGCTTATTATGTAATCAGCTATGCTTCAAACACAACAAATTTCTTGATATTGATTCTGAAACCCGATTCTGTGTTCGTTTGCTATTCCAAGCCACAATTGATCATATCCTTGCATGAACGTTACACTAGTTCCTTACTTTATTGTTGTCGTGGTGCAAGGCGCTCTTTCTCAAGTTAGAGTACAACTTTGACTTTCTCCCTCACCACATTGATTTTAACTGATTACTGACTTGGTGTATCTGCACCCTTTCATACATCAATTCCGTTCCCTATTGTTGTGCAAATACTAGGCTTCCTGGGTTGAAAGATTGTTCTTTGGGCTACTCATATCTATGCCGTATTAGCATTTAGGCTGCAAACATGCACCAAAATCAGGTCTAGCATTAGGCTTCAGAGATCGCTCATTTGAAATTTAACTTATCCAAACTTGTCTGGGCTTATTTTAGTTTGACCTGACTCAGCTGAGCATTTGTTGCTTTCCAGCTTAGTATGACTCGGGGTATGCAACACGATGAAACTGTGAATGGCATATAAGTCTGAGAATATTTGCACCACCTTTTAAGTTTTAAAACTAAATTATCTGAAATTAAATAACGATATACTCCCTCCGTCCCATTAGTATCCACACACTTACTATTCACGCGTAGATTAAGAAAAAAAATAATGATATAAATGTTGTGAGTGTAAAAGTAAAATAGGAGAGAGAATGAGTGGAGGGAATAGTAAATTATAATGGTGTTGTGAGTATTAAAATAATGTAGGAGAGAGAATGAGTGGAGGGAATAGTGATAAAACCTTTCCTTTTTAGGAAGTGTGTGATTTGTAGTGGGACGCCCAAAAAGGAAAGTGTGTGGATTGTAATGGGACGGAGGGAGTATGTTAAAGATGTGATGTTTAATGCATAAATATATTAAAGTGATTGAGGTGTCGATTGAAATGCACCTGAAAGCTTATTTTTGGTCTGATTTGTTTATTACACTTCAGCAGATTTTTTACCGTGTTCTTGACCCAAGTAACTATGCAACCATGCTCACATCATTTGGTGTTTGATTGATATACACTGTGTTCCCTCTCTCACAACTTTTACACGAGCTGGTTACTCAAAAGAGTATCAGGGCTCTGATTAATCAAGGGCTCTGAATAATCCTTGTGAAAATCTGTTGCTTCCCACATTTGAGATCATTAGTCTTGAATTGCTACGTTTGCCTATCAAAATTACATAGCAACTAATAACTATGAAAGTTATCTCTCTTAGCAGCTCTTGAGTTTGTAAGCCTTTTCTGTATATAGGGCACACATGTGAAAACTGAATTCGACTGTTCGTTTCATGTCAGGGTGAAGATGTTTCAGGTTTGGATATTTCTACTCTTGAAGAGTTACAAAACCTTCACGTCGAGGCCATAACCAAGATCTGCCATGCAAAGGTGACCTGTATTTGTCAGTATTACCATAAATTAAATAAATCGTTTGCTGTTTTGCTCATGGGCACATTTTATATTTCGTTTGCATCATTCTTTTTATGGTGTTTTTTCTGTTATCAGTTTCATATACCTGAACATGTTACATGCTTTAACATAAAAGCTCCTTCAAAGGGGAATCATGGCCCGTCTAATGCATGCCCAACTCTAAATTGAGGGAGAAAGGATTTTTCATGGATCTTACTTTGATATCCTTGTGGTGCTATTTTTTATTCCAGCATTCTAGGGGTTGCTGTCTGAGGGGTCAGTGAAGGTGGAAGAGACGGATGATCCTTGGAGTAACTCATTGGTTTTAGGAGGAAGGATAGGTTATACATTGCTTTTGCTTTGATATCATCAAACATAGATGTGGTGCAGAGTCTGCACTTCGGGGTTCAGGGGGTTTCTACTAGGGGTGTAAATGGTTCGGTTTAGCTCGGTTTGGGGAAATTTTAGAGCTAAACCGCTAGTATCGGTTTGGAGAAATTTCAAACCGAGCTAAACCACAAAAAAATTTAAACCGAGCTAAGCTAAACCGCCAAGGTTCGGTTTAGCTAGGTCTAAACCGCGGTTTAAGGATGGATTACGGACCAAACAACAATCTTAAAACAATCTTTAGTACCTTATTGAGCATTTGAGCTCAACAGAAACAAATCGCAAAACCCATTTACTCTTCAAACTTCAAATTTCTTCAAATATTTGCTCAAAATTGATGATTCGAGCTTGATAATCTTGGATAAAAGGAAGTATATGGGATGGGAATCAATATTTAGTGAGGAAGAAGGAATGATTTTGTGGTTTGATGAGAGAAATTTTAGAGAGAGAGAGAGAGAGCTTGGGCCGAAAGAAATGCTAGGGTATGGAGATTGTGGGAAAATCTCTAGCAAATTGCACTTGGCCCCTTGTTGACCAGATTTTTTATAATGTAAGTTAGCTCGGTTTCATAGCTCGGTTTGGCGGTTCGGTTCCATAGCTCGGTTTGGCGGTTCGGTTTAGCTCGGTTCGGCTTGGCACCCTCAAACCGCAAGCTAAACCGAACCATGTGGTTTGTAATTTTTAAAAACCGAGCTAAACCACTTAAATAAAAAAACCGAGCTAAACCCCACGGTTTAGCTCGGTTCGGTCTCAAACCGCGGTTTGAGATAAACCACTTACACCCCTAGTTTCTACGGATGGGCCAGGGCTACTGAATGTGAGAAAGAAAGAGGTCTTAGGAGTCACTTATAGGTTTTACTTATAGTTGGACGTAAAATATTAATAAGTTATGAGGGATGGTTACCCATGGATTTTACTTTGACATCAATGTGCCGAGGATTCTTAACTTCACCATAGGGGGGGGGGGTGATTTCTAAGCCTTTGTTTGGTTGTGTGAAGACTGCTAGAAAGTGAAAATTCTGAAACCTTTTTGAAGTTCGGTTGGATAGAAGTCTTTTTTTTTTAATTAAAGTGGGGATGAGGAGGACATGAACCTTGTCTTGATCCTACATGGTCATGCCTTGAAAGGCTACACAAATGGTGGTCCATAAATAGGCTTATGGAAATATCTTCAACAAAATAATATTTCTCCATAATGTTGGCCCTGGGGGGATTTGAACCATTAACTTCCCCGTTAGAAGAGAGCAGGGAATACCACTAGAGCTAGAGCTCCTTGGTTGGATACATTTTCAGGGGAAAGAAAAACATTAGTAGCTCCTTGGTTGGATAGATAATCCTTGAAAGCGTGAAAAGGTACTTTGTCTGAACACCTAAGTTTTTTGAAAGCTTCCCCTATCTTTGTAGACATAAGATCTTCCCCCGAAAGTTGTTCCTACATTTTAGGTAACCACCTTGCCTATTTGGTATACGTATTTCTCTGTCCATTCAACAATTTTTTCATAGGGATCAAGTAACTTTTCAACAACTTCATCATAATATAATTGCTACCATCTTTTCTTTCTTTCTGGGAACTCTTACAACTCTTATCATCATTAAAGTAGACATCTAAAATGTTAAATAAAGACATTTTTTATTACTAATGGTTGAGAAATAATGAGTCTTCTATGTATTGGTCACTTTGATCTGAAAAAGGAACAAAAATAGTATGGAAAAATTGCACCAAAAATCACTGAACTATTCTGTGATTTTGGTTTTTATAACTAAACTATTTTTTATTGCGTCCAATACATTAAACTATTTTTTTGTTGCATGGCAGTTCACTCTATCCAACTCCGGTTGATTTTTGGCGTTAAATGAGGCATGTGACACGTGCCTCTTTTTGAGGGGTAAAAATGGAAAATCTTGTGCCATTGCACACAAAATCACCCGTCTTGACTTAACCCTAACTTCGATTGTGTCCTTGGTACCTTGATTTGATTATCTCCCTTTGTAAATCGCCATAATTTAGACTTAGGTTTCCTTGTTTCTGGTTTGGGGATTATGAATGACAATCGTTTAATGCGTGGCTATCAACGAACCAAAGGCCTGACACAAGATTTTTCAGTTTTACCCCTCAAAAAAGGCACGCGCAAGTCACATGCCTCATTTAACGCCAAAAATCAAACGGAGTTGGACGGAGTGACCTGCATTCTACAAAAAATAGTTTGATGTATTGGACGCAATAACAAATAGTTTAGTGATAAAAAACCACAATCACCGAATAGTTCAATGATTTTTTGTGCAATTTTTCCAAATAGTAAAAACATAAATCAAATGTATACACAAATCGAAACAACAAGAACTATATAATTGTTATTGTAGCATTGGATTGAGGCACAATTTTCAATCTGTAAGGTGGTTGATTCCACATCAGAGAATCAAACACCCAATCTGATTTATCGGCGATCTTACACTAGGCATGACACATTTAGATACAACAATAACCTCCACATTGTCGTTTTTAGGGGTGTAAATGGTTCGGTTTAGGCTAACACTAGTCATCAGTTTGGGAAAATTTCAGACTGAACTGAACCATGAAAAAAATTCAAACCGAACCGAACCGCTATGGTTTTGTTCGGTTTGGTTCAAACCACGGTTCAGACCGTGGTCCATACCGTAGTTCAGACCGCAATCCAGACCGTGGTTCAGACCATAGTTTATATTATAGTTCAAACCACCATTCAACTCATTATCACATTTGTATAAAATTTTATGTGATCACGGAGGAAGAGCGAGAGATTCGGGTGCTGAAGGCTAAAGTTGGAGGAAGAGATTGGCTGAAGGAAGACAACACACTATACAATGTCGATCGTGGAGAGAACTTGGTTAATTATGTGTCATAATGACGATAACAAATGATGAAATTATAATTGAATAAGATATAAAATAGGGGTTAGGACTAGTCTATGCGATGTAGGTTTTTTATTGATCTTATGGTAAATATTAATCAATATACAAATATATAGTTAATATATGCATTATTGTGGTTTAGTCTAGTGGTTTGATTTGATGGTTCAATTTGGTGGTTTGGTCTGGCGGTTTGGTTTGATATTTCGGTCCCACGGTCTCAAATTGCGGTTTGGTTGGTCTGGGAGGGTTAGACCATAAATCAAACCGAACCATGTGGTTTGCCAATTTTTGAGATTAAACCGAACCATTCGTACTTGAAAACACCAAATCACATGGTTTGGTTCGGTTCCGTCTTAAACTACGGTTTGAACCGAACCACTTATACCACTAGTCGTTTTCACAAGGTCTGCACTACTTGTAGAAACGAAGCTTGACAGATACGATTCCTCGGTGCCAAAATTTTGACAATGAGTTAGAAAGGGAGAAGAGCTTTTCTTGGTTTGTTTTCCTTGTTCATGCATATTCAAAATCACATGCATAAGCCTTCATAACTAAGTAAAAATATTTGTATACTATTACCTCCTTAAAGCGTCATTTCCGTGTTTTTTTTATTTACTGCATCCACATGTCTATAGTACGTCCTTGCAATGTTGATTAGTCTGTGCAACAGTAGGCAGAAAGTAACTCCTTTATGCTGTTGGACAATCAATATCAAAATTACCCAAGGATGAAATGTCAGAAGCTTGTTTGTTGTCATTGCAACGATAAATTCCCAAAGTTAATTATCCTTCCATTTATCTAACCTAATGTTGTTTAGGCGAATTTTCTTCTTAGAACACTACTAAAATGTTTCTCAGATTAGATGCTACTCCCTCTGTCCCAATAACTCTGTTCTAAAAGACCCCGCCTAAGGGCGCCTAGGCCCCGCCTAGGCGCTAGGCCCCTCTCCAACGCCTAGTTCTAAGCCCCGCCTAGGTCCTGACTAATCCCGACTAATCCCGATTAGTCCCCGATTAGTCCCCGCCTAGGCGCTAGGCCCGGCTCCGCCGCCTAGCATCCGCCTAGCGCTTTTTAGAACCTTGCCCAATAATAGTGTAACAAATGATCAAACTCCCAAAATTAAGAAAATGGTTTGATAATTAGCTAAATCTCTAAATCACCCCTCAAAACATTTAAAATTCAAACTAAGAGCCAATATTTGAATCCACACTAGGCGGGGAGTGAAGGTTAGTTTGGTAATTTTGTTATTAAAAGGGTCGTTAAAAAGGAGATGTTACTCTTCTGTGGGACGGCCTGAAAAGGAATACACACTTTTCTATTGGGTCAAAGGAAGTAGATTTTCTCATGATCATTGCATGTGCAAAAACATGGCCAATGAAGTGTACCACAGAATATTGCCCCTTGCTAGACCCTGCATTTGCAGTTTGAATGTTACTTACTTGGCATTACAGAGCATTGAACTTTTCCGAAGAATAAATAAGCTGTTGTTGGTTTAGTTGGTATCTTTATTTCCCTCTTTTCAATTGTGACAACGATAACTTGGTCAGCAGTTGCTATGTGCAACCGACTAATATTGGCTGTTTACATGATGCAGTGTTCCAATCATCTCCTAGAGCATTGATAAGCAATCTTTCTCCAATTTGGTGAGTTTACATCCATGGCTTTCTCAGCTAATAGACTTTCAAAATATCATTGCACATTATGTGATTAAATTGTCACCACACAATTTGTTTAGATTGTTTTGTCACCCTTTTTTGTTTATCACTTAGATTGTGAAATACAGAATTATGTAATGGGTTTTGCTCCTAAACACTATGCTTCTTGCTTACTCCCTCCGTCCCGCCCGAAAGGGCACAAATTTCTTTTTTAGGCGTCCCATTTGAGTCTCATTTGAAAGGGCACAACCCAAAAATGGAAAGTTTTTTACTACTTTATTTGTGGGATCCACTTGTCATACTCTCACAATAAATATTCACTAACTATTCCCTATCACACTTTCTCTTTCCTACATCACCTTTCACTCACAACTTTTGTTCCACTATACACTTTCTCTTTTCTACATCACTTTTTTTAATTCCTGCGCCGAACATTAAACGGGTAACTTATTATGGGACGGAGGGAGTACAGAATTATGTAATGGGTTTTGCTCCTAAACACTATGCTTCTTGCTTATATCTTACTTGCATGAAAATGGTTCGCTTCTTTGGTCACTATTTGACACCTGAGTGTTAAAACAAGCTTCTACCTTATTGTTTTTTGTCTTTGTTTTCTTGTCTTTGGAAATCTCATCAAAGCACTAATTATACTCTATACTACAACTCCTCACAGACAGACTGCTTATCAAACATCCTCTTCTTGATGCACACACACATGCGCGCGTGCCCACACACATATTATGTAGTGATTTACTGAACAACTTTCTTTTTCTTTTGCCAGCAATGACCAGGATTTTACACAGCTAACTACAAGTGACCCAATTATATGCTTGACTATAATTCCCGGGAGTAAGTGCTATAGCCTGTTTCCAATACTCAGCCGCTTGATTGAACCATGAAGTGCATCAATATAATCAATTCTTTTGTGGAGGGCACCTGCGCTCATTTGAATATATAAATATGTACTCGTATACATTAATGTATTGTAGGTAGTAGGGGAGAAAATAAAATATCTGCAGTTTGTAAATTCTCATACAAATGAACTTCTAATTACTTGCTATCTATAACAGGAGAAATCCATTTGACTCATGTCTTCAATTTTACATGTCTGCCCGTTCGCTATTCTTCACCATACCAATATTTGCAGGACAATGCCTTTGTAAGATGCCCAAGTTGGCTTCAAAAGGCTGACAAAAACCTTCTTCCTCATCAATGCTGTTAATAAACAAGAAAATTCTTGTTGAGTATGGGCTCAGTGCCCTGTATTGTTTAAAAATAATGAACAGTAAGAGAAAGCTCAGGACTTGGGAAGCTTGTTGCAGGTTGCAGTAGCCCATCCTATCTGTTTTTTCTCGTTATCGTAGACAACGAGTTTGTCTTGCAGAGAAATGTCTGCCAAAAGCAAGAAAAATGAGATTAGTGTCATTTGGAACAATAAAACTTGAGTGGCGGCACTCCCTCCGGCCTTGGAAATAAGCAAAAAAGTAGATTTTTTTTGGGTCTTAAATGTTATTCAATACTCCCTCTGTTCCAAAATACATGTCGTTTTAGGAGTTAACTTTTGTTCCAAAATATTTGACACTTTACTATTATCAAGGAAACTTGGCTCTTGTATGACTAATATACTCTTGTTTATGATTGTGAAACAATTCTTATGTAAGCATTAAATTACATAGGTAATTGGATTATTATAGAGGTGTACATTAATCTTTTTCACATGTACTCCCTCCGTCCCATAATAACGTACCCATTTTGCCATTTAAGGCGTCCCATAATAACTTGCCCCTTTCCTAAAATGGCAAAAAATCTTTACTATTCCCCCACTCATTCTCTCTCCTATTTTACTTTTATACTCACAACACCAATCAACTTACTATTCCCTACCCCACATTCTCTCCTACATAACTTTTCATACTCACAACACTTTCCCCATTACCCACTTTCCTTAATTCCCGCGCCGAACAGTAAAGGGGTACGTTATTATGGGACGGAAGGAGTATTAATTACATTTCTTAATATGCGTGGAGGAGTCTAAAACAACATGTATATTGGAACGGATAGAGTAGTATTGTTCCAAAAATACAATTTCTCTTTTTCAAGATAAGTGCATATTCCAAGATACAATTTGCATTAAAAGTCAAATCATTCCTAAAAAAACCCTTGAGGAATATGTAGGGGCTACATATAATGGGTGGCGATAACAATAAAACAGGTTAATGTTCTTTGTATGGGAAGAATCACGCTGCCTTAATTAATGCTCTTAGTATTTAGGCCAAATGACGTTTACCCTTCCGAAATATCCACCAAATATCACTTTGCACCCTAGTTTGAAAAGTGGGTCTGTTTGGTACTTTAATTTTGAAATCGTCCAACATGAGTTGACCGGGGGTAAAATTTGGGACGATTTGGATATTAAAGCACCGAACAGATCCACTTTTCAAACTGGGGTGCAAAGGCAGATTTAACTAAGGGTATTTCAGTAATCTTAGCTAGCATTTTGTAAGAAGTCAAGATAGTTTAACCAACAAATTAATCAGTGTAATCAGGGTACTTTTGCTTATAAACAAGGTCAGAGGGAGTACTGTCTTAGTACTATTAGTATTGTGCTTACCTCCTATCACGTTGAAATTACCGAGTCCAACTTCTGTGCCATTCAAGATACCCAAGCACACATTGCCACGATCCTGGAAAAAAAAAACTCATTAGAAGTGCTAAATTTAAATTCAAGTCTTAGGCTGCAACGTGAGAGAATAAAATAAAATAAAAGAAAAGAAAAGAAAAGATCAATTCAGATGCCTACTGTGATAATGAGATATGCTTCAGGTGGTATCTGGAACCGAACATTCTTCGACTTAGTAAAGGTTAGTGCAATTGGGTTGAAGAAGTTTTTGACATCACTAAAAGATTTGAAAGATTTCGAGCCTTTCCAACACACAGGAAGGTTTCCATCCTCATTTGCATCTTTTAACTGCTTTCCGTTTATATCTTTCTTTAGCTGCAATGAAACTAACTGTTAGTTCCTGCATACAAACAGTACAACCAGAGTACAAGTAATGTTTTGTCCTTACCAGAGAGAGTACAACTTCATAGGCCTTGGAACTGAAGTAAGTGTAGGTACTTCCGCTATCAAAGACTAATGGAAGACCTTTAATTCCAGTAGCCTGGCCATTGAAATCGAGTTCTACAGGTCCCAATGAGTAGTGTTGTCTGAAACAAAAAGGGGGAAAATATAATGGGAAAAATACAAAGAGAAAGCTAGTGGATGGAGAGAAAAGTACTCCCTCCGTCCCAGAATGAATGACCAAAAAACTTTCAAATTTGCTCTTGATGAAGAGCAAATTTGAATTTAATCATTCATTTTGGGGCAGAGGTAGTATAATTTTAAAGTGCTTACTCCATAGAATTGGTCAGCATTGGTGTCCACACAATTCCAGAAGACGGAAGGATATCTCCAAAGAAAAGAAAGCCTCCTCCTTGACTACTTAAACAATGACCCACCACATTTCTAGTAAAGCCCAGGTCACGTAGCTGCCCCACAATGCTTGATTTTCCATTGCCGAGGCCAAGAACTCCATCAGTGAAAGGTGGACTAATCGAGCCTGGAACTTCTTGATTATAACCACATCTGAATGTGAAAGAGTTCCCAAACATGATATTTAGCAACTTCTAAGAAAAAAAGTAAGCATTTTACGTGCACCGATTTAGGTGACTTAAAGGTCTGATTTCTGTTCAAGTATGGGATTTAGCAAGTTTTTAGGTTGTTTCAATCTTAAAGCATCTGCTTATCCTGAAGATTAAAGCTGTTTCTAATGCTCCCTTCGTCCCATAAACATGTTCCCACTTTCCACTTATGTTTGTCCCCAAAAGAAAGTCTCGCTACTAAATTTGACTAGTTAAAATAAGAAAATTTTAAATTTGAGTGAAATGGATGTGGATGATGGGTTAAGATTAGTGGTCTTTTGTGTGATTCGTATGTTCATTAGGGGGTAGTAATGGAAAGAAAAATGAAACACTAAACTTGTTAGAAAAGTCATCTGAGAACATCTTTATGGGACGGGGGAGTACAAAATACTCAGGCTAAAAGAACAAGCGACTCACCCAAATGCTAGGCGTGGAGCAGCAGTACTTCCATTGGTGAATCTCATAGGAAAGGAGTCTTTTACAAGTACCCCCATAGAAGAACCCTGATCTGCATACTCTACCTCATAGTCACACTGCTCCTTTGGTGAGTCACACGGGTTGTCTGCTGGCCAGTAAAGGGAGGCACACAAGGGATCCATGCATGTAACAAGGTCTTTGTTTGGCTTGTAAAGTGAGTGAGGTGCCTGCACATAGATATCATTTTCATTTTAAGTGTGTGTTTCTATTAGGTCGGACCAAATATAGTCCCTCCGTCCCATAATAAATGTTACTTCTTTCCCTTTTGAGCCTCACATAACAAATGGTACAATCCCAAAATGTCAATGGGACCCACTTATCACACTCACAACAACAGTCTACTTATTATTTCCTACCCCATATTCTTTCTCCTACTTTACTTTTTCTTAATTCCCGTCCATTCAGTTTTAGTAACATTAGTTATGGGACGGAGGGATTATAAAGTTTCAACATTTTGAAATGTGTGTGTGTGGGGGGGGTTGAAAGAGAAAAAAGATTACCGCTGTGCATTTAATACAAGGTGCATCACATTGGAGCCAAGTAAGATCACTGCCAGTATCTATATCAAGAGAATAAGGTCTGGGTGGGTTGCCTATGTTAAGATTCACATGGTAGTACCTGCACATTTGAAGACAATATTTAACAGTATGCTTTACAATGCAAGGTATAAAATGAAATATATACAAATCCCATGGATGAACCAACAAAAGAGAGCGAAATCTGATAAGAAGAAAGGGAAGTGGGAATATAGGGAAAAAAAATCTGCCTTTCACAAAAATATTCTTATATGATAAGTCAAACTTCTTAATGTTGTACTTTCGCTTGTGTATATATCCTAGAATATGCAGATCATACGGCTCAATGTTAATTATACATCTACGATAATATGTCCGTATAACATGGTGGCAAATAACCTGCAAACGTGCCTTTACACAGTAACCAGCTGCTGCTGCTGCGAGCGGTCACTAATTAGCCACATACCCGCCCCCCCATTTGTGAATGGATGGAACCAATTTGGTATACTCCGTATGTGGGACCCGCACAAAGTTACACTAATAGACCAGTATCCACAGGTCCGGGACCCTGACATCAGACTACATGACACCATTGGATCCGATTTAAGGGAGAAAGATTATTTTTTTTTATACATGAGTCAAGTCAGTATTTGTTTGTTTGAAGTCTAATCTAGGCCCTTCATTTTTTTGGATGACACTGCAGTTTGGACTGCAGGGTCACCCTATCCATGTATCCACAATTACTATTAAATTTCTTGTTCTTGTGACAAGTGATGATCAGAAAAAACGAAGGCAAAAAAAAAATCAACGAAAACCCAAGAAATCATATAATCACAATCCTCAAATAAAGCCAACAATTAATCAAACAGCTGCTGTGCATGAACATAAATACATACAGACACATCTCGAATGTTGGAATAGAAAAGAAAGATTACCCTTTGGGATAGACGTTCCCAATGACCGGAAAAACAACGGAGGAGCCGGCGGCTGATTTTGACTTGGTAAAGAAGTGACTGGCGGCAGCGGATGAACAATCTTGAAATAATGCAACAGAAAAGGAAAGAAAGTAGAGGAATTGTACGATTAACTTGATTCTTGGTTCTTGCATGACTGGGTCTGATTGATTTCCTCTTCCTCTTCCTCTTCCGATTCCGATCAATTGGGGGTCAAGAAATGAAAACAGAAGGAAAGGGGAAAAAAGAGGGACTTGTTGGTTGACGAAGACCAAAAAGCCTTGACGGAGTATGCTTTTTATTTACTCTGATCAGTGTTGTGGTGACTGGTGAGCAGTTAAAAGTAGAGAGAGAGTAAGAGAGAGAGAGAGAGAGAGAGAGAGAGAAAGAGGAAGCAGACTTTGGGAGAGAGAGAGAGAGAGAGAGAAGATTGTTGGAATTTTCGAGGAATTTTGTTGGAATTTTCGAGGAATTTTCTATTTCATCCCCAAAATGCCAATCAGTGGAGTATTTTATTGTGATTGTGGCAATTTGCCACTAAAATCCTTAACTTTTTTTTTTTCAGTGCTATTAATTAAAAGCACTAGTAAATACTCCCACCTTTCCAGATTAGTGTGAATTTATTTTCTTTTTGATTCATTCCAGATTAGTCTGAACTGTCAAAAATGACAAAGAATCTTTACTATTCCACCCACTCATTCTCTTTCCTACTTTACTTTTACACTCACAACACCAATCAACTTACTATTCCTCCCACTCATTCTATCATATTTAATTTTTCATACTCACAAACACCTCCTTTCACTATTTATCTCTCTTACTTTTCCTTAATTTGTGTGCCAAAAATTTTGATCCACACTAATATAGAACGGAGGGAGTACGTAATAAAGTGCCCGTGAATATATGTTTTGTGAGTATCGATATTAGTTTTTAACTCTCATGATCCTATCTTATCTTGGTGAGTAAGCATGGGCGGAGGCATGTAGGGGCGCGGAGGGCCCCCTCCTTCCTTGCCCCTACAAATTACTAATAAAATATATTTTATTATTAAAGAAAAACTACAAAATAAAATGATGTTGACGTAAATGATATATTTTTGTTGTTGTTTATCTAATATTAGTATGTTTTATTATTTTGTATTCATTAAAAATGTGTGACTTTTCTATTATCATGTAATATTAACTATATTGTTATAAATATTGATATGTTTTTAATTTATGTTGAATGTATTTTGTATATATTTTAATATATTCGTCTAACTTTATCTCAAATAATCAACTCAATATAAACATAAAAAAATTAAGATTATTTAAAATAATAAAAATGTTATTTTTAATTTTTATAATAAATAAGATGTAACTTTAATAAACTAGAGGGACTAAATTGTAATTTGAAGAGATGAAGGGAAAATTGAAGTGCATTGAAGATGCTCTCTAGTGTTATTAATTAAAAGATTTTGGCAACTTCTAAAACTAAATTTACTTAATTCAATTGAAATTGAGTATAAACAATAATAAATATCATTGTTAATTAATATTACAAATTGCCAGTATTAATATTGTTTTAATGTTAATATTTTAACACTAACACTGATATTTTTTAATACTTGTACTAAATTTTTTTAACACTAATATCACACTTTTTAATAATAATATGGACACATCGATAAAATGACATTAGAAAACAATATGCATTGATAGTTTCATACCGTCAAACTTTTTAACACTCACATTGTCACTCTTTAACACTCACACTAACATTCGTTAACACTCACGCGTACACTTTTAACAAATATAAAAGTGTCAGTTTATTTGGTTGGAAATATTAGATTGAACAATCCTAAAGTAAGTGATTTCTCGTGTTTTAATTGTCAATTTAATATTTTTTTTAACAAACGACAAAATCAATTCAATTTAGTACTTAAAATATCAAAATTTTGCCAATATGTGACTTTTGGACAAAATTTAATAGTGTAGACACCCCATTCTAAATACAATATTACACTACTTTTGATATTGCCTTTGTGTTTTGATTAAATCTCATTGGCTTTATCATATTTCGTTAGATTTTGACTACTTCGTTAGTTTTGAACTTAATTGACTAACATAATAACTATAAAGGATAAAATAGTTGTTAGTGTTAAATTTTAACACTATATTTTTTAATTTTAGTTTTGCCTTTATTCACTAACTATTATTTTAATATGTAATTTTTTGTGAGTTATTTAATGTTGTTGTAGGGAAATTACAAGTAAATTGACTAAGTCAAATGAGAAAATGAGAAGAGTAAAAGTTACATGGTGAAAAGAGTAGGAAGAGTTACTAATTAACTACTCCCTCTGTCTCATATTAACTTACTCATTTACTGTTGAGAATGAAAAATAAGGAGTGAATATATATAATGTTATTAAAGTAGGAGTTCTGAGTGGGTAGGAGAGAGAAAGTGGGATAGAAATTAGTAAGTGGATAGTTGTTGTGAGTATGACAAATGGATCCCATGAATGAAGAAGTATTAAAAAAATTTCTTTTTAGAAAAGTGGGACTTTAAAGTGAGACGCCCAAAATAACAAAATGAGTAAAATTTTATGAGACAGAGGGAGTATAAAGAATGATGAAGTTACTAATATAGATAGATAGCTACAAAAGAGGAATTCAAGGTAAAAGCAAGACTTTATCAAATAATCAAATACTTGGTGACTAAGTCTTAAGCTAGGAGTAACCACTTTTGTTTTGGGAAATCAACAACTTTTGGTTGCTATTCTTGGAGAGAAATAATAGGAACAAATTACCCCCACTAACCAAAAAGTCACTCACTTTTTTTCCTTGGAGTAGCCAGCAAGATTGGAGTGCTCACCAAGGCTATCAAGTCTATATAAAGGATGTTGCGATGAAGATTCAAAGACACCAAGAAATGTAACTTTTATACTTAGACCATTATTGCTAGGGATGTTACAACACCTCACTCAACACAATTCAGTTTTCATAAACTGTTTGTTGAAGACTAATCTGATCTAATCTTTTGATTGTGTTTAGAGTGTTGTCTCTTTTTAGATTCTTGTACCTAGCATATTTTGTACTCATTTTTTTTAGAGGATAGGAGTTGTTCTAGACTTTGTATTTAACATAAACATCTAGTGAAAGTCTATTTTTAGCCATGAGACTCTCACAAGTTATGATTATATAACTTGTGAAAATTATCTCTTTGTGTCGTTTTTTCGATGCGTTAATTCTTTCAATTATTTTTTAAAGTGGTTATTTTTACGTGTTGTGTCCAGTGTTGCCTAACACTCGGGACAACACTGTATTTTCCAAAACTATCCAAGGCCATTGACAATTTCAATAGTCAATCTGATTAGTTATCTCTCACGAGACTACGTGTCTCGCATGTTAGGGGTGTGCAACAAAATCGAAAAATTGAAAAAATTGGACCAAAACCAAGAAAATCGAACCGAAAAAAATCGAAACCGACAAAACCGAAATGTTAATGGTTTTAACCATTTTAAAACCGAAACTTTCGGTTTTGGTTTCAAATGAAAAACCGAGCCAATAAAATCGAACCGAACCGATATTATTAAAACGACTTGTCATTTTAATATATATATAAATTTCATCTTCTCATCTTGCTTTGGAGTTAAAATTATGCTTACGGTAGTTTAACTATTATTTGTAGTGGCAGGTGGAACACTTAAATTTGTCATGAAAATCTTAAGTACTTTAGTATTGCATCTTCTCTATCTCATCTTGCTTTGCTTTGTTAATGTTAATGAGGGATTAATAAATTTCATCTTGCTGAATGTAACTATCATAATCCAACCATCAATATATGCAAGTTCTTCTCATCTTGTTGAAACCGAACGACACCGAACCAAACCGACACGAAATCGACACCGAATAAAACCGAAATCGAATAAAACCGAAGCTTAATGGTTTTAAAATACAAAAACCGATATCTTTCTGTTCGGTTTCAATTGTAGCCTAAAACCGAACCAAACCGGACCGAGCACACCCCTATCGCACGTGACAACCTCTGCAGAATGAGCAGGTTTACTTTCCTTCTTGATCTTGATCTTTTTCCTGATCTCTACTCTCCTAATTCGGGATTTACCTTATTTTGTTACTTTCTAAAACCTCCGTGACATATTTACTTCATATTTACTTCGTTATCAAGTACTCTCCTAAATAGAGTCTTTGATTCCTTTCTTTTGTGACTCCCATGATCCTATCTTGGTGAGCGAATAAATCACACCTATAAATACAAGGATCATCCCTCGTATTCTTACACACACGTTTTGATAGATTCTCTGTTAGACAGAAGACACAAAAAAACCATAAATCTCTCTCTAAATTCGTTCTTCCTCTCTCTCCTACAAGAGAATTTCAAGCCTTTGTCAATGCTATCCATTGGAAGCTCTCAAATTACAAGATAAACTTCTACACTTTTATATTTTTCGTCTCAACCACTCCTTTTGCTTTTTAAGGGTGTAATCCCATAAAAAAGATTATCACAAAAAAAATAAAAAATCTTATCGTTTTCCTTGAATAAATAATAAGTGACAATTCGTTGAACCAAAAAATTCACTGTTGCTACAAATAGAAATTCAGTTAAATATTCATGTATAAAGTATGTGCAACTTTGCCGAGGGTAATACGATTAGGGATGTAAACGAGACGAACCGAGTCGAGCTTTGGAGTTTCGAGCTCGTATAAAAATTATCGAGCTCAAGCATTTCTCGAGCTTTATCTCGAGACCAGTTTGATCGTTCGAGCTCGACTTGAATCGAGTTGCTCGCGAGTTGTTCGCGAGCTGCTCCTGCTCGAACTCGAGTTTTAACGAGCCGAGTACACACTTAACGAGCCTAGTACGAGCCTAGTTTGAGTCGAGTTTAATTATTAAATATATTATTTTGTATATACATATATTATAGGTATATTATATGTGCTTATTACAAAATAATAATGATTCGAGCTTAAGGAGCCGAGTATAAGTCGAGTTCGAGCCAAGTTCGAACAATAAATTTACGTGTTAACGAGCTTATCGAGTCGAAATCGAGCTCAAGTTATTCGCAAACAAAAATCATTCGAGCTTTTAACGAGCCAAACGAGGCGAGCTCAAACGAGTATATCTCGATCAAAACTCGTCGAACAAACGAACCGAACTCGAGCCGGCTCAATGACAAAACGAGCTTAAAAAATCGATTCGAACTCAAGCTTGAGTTCACCTCGAGGCTCGAGCCCACTCAAACTCGAACTTTTACGAGTTGAGACCGAATCGAGCTCAAGCCGGCTCATTTTATCTAACAACCCTAAATACAATAATTGATGTGGACCTAACCGATAAGAATAATATATTACAAATTACCTATCCCAATTTGATTTTCTCCAAAAAAAAAACAACAATTTGTTTTTTGAAAGAGCCTAAATATCTAAATGCGTCAATGGATTTATAAACCACGTGTAAGGATATGCTCTGATACCATCTTAAAGTCTGAGGTTTCACCTTAAAATTAATTGATACTAAGGGGAGTGACCCAGAATCTTTATATATTATAGGCAAGGTTTATCAATTCCGACGTAGGATAATATCTATAACACTTCCAACAAAATGCCTCACGAAACGGTCCTATGTTCCTTGGCTAACCATCCATTCTTTTCTTGTTGATATTACAGTGGATGAACTCTCTCCTCTCTCTCTCTCTCTCTCTCTCTCTCCCCCCTTCTCTTTCTCTCTCTCCGTCCGACTCTTAACCTTCACCGCCCTGCATGGCAGATAATTTGATTTCTAATTCACACAGCCGTGGCAAGCTTCGCCTAGGAAGCGTCTGTAAAGCATGTAAATCCCTTGTCTTAAGGCGTCATGCCCACAAGAAATCATCTCTCAGCAATCTCCAACCCCAAGATCATGACCATCAACCCGTCGCAAAGGTACATGATCATATATCCGCGCGCACACACACGCATGTATATGCATACATATAAAAGGGCAAACCCCGCCATATATATATATATACATATATATATATATATATATAATTCATAGAAGAATGTCAATCTTGATGTGGATTCCTAGAATTGTTTCATATTTCAAGAAACCAAAGCTATTCAATCTGATCTGTATATATATCTACAATTTACACACATTGTTGACATTCATGAAGAATTATTGATGTATTCATTCATGTCATATGTCTTCTCATCTTCAAACCAAGAAAGATTGCAATCTTCCTAATGTATGCATGTATATATGAAATTTTTATGCTTCAAGTGCACCAAACCGATGATTTCAGGTCACTGACAATGAAAAACACGAAGACAAATTGATGAAAGACCTGCGAAACATAGAAAACCTGGAAAATTACTTTGCATCATCATCATCATCACCTTCTCCTCTCTCGGGCCCCGCTCATCTCAAAAGAGCAGCGAGTACTAACCCATCAAGAAGTAGAAGTGCGAGTCCTTTTTCATCATCAGGGTCTTTTTCAAGAAGTGGGTCGAGCCGGAGGGGTAGTACCCCTACACGGACCACCCCAATCACACTCCTAAAGAGTTTGAGCCGGAGAAATGTTGATTCAACGTCCTCCGTCCCATCCCCTTCCCCATCTGCAGATCCTCTCTCTAGATGTGTAAGTAAGAGGAATTCCACAACTATAATGTATTCTAACTCAAATGGGTTGGTAAAACCTCCCAACATGGAGAAGCAGCTCGAGTGCACCCTTGAGGAGTTGTGCTTTGGATGCATCAAGAAGATTAAGGTCACTCGGGATGCAGTTACAAATGACGGGTGCGAACACTTTTCATCTGCTAGTAATCATTTCGCTTAAACCATATTGCTGGCTATCTAAATTTTTTTTTTTACAAGTCACAACTCCATTTCCTATAGATGAGAGCTACCCAGTTCAGAAGATCCTTACCATATAAACCCCATCCTACAAAAACTCTAGTTTTCATGCTTAACGCAACAGAGGCATGTGTATATGTATTTGCACATATATACTCCCTCCGTCCCGTAATACTTGACACAGTTACTGTTCCGCACGGGAATTAAGGAAAAAGTAAAAAGGTTGATGTGTTGTGAGTGTAGATAGTTAAGTAGGAGAGAGAATGAGTGGAGAGAATAGTAAATTATAATGGTGTTGTGAGTATTAAAATAATGTAGGAGAGAGAATGAGTGGAGGGAATAGTAAAGATTCTTTGCCATTTTAGGAAGTGTGACTTATCAGTGGGACGCCCAAAATGGAAAAGTGTGTCAAGTATTGTGGGACGGAGGGAGTATATGTGTGTGTGTGTGTGTATATATATGTATGTATGTATGCATGCATGCATATAATATATGTATATATGTATGCATGCATATATATAAATATATATGCATATATAGCAATACATGTATTTACTATGATGCTCTGACCCTTCAATTTTGCCAATGTACTTATGTCCACGGGACATGGGTGTCGGTGTAACTATTTTACTTACATTTGGTGTAATATCTTAATTTTCTTGTAGGATCCGACACTCGGATCCATATATGTGTCAGACACTCGTACGAGTCGTACCCGAGTTCGAGCATCATAGTACATGTATACACATGCACACACATATATGTATATATGTATATGTACCAATGCTAAGTTACTTGTATGTTCATTCTTGCAGGCAAATAGTACAAGAAGATGAAATGCTAACAATAAAAGTGAAACCAGGATGGAGTAAAGGAACAAAGATAACGTTCGAGGGGATGGGGAATGAAACACCAGGAACTCACCCGGGAGACATAACCTTTGTGATTGCAGAGAAACGGCATCCGTTGTTTACAAGAGAAGGAGACGATCTGGAACTGGTTATAGGACTTCCTTTGGTAAAAGCCCTAACTGGTTGCACCCTTTCGATCCCTTTATTAGGCGGAGAGCACATGAGTTTGGCCATGGACGACATCATATCCCCTGGCTATCAAAAGATCATTGCAGGACAAGGCATGCCATTGCCAAAAGAACAAGGGAAAAGAGGAAACCTGGTAATCAAATTCCTTGTCGAGTTTCCTGAGGAACTGACAGACGAACAAAAATCAGATGTTAATAGTATTTTGAAGAATTCTTGTTGATTGCTTTGCATAAGGAGCCTGAAAAGGTTTTTTAAACAATCACAGTAACAAATCCATGCATGTAATATGCACAAGATACATCATATACCTGTTAGATAAATGTACATTCACATGTAAGTATATTTCTTGTTGCTTGATTGGTCACAAGACTATACCACCTGGTAAATAAAAGACTCGAAAAAACGCAATAAAAAGGACAAAGAAAGAATATAGAAGTCTCATAATGCAAATTTCTTTGTCAATAAACTGGCAAGTTCTGATTTCTGAATATGAAATCCAATCATTTAGAAATCACTTGTATGAGCATCTCCATAATGATATACACCTTAAATTACAGAAACATATTGGAAAAGATATACATAATAAAACGAGGAAAAATTGTTTTTGTATACACACTCATCCAGCATGCATGTGGCTGAGGCTTGACGCAAAACAAGGATGATGTTAGCAATGTTGCGGCTAGCAGAAATTCCAGAAATTGTTCTTTCAGCTCTCCCCAGAGACTTAGATTTTAGACCAACCGAAAATAGCACGAAAGATGCCAATGATATCTCCGTCTAAAAGAGCCTTAAGAAATCTCAGCTTTCCAGGTGTGTAAGGAGGGTACCTTGCAGCTGCATCACCCATAAAGCTTCTGTGCAAGACTGCCTTCTTGTGACTGAAAGTATCAAATGAAAACTTGCCATGGTATGCACCCATTCCACTTTCCCCTACTCCACCAAATGGTAAAGTTTCTACGCAAAGCTGCAAAATTATAATTCACATGAGATATGATTTGTGAGTAAATGGATGAATCTCTGAACTGGTTTGTGTCTCTGTGCATTAGTATTTTCGACTTTGTGACTCAACAAGTAGAATATATACACTAACAAGGGCTGAGAAATGTACAATAAACTTTTGGATGCATTCTTTATGTTCCTTTTTTTATACTCATCCCCTGTTCAATCATTTTCACAAATTAAAAGGGGGTAAAATAAAATTTGGTGTATTTTTTTCTTTACACAAATGGGGGAAAGATTCAATAAATTGCACTAAACCCCTAAAGTTTTAAAACGCTTGCACTATTAATTTTTTTTAATCAAATGGGGACGACTGCCCCCATTAACATAACATATCTCCGCCAGTGCCGAGAAATGTACAATAAACTTTGAGGGCGAGCCTTGGCGCAACGGTTAAGTTGCTCCTTTGGTGACCATAAGGTCACGGGTTCGAACCTTGGCGAACAGCCTCTTGGCAATTGTCAGGGGAAGGCTCTAGCAAATGGTTCCCTCTCCCAACCCCCGCAAGGCGGGGAGCGCTTGACGCACCGGGGTTTGCCCTTTTTTTTTTTTTTATCCCTTGTTCAATCTCGATAGTCAATACCCAGACATAGATGCTCCTTGTGCACAACTACGTCTTTGATTCAAAATTCTTATCTAGTATGTTCACCTAGTACTCTAATTAACTCCACAAAATCCTCATCCCAACTGCTTGGCAGCCATACTAATTTGTCAGACTGTTCAGTTTTGAAAAATAAAGTTTCTGTTAAGCTAAAGCCTAATAAAACTTCCTGCACTACCTCTATCCATATTTCAGACATGTTAATGGAAGCACAGAGTAGAATATAGCAAGAACACTCAGGTTCTATCGTGAGTAAGTAATTTAATCTTACACGCCATTTTTTTAAATATAATTTGGGGTGATATAATGCGTACAAGAAGCCTTGCTTATCCGCTTTTGAACAAAAACTCTTACTCAATATAGCTTTGACAACGGGCAATCTTTGCGAATCAGTGATACTATGTAACTATGTAATCATACCACCAAAGAGAATACATTGACAAGGTCAATGGAAAGTTATCGATAAGGTGTCACAAACTATCAGAGACTATTAAATTAATCCGGGTTAGAAATGCATCAAAGGCAATTTCCTTTTCCCCCTTAGAGGTCCACATTTGGGAAGTTACATATTTACGATCTACATCAGTACGCGTTGACATCTTTTAGTTCTGCATCGAGCTTGTTTATATTAATAATGTGGATAAACTTAAAACATTTTTCGGAAATGAATCTTAAGTGGAATACTTTAAGAAATAAGTGCAGTAGTCTTTGAGTAAAACAGGAGTATATATAATGTTTAATATGCACATGTACGTGTGTGTCTGGGTACAGTTGTTTCAATATGTATTTGAAAAGTTTTTAAGGGTACAAGTTCAGGAATAATTACGTGTAAGGCAATATCATTGGTTACTAAACCCCCTGCAGAAACCTTTCTCACAAACTCCTCCTTGAGCTTCTTGTTGTTGGTGAACAGATAAGCTGCAAGCGGCTTTGATCTCAAGTTGATGAAATCAAAACCATCTTCGACTTTCTCAACCTTCAGAAACCAAAATAATGATACTATCACAATTTATGTACTTGAAAACTTCATCAAGTACTTTACCAACATATAGAAATTATGCTATGAAAGCTGAATTCCATAAATTTTCTGGTTCATAGCACCATCCAATTAGCTTGATCTTATGTACTCCTTCCGTACCCAAAGAGGCACAAAATTGGTCTTTTACGGGAATTAAGGAGAGTGTATAGTGGAATAAGTGTTGTGAGTATGAAAAGTGAGGTAGGAGAGAGAAAGTGGGTAGGGAATAGTAAGTGGATAGTTATTGTGAGTATGACAAGTGTATGTCATTATTATGCAACTGGCACAACAGGTAGTTTGCATTTTTTGGAGTGCGCCTTTTTAAATGGGACACCCAAAATGGAAATTTGTGCCTCCTCGGGTGAGACGGAGGGAGTACATGATAAATGTTCAAGTGTATGTCATTATTATGCAACTGGCACAAGTAAAAGAAGAATCCCTGCTAACGACTTGTCTATATTTTTACCGTGATAATAGGAAGTAAAGGGCCAAAGATCTCCTCAGTCATAATCAGCGAGTCTTCTGGGACATCTAGCAAGATGGTTGGAGAAATCTTTCTGAATCAAAAGGAAAAGTATCACATTAAGATGTGAATAATTCACGTCCACGCAGCTTAACTCTTAACTCTTAAACCGGAAAGCATGAGGTAAGTACAACTCACAGGTTGCTCTTGTCTCTTTGACCACCGTGAATTATCTTCCCAGACACCTTATCATCGTCCAATAGATTGGTCAGGCGAGTAAAGTGATTGGAACTCACAATTCGAGACAGATCTGGTGATTTTAACGCATCTTCTCCATAGAACTTCTTCAACTCATGTTTCATAGCATCTATCTGTAGAATCAGCGGCATCAGTGGACCGAATAACCTCAGCATGTTTATATTTCTCTTTAAAAAATAGCCATCCTTACCAACACTGGAGCAAAATCTTTAGTTGTTATAACATAATCAGGAGCAATGCAGGCTTGTCCATTGTTGCAACCCCACTTGCCAACAATTATACGCTTTGCCGCAACCTTTGAAAACACACACAAAGTAAATTCATCACAAAGGTATAAAGATAACAGCCATGGGACCATGTATGAGAACTAAAGAATCTGGACTCCCAACTCTGTTGTGCAAGAAAATAAAAATCTAAAACTTAAAAACCACTCACTTTTAAATTGATGCTAGAATCAACCACAACAGGACATTTTCCACCAAGTTCCAAGACTACAGGCGTTAGATGCTTTGCGGCAGCAGCCATGATGATACGCCCCACTCTCCCATTTCCTGCAAAGGTGGTTCCTTGATTATTAAGTATGTACATGTGGTAGTTATCAGAATCATAAATCCTATAGTACTCCCTCCGACCCATAATAAATGTCGCATTTGACTTGTCAATGTTTTTAAGGAATGTGCTTTACTTGTTTGTACATTGCTTGTACAATGGTAAATTGTACTAAGACACTTTCCTAATTTACAAATGCAACATTTATTTTGGGACGGGGTAAAAAGGAAAGTGCGACATTTATTATGGGATGGAGGGAGCATAATTTAACTTCCCCAAACAAACTATTATATTAGTTGGTTATTTAACACTGCCCTTCCTCTTATAGCTTGAACATTTGATACATTGCTTGCTTGCCCTGGTACCCAGTTATGCAAGAGATTGGGCTCAAATCATCCAATTGCTTTTCTGCAAACATACACCACCGTGTACCAAAAAAAACATACACCACCTCAGCGACCAACTAATATTGTTTGTCTGTGTCCATGAAGTCACCATAGCGAGTGTTATAAAATGATATACAATTCGGAACCTCTCTGTAATATCTTAAGCTTTATACGAGTTTGTTACTTGGGTCTAAAATGTTCGCTACTCTCAAAAGGCTATTTCTGCTACAAAATCTCACCCCCAGTAAAAATGTAATTCATCTTTAGAAGACAATAATGTTACCAATAGCTTCACGTTTTCCATTATCATACCCAGCGTATAGATTGAAAAAATGCAAACAAAAGATCCCTGAAAGAGCACGCCACTATAGGATATGATAGTATGCAAGCAAACAGTTATTGTGGTCCAACAATACAGAAATTTATCTAAAATAATCTGTCATGCAGGAATATACGGTAAGAAATGATGATAAGAACCTGTATATAATATCTTGTCCCACTTTTGAGCAAGTAGAGCTGATGTTTCAGGAACAGCACCCTCAACAACTCTTATTGCGGAGCTATCCAAATATTTTCCTAAATAGTTTGCAAGCAATGAAGATGTGGCTGGAGCTACTTCTGAAGGCTTCAGAACCACAGCATTGCCAGCTGCAATAGCTCCAATGACTGGGTCAAGAGATAATACTGTCAAGAATATCACAGCAAGAAAACAAGTTACTCCCGGTACAAACCAAGAACATAAAAAGATTTAGATTATCGACCAGTAGGACTAACAATGCACCTTAGCTTAATAAAAGGAACACAAATTTAAAGTGAAGTTTATGCACAAGTATTGAAAAGAGATGGAAGACTGCTTTTTCGATGAACTTTGAATTTCGTTTAAAGGTGCAACAGATTTGTGCCCAGTCAATTCCCTGAGATAGCTACGTAACAAACAAGGAGACTACCAAATTCAGTTAAACTATTCCTGTGATATGACATTCATTTGTTCCCCCTACCAGGTATCATTTCAGCTAGAAGTCCCAACTGAGCAAATATAGTCTTCTCCCCTTCATGCCACATAAAATATACACACATTGACTTAGATATGAACCCATGTGCCCTTCAAGCTGATATATACATCAATTCCTCAATGTCAACCTTCCCCCTCCCAACCCCCACCCAAGTTATAGACTTAAATTTTATTCAGTTCAAGTGATGGCTCAATCAATTTTTAATTCCAGTTCTGCTCGAACAAAATCTTCAATCTATCTTGTTCATTGATTGGAGATAATCAAAGTAATGGGGATATCAAGCACGATAAAAGAGTGAGCATGCTCAGTTGCAGTTTACAAGACTATTTGCAAAAAAAGAAAGGAAGGAAATCAAATATTGCAACTGAAAAATACTTGCAAATCAATCTTGCTGGGTGATCTTTTTTCAAGGATCTAGGCGAGGATAATCAATGGAACATAAAAAGAGAATATATAAATACAATGCATTTTTTTATCATGCATAGGAATCTTCAGTAAGTTTGACAGAAGAGTCTTCGGTTAAGAACGAGGAGAAGGCTTAGTCGTAATTAGTCTACAAGATAATGAAAGCATTCATACAGAATAACTACATCATTCCACTTTGCGGTGAGAGTAAATGGAACTAAACATATGAACATGCAAGTTAAAGTTAAGAAGTCGGCAATTATAGGTATGAAGAGAGATCTATTTGAGCAGTGTCTTTGTTTTGAATACGATAACCTTCTCGAGTAAGTAACAAATAATTAAGAAAATGATGATAGTTGTGCCTTCGACATACAGAATGGGTAGTTCCATGCTGATATGACTAATACGACACCCAAGGGTTCAGTCACTATTTCTGCTGATGCCGGAAAGACGGTAAGAGAGGTTTTAACCTGCAAAGAAAAAATCAGTAGATTTGTATCATATAGTAAACACTTATCAAGATAGGATGGCTAATAAAATTCCAAAGTAGAGAGAAATATGAAAAAAAATACTTTTTCTGGTTTCATCCAGTTTTTTAGGTCCTTAAGTGCCAGCCTACAAGTGGCCTTCATCAGAGAAATCTGTAGAAATTGAATTACATCAGTCAACTTCGCATGATAATAATTTTGATCAGTGCTAGATGTTATACAAGCTACATAAAGTTTTGGAACCAAAACCAGCTCAACAGTCGACTTGAGCAATGTGTTTGATGGTCCATGAGTAAAGCTGTTGTAAACTCTTGGTGCTTCTTAGGTTTTTGAGTGGAAAGACATTCAAATAACACGAGGTTTTAAACTAGTCATTTTCTCTATAAACTTTTCCAGAAAAATCCCCATCCTCCTCTCTAAAACAACTTATAACAATTAGAAATGCCAGAGAATTTAATGTGTGAAATTCAGACTGGTGAGTCTTAATTAGAAAGAGATACGGGTGGTCAATAGTTTCATAACATAACAATTCTGATTCTAAAGCTGAAAACAACCACCCTTCTGACAAGGAATTCCTTCATAGGAGTAAAATATATGGAACATAAATGTACCAAGACAGTCTGGCAATGCAATACCTTCAGTGCCAGTGTTATATGTTTCTCTCCAGCTCCAGGACAATATGCTCGAAAATATAACCAAAGTATGAAGATTTCCAATCTTAGAAAGTACAATTGTCACAAGAAGTTGGTTTACATGCTATAATAAATGCATTTACAAATATCTATTGGACAAATTAATTGTGCTAATAATAAATGACTTGAGAAGACTGGTATGGTTCCTACTTCCTAGGAACCTACTAGTTGTCCTGCTTTGAACCATGAATGTAAACATAATTTCTTGCGAAAATTAATGCTGATAAAAATGGTATCAAAACCACATGGAGAAAACAGAACACAATAAAATAAAGACGATATCAGCAACATAGTAATATACATGACAAAACAGACTGCTACATTAACTGTGCAATTCCTAGGATTAGGAGTAATAAACTGAAAATAGACAAAACGGATTTACCACCAAATAGGACAAAGAAAGTGCTTTAGACAGCCAATTGTTTTTCCAATTTGATGACTCGACGACCATAACCAGGGCAATGCTAGAGGCAAAAAGATGAAACAAAATCACAAAAAAATCGTGACTGGGGAACTTCATGAGGGACTTACGGACAACAAATCCAATCTTTTAATGAAAAAAATATTTTTTATAGGCAATAAGAAGGCATAATTATCACTAGTTTCAAAATGTCTCAAATCTCCATAACTGCTTCACACAAAAGCAACACAGTCAAACCCAAAAGAAAAATCACTACAAAAAGGATAAATAAATTCCCCTATCCAAAATCAGCAGTTAATGACTTCAACTACCCCAACACTTAACATCTGACCAATTAATTCAGTCAATAGTTCCTGAAGATCAATAATGAAACAATTCTACAACACACATACCCCACACATGTCTTTTTCTCATTTCAATAAATAGCAATTTTATCACATGCCAAAAATTATACTCCCTCCGTCCGAAAAGTTTGTCCCACTTTATTTTCATAATCAACTCAATCGAACTTTGACCATAATTTGACAAAAAATCTAGATATCTCTATGTTATTCTAAAAAAAATTATTGATAATAACAATTTAAGAATTGCGATCGAACTTTGACCATAATTTAATAAAAAACTAGATATCTCTGTGCAATTCTAAAAATTGTAATCGATGATATTCCAAATGGTAAAACAATACCAATTTTTAGAATTGCATAGATATATCTAAATTTCATAAAATTGTAGTGAAAGTCCGATTGAGTTGAACATAAAAAATCAAAGTGAGATAAACTTTGAGAAATGGAGAAAGCGAAAGTACAATATTTAGAAACTTGATGATTCAAATGTTGTATGTATTGATAAGCAGGCAAAATTAAACTAAATAGAAAAAATGAAATTACGAAGTGAAAGTTGACCTCGTGAATGAAGGATTCCATTTCGGATTTGGCTAGGTCAGAAAAAAGAGCATCAGAAATCTCCTTCACATGAACGTCGGCGATCATCAACAGGCTATTCAACTGAGCCACTCTCCATTCATAACTCTTAGTCTTACCGCTAACGAAACTGCCTCTTAGCTCCTTCACCATCAAACTCGCCGCCTTTTCATCAAACACCTCGCTCACCTTCTTCTCTTCCTCCGTCGTCCCCATTAACACAGTCTCTCTCACTACAAGCAACCGCCGTCGCCGGAAAGAGTACAAAATCAATGAGATAAATACAAATTACGTGTATAAATAGATCTCCGGCGGGAGGAGAGAGGAAAGGGCGGAAATAGCGTGGTATACTGATCCACTGCCGCCGGCAGAATCTGTATAAATATATAGGGAGTGAAAATGACAGAAATATTTGCGTCACGCCAGTGGTCGTTTTACCATTAAAATAGAAGTAGTTTTTACTTGCGGATAAATAATAATCGATGCAATCAAATCAGTAATATATTTTCGGTCAATCGACCAACATACTTCCTCCCCTCCGTCCCATAAATCTTAAGAAAACTTTTTATTTTGAGCGTCCCATAAGTCTTAAAAATTTCCAAAATGGAAACCTTAAATCATTATTCTCTCCACTCATTTTTTTTCCTACATTATTTTAATACTCACAACACATTATAATTTACTATTCCTTCCACTCATTCTCTCTCCTATTTAATTTTTCACACTCACAACACTTCTTCCACTCACTCTCTCTCCTAATACTATAATAATATTCCTTAATTTCCGTGTCAAATAGAATCTTCTTAAGCTCTATGGGACGGAGGGAGTATACTCTCTCCGTTGCAGCCGAATTGATACTTATTTTTTTTTTATCCGTTCCAATCCAATTGAAACTGTCCAAAGTGGAAGGAAATCTTCACTATTTACCCCACTCTTTCTCTCGCCTATTTTACTTTTACACTCACAACATTCTCTCTCCTAACTATTCTTTCCACTCATTCTCTCTCCTATTTTACTTTTACACTCACAACATTCTCTCTCCACTTTTTCTCTCTTACTTTTCCTTAACCTGTGTGCCCAAATTTTTGGTATCTATTCGACTGAGACGGAGGGAGTACATAATAATAGTTTACTCATTTGCTTCAAATAATGCTACGTACTCTTTAGTATCTAAAAAATGTAACGTAATTTTTAAGTGGTTATCAAATAATGCAATCAAATTCTTTTTTAACTAACGGTGTTATTTTTTTAATGAAATGATGATGTATCAAGATGTTGAAATTCTATCGAATGTTGACGTGAAAACTAACTTCTCCATCATCCCAATCTCTCCGAGGGAAGAAAAAAAGGGCATTAACGCTCCTTAAATATTTAGTTCGTGTTAATTTCGACACAAGGTGTTGACTATATTTAACGTCATCCATTTTTTAACTTGAAAATTGCATTATATGAAAAAAGTTATAAAAGTACGCTGTATTTTTTAGATACTAAAAACTATGTTGCATTATTTGATGCAAAGTAGTAAAGTACGTTACCTATAAGAGCATGGGCATCCGCATGTAGGGGCAGCCCCTCCTTGACAATTTTTTTTTTTTTTTTGGTACTATATTATGTAATACAATTTTCTTTAAAAAAATATTTATATGTATTGTGACTATACTTTCTCCATTTCACTAAAATTACATTTTTATTTTAAACACAAAGATTAAATGTAATTGGGTTGTGAGTATAAAAAGTGAGATATGAGAGAGAAAATTGGTAGAAAAGTGTAACTTTTAATGAGACATTTGATAAAGAATTTAACGTTTAGTGGGATGGAGGAAGTATATTTTGAAAAAAAAAATGTTTTATATTTATAATTTTCTTTTAATAGATGTGATTTGTAGACGTTAAATAAATATACATGTTGAACTTTTTGATATGTGCAATTATGTTATATGTGTGTCGAATTGTATAAGACACCAATGAATGAATTATTGGCACCATTAAAGCAGATAATTTACTATGTTTAAAATTGTACTCCGGTATGGAAAAATACATCAATTTTTTTTTTCGGGGGTTCCTTCACTCCAAAATTTCTTGCCCCCCCCCCTCACTAAATTTCTGGCTCCGCCACTGTATAAGATTTATTATCTCATATATTTTTACACGTCATTTTGTATTTATCCTTTTGTAAACTTATATTGTAGCCAAATTCTTGTGAAAAACTAGTTTTTCGATAACATAAGAAAAAACTAGTTTTTAAATACTAAGCCTAACTAATAAGAGGGATGAACAATGATGAAAACTAGTTTTTTCATAATATTTTGAGAAAACTAGTTTTTCACAAGACCTACTCCCTTTTTATCGAAGAGGAAATGAGTGAGTGTGTGTATTATTATTATTATTATTATTATTATTATTATTATTATTATTATTATTATTATTATTATTATTATTATTATTATTATTATTATTATGTGAATGAAAGAAAATATATATGTACACCCTCTAACTGAAAGTGCACAAATATTAAAATTAAGGAGAGATTATAAGTATGAATAATATTACGGGCACAAAATAGTTATAAAAACTTGCTAACAAAATCTTAGGTGTAATAATTTTATTGATATTTTTAATTAGAGTGTAGCGGGTTCACTATCGATTCAACCTATAAAATATTGCCAACTCATTTTATTATCAAGATTTTGTGACTTTCTTTTGTTTCTCTAGCATTGTTCTATAAGTAATAAGTATTACTCCCTCAATATCGATTTAAGATTTTACTTTTATTTTTAGTTCATTTCAATTATATATTGCAATTTTTATGCATATAAATCAAGCCAAAAACTTATAAAAAACGTGTTTTTTGTTAACTTAACAAAAAACGTGTTTTCCCTTCAACGGACGGAGGCTCTCACACACACTCACAGACAGACACTCATTCTCACCCTTTCTCTCTCTATCCGTTAACTCCTTCTCTCTCTCCTCTCTCTCTCTATACGCAGCAACCAATCCTCCATTGCCGCTCCCTCAATCATCCCCTTCACCTCAACCTAACCTAGCTCTCCCTCACCGGCGACCTCACCCAAACCAATTCCTCCTCCCTCAATCGTCTTATTCACTTCAATCCCACCTCTCCTACTCCGGCCAAATACAAATTAGCATCAACCAATTATGTATAATCAAGCAACATGATCATTTCGCATGGAAGAAAGCCGAAATTCGATTGAATAATGAATAACGGCGGTGAAGGTTTAGAGAGGAACTTACGCCGGGACGGAATTAGACGAACCGACGGCGGAAGATTGATCCGGTGAAGATAAATTGAGAGATTCAAGGTCGTTGGAGGGAGGAGGATTCTCCATTGCGCTATCTGTCAACTTGGACCCGACCGAGATTTGGGAAGAGGGATTTGGGAGGCCGGCTCGTTGATTTTGAAATGCCGCCTAAGTGATTTTGAATGCCGCACACGTTTTCATGAATGCCCGTTAATGTTTTTTTTTGAATGCACCAATAATTATTATTGATTTTGAATGCCACCACATTTTTGTGAATGCCAAGACATGATTTTGGAATGCCGCCTATGTTTTTGAATGCCAAAGAAAATGATTATCGTTGTTTTTGAGTGCCATGTAGACATTTGAGTGCCGGTGTACGTGATTTTGAATGCCATCCATGTTTTTGAATGCCTGCTTGTGTTTTTGAGAGCCGGCAGAAAATATTAGTGTAACAAAGTGCCAATGGTGTTAGTGTAACAGAGTGCCAGTGTGAAGAGTGTCCGTTCATGTATAAAAGTGCCCGTATAAAAGTGCAGCCGGCTTAACAAAGTGCCGCTACACCGGCACTTTGTTAAATTGGTACTGGCACTTTTTTCACCGGCATTTTGTGATACGTGGACTGACACTTTATCACACGGCGCATTGCTAAATGTACACTGGCATAAACGAAATCAGTAATTACAAAAATGCCACCGTTTATTTTGAACATGGTTGCCAGTAATTATAAAATTGCCACCGCTTAATTTGAAAACACGTTTTTTCATATCTTAAGAAAAAACTAGTTTTTTATAAGACCAACTCATAAATCAATATCAATAAATTTTTAATATATTTTTAAATATATTTTTTTGAGTTTTTATGCATATAAATCAATATCAATAAATTATCTACCAATTAAACCCAACATTTTGGTATAGCAAACTTAACGATTTTGATTGGCCAAGCTACAAAAGTACTACTCCCTACTCAAAATAAATATCTACTATTATAAAGAAAAATTGTTTCTAAATGATTATTTCATCAAATTTTTACCACTTAATATATAATTGTAAAACTAAAAAAAGCAGTAGTAAGTATATTTATCATTTTAGCCATTTGTTTTATAAAAATAATAGGTGAATAATCAATTTATTAAATGCAACGTACTTTTTAAAGCATAAGGTTCCATCTTAAAATCAATTGTGCTAAGTGGAGAGGCCTATGATCTTTATATATTATAGGTAGGGTTTGTCAACTCCCAATCCAATGTAGGATAATATTTCTAACACACTTCCTCACATATAGCCGGGATTTGTCAAATGCTTACAACGTGGACTTACTAATCGGGTGGCGCGTAGTAACATCGTGTGCCGTTGGGCCTTCACATGTAATAGAATTGCTCTGATACCATCTTAAAGTCCGGAATTTCACCTTAAAATCAATTGGTGTAAAGGGAAGTGACTCATGATCTTTATATGTTATAGATAAAATTTGTCAATTTCCGATGTAGGATAATGTCTCTAACATTACTTGTTAAATTCGTTTTAAATAATGCAATTTTCATTTCAAATAATACAATATATTATAAGTATATTGCATTATTTGTCATTGTTGGAAATGGGTTTTAGAAACAAGGTTTGACCAAGTTTTGACCCAATTTTCAAATAGGTTTCATTTATTGATTAATGAAATAAGTTACAAAATTATAATCTACATTTGTTGTAGATTAAGAAAATGCATTTATTTACTCAAAACCATTTCCGGGTGAATGAGAAATTAATGGCTAAAGATTGTAACTTGAAATGGGAAAATGAAGAGTTTATGGGATATAAAGAAGTTATCCCACATTGCTTAGAGATAGAAAGTAAAGCAAGTTTATAAGTGGATGCAAACAAGGAGGAGGCATCAAGTTGTTCCTCCTTGGGCCAACCTAGGTGGATCATTGGACCAACCATGCAAGGTGCAGCCCAATTGTGCCAGTTTTATACTAGCTCAATTTGGACCACACCCTCGAAGCGCGCGAAGCGCGCGAAGGGCGGAATGGGCGATTTAGGGCGCACTTCGGACTGGACTGGGCCGATGCAGTGCATGGTGCGGTTGGGCCTAGGCCCGTACGGATTGGGCTGGGGCGGTTCAGGTCTGGGTCGGACCGTGGATGCAGTGCTGTGAGGGTGCAAGCCGGAGCGATGAACTGTGTCAAGGGGTTGGAATGGTTCATGGAACCGGTTCAAAGAGGTGTGGCGAGATCCGGCAGATCCGAGCCCTTCACCGAGAATCCGATCCGACAGAATCCACCTGCTACCAATAGTGCCTATTCCCAAAAGGCACCCCAACTCTTCATTATCTATAAATAGTCCCCTTCGCTGTCAATCATTCATTCCATCATTCAAATGAGTAAGCATTCAATAGTAATTAGAGAGAGAAAGCATATTCAAGCATATAATATTCCTTTCAAGTCCGTAAGTTTCAAATAGCTTAGTTTGTTCGCCGAAGTCGTTAGTTTGAAGTGCTTCTACTAACGATTGTAAAGTCGTTGCATCTTACGAGAAGATTGTCAAGAATCGTTAGCACTTGCTAGCAAGGGGCAATTACTTCTTACGGAGATTGTGTCTAACACAAGCCTCGACTCTCTGCATTCCCGGTTTAATTCAGTTTTTCCGGTTTTCATTTCTTTTCCCGGTTTTGTTATTTTCAATTATTTTCTTAAAGAAAGCCTTTTCGAATTTCCGTTATATTTTCCTAACAATCGTAAGAAGTAATTTTACGTTTTCTTAAGGAAATGTCGACTGGAAATAAAACCTCTCAGTTCTTCAGGGTTACCCACACTCATCAGACAAATGCAACGAACCAGATTGTTGTGCCCGCTCTGGTTCAGAATTATCCAGCACTTGGCGAGGAAATAACGAAGTTCGAAGGTGCGGACTTCAAAAGCTGGCAACAGGAGATGTTGTACCTCCTAACCAACCTTGGTTTGAAGATGTTCGTTGAACAAGGTATCCCCGCTAGTTGGGATGATGATTCAGATCCGCAAGGACGGATAGCCACAGAGGCATGGAATCATGGAAATCTCATAAGTAAAATGTACATATTGAGTGGGGTAAGTAAAGCCTTATATCGCAGTACTGTCTCGTGGAGACACCCAAGGAGTCATGGAACTCATTGGAACGGGTCTACAAGAGTCAAGAGACCGACTCCAGAAATCAAGCCACCATTATTGAAAGGCTGAATGGGCTTGATTTAGAAGCAATGGTGTGTGAAACCGTTGAAGCCACCTTAGCAAATTTCGAAGACACCAGTAATAAATGGTGGATAGACACTGGAGCTACCCGCCATATATGTGGTAATAGATTTTGCTTTTCGTCATACACTCCTATCAGTGGAAACAAAGTGTATATGGGAAACGGTGTCACTTCCAACATCATGGGATTTGGAAAGGTTATACTGAAGATGTCTTCAGGCAAAGAGCTAACTCTCAAGGATGTGCTGCATGTCCCAGACATTCGCAAGAACCTGGTTTCCGGATCGCTGTTGAGTATGGCTGGATTTAAACTAGTGTTTGAGTTAGAAAACTTTGTATTGACCAAGAATGATATGTTTCTTGGAAATGGGTACCTTGAAAAGGGCCTATTCAAAATGAATGTAAGATGTATTATCCGCATTAAAGCGAAGAATGAAGAGTTTGTTTCTTATGTCTACCTGTTGGATAGTCCTAATCTATGGCATGATAGATTAGGTCACGTGAATTACAACACAATTAAGAAGTTAGTGAGTCAAGAATTAATTCCCATGAATAAATTCAATTCAACTGACAAGTGTGAAATTTGCGTTGAAGCGAAAATGACTAAGTCATCATTTTCTTCGGTGACAAGAAACACAACACCTCTTGAGTTAGTTCACACAGATATTTATGATCTAAAGTTAGTGCAAACTCGAGGTGGGAAAAAGTATTTCATTACTTTTATAGATGATTGCACTAAATATTGCTATGTATATCTCTTGAGAAGTAAGGATGAAGCAATAATGGCTTTCCAAACTTATAAGAATGAAGTTGAGAATCAACTTAATGTAAAAATTAAGAAGATTCGAAGCGATAGAGGAGGAGAATATGTCGCTCCGTTTGAAGGATTATGCTGGGAATCCGCATCATTCATCAAACCACAAAGACCATATACACCTCGCCTAACGGAGTAGCCGAACGCAAAAATCGTACTCTTAAGGAGATGATGAATGCACCGTTAATCGCTCAAAGCTTACCTGATAACTTGTGAGGGGAAGCCATACTCACATCCAACAACATTCTTAATAAGATACCCAAGAAAGGAATTGATAAGACACCTTACGAATTATGGAATAATCGTAAGCCGTGTTATAAATACCTTAAAGTGTGAGGGTGTCTAGCTAAGGTTGAGGTACCTAAGCCAAAGCAAATAAAGATCGGTCCCAAGACAGCTTGATCGCATCTTTATTGGATATGCCAAGAATAGTAGTGCCTATCGGTTTATAGTGCACAAGTCGGACATTCCTGATATGAATGAAGGAATGACGATAGAATCAAGGAATGCATCATTCTTTGAAAATATCTTTCCTGCTAAGGATAGGAAAGATACAAGTTCTAATAAGAGAACTCATGAAGCTACAAATGGTCCATCTCGAGAAGAAGATGAAGGACCTAGACGTAGTAAGGGGGCAAGAGTGGAAAAGTCTTTTGGTCCTGATTTTCAATCATATATGTTAGAAAATGAACCAGCTACTGTTAAAGAAGCATTATTCGGTCCGGATAGTCCGTTCTGGAAAGAAGCTATTAACAGTGAAATAGAGTCCATAATGCATAATAATACTTGGGAGTTGGTTGATCTTCCTCCAGGATGCAAACCGTTGGGCTGCAAATGGATCCTTAAAAAGAAGTATAAGGCAGATGGATCTATCGATAAGTACAAAGTCCGGCTGGTAGCCAAAGGGTTTAGACAAAAGGAGGGATATGACTTCTTCGATACATATTCTCCTGTCACAAGAATCACATCCATACGTGTTCTCATAGCAATTGCAGCCGTGCATAATCTTGAGATACACCAGATGGATGTGAAAACAGCTTTCTTGAATGGAGAGTTAGATGAAGAGATTTACATGGAACAACCCGAAGGATTTGTTGTTCCAGGTAAAGAGCAAAAGGTGTGTAAACTTGTAAAGTCATTGTATGGACTTAAACAAGCACCTAAACAATGGCATGAGAAGTTTGATCGAACTATGTTGTCAAATGGATTCAAGATAAATGAATGTGACAAGTGTGTCTATATCAAAGGAACATTTGAATCATTTGTAATAGTCTGTCTTTACGTGGATTACATGTTGACAATGGGAAATACTCATGAATTGATCATGAATACCAAAGGCTTGTTAAAGAAGCACTTTGACATGAAGGACATGGGATTGGCTGATGTCATATTAGGAATAAAAATTTCTAGAACATCAGAAGGGATAGCTCTATCTCAGTCCCATTATCTAGAAAATGTACTTCGAAAGTTCGATGTCATTAATGACCCTCCGGCTAAGACACCGGTAGACTTAACTCTACACTTAGCAAAGAACAGAGGGGAACCAGTTTCTCAGTTGGAATATGCCAGAATAATTGGTAGTCTGATGTACTTAACGAACTGTACACGTCCAGACATCGCATATTCAGTGAGTAAACTAAGTAGGTTCACTAGTAATCCTAGTGCGGATCAATGGAAGGCTCTATTAAGAGTATTGAGATATTTAAAGTATACTATGAATCATGGGATACTTTATAAGAGATATCCAGCAGTATTAGAAGGATACTGTGATGCTAATTGGATATCGCACACAAAGACTCTAAATCCACAAGTGGATATGTATTCACAATCGAGGAGGAGCGATGTCATGGAAATCCTCCAAACAAACATGTATAGCTAGATCCACGATGGAATCTGAGTTTATAGCTTTAGATAAAGCTGGAGAAGAAGCAGAATGGCTTAAGAACTTCTTGGAGGATATTCCTTGTTGGAGTAAGCCTCGCGCTGTTGTTATGATACATCGTGATAGTCAATCAAAGAATAGGAAGGGCACAGAGCAAGATGTATAATGGTAAGTCTAGACATATTCGTCGTAGACATAATACCATTAGACAGCTTGATCAAAAATGGTGTTATCACAATTGACTATGTAAGGTCAAATGATAACATAGCGGATCCGTTTACAACAGGTATAAATAGAGATCAACCGTATAAACTGTTAAGGGAATGGGTTTAAAACCCACAACAAAAGAATTTATAGTGGACACTCAACCTTGAGAAATGGAGATCCCGTGCCCTTGGTTCAATGAGAAAACTAAGTTATGAGTTCAAGCAGAAACACTTGGAACCTCGTTTCATGCTCATTCCCGTAACATCCAAGTGTATGCACTGCAGCAGTGGTGAGGATAAGTTGAGAAAACTTTTAATGATTCCTATACCTACGGTGGAGTATAAGCAGATACTCTTTATAGTATGAATCACCTATATAAGTGAGAAGTAATAAGGCCGCTTCTAAATGAACACTTATGAAATGAGATACGGTCCAGTGGCCAAAATGGACACAACGTGAGAACAAAAATTGTTAGAGCTATTATTGTGTGAGTATCGTTGTCTTGGTATACACTATACAACACCGGTTCAAAGCGTCTCGCTACCAACTGGCTAGTATATCCGATGGTATTTTACTAGGGAAGGTTCAAGGCCATAAGCTACCTATCCCGATGCAATAGTAGTTCGCCGGAACTTTTGGACGACCGCATACATGCATTAATTGTCATTCATGTGGGATTGTTGGAAATGGGTTTTAGAAACAAGGTTTGACCAAGTTTTGACCCAATTTTCAAATAGGTTTCATTTATTGATTAATGAAATAAGTTACAAAATTATAATCTACATTTGTTGTAGATTAAGAAAATGCATTTATTTACTCAAAACCATTTCCGGGTGAATGAGAAATTAATGGCTAAAGATTGTAACTTGAAATGGGAAAATGAAGAGTTTATGAGATATAAAGAAGTTATCCCACATTGCTTAGAGATAGAAAGTAAAGCAAGTTTATAAGTGGATGCAAACAAGGAGGAGGCATCAAGTTGTTCCTCCTTGGGCCAACCTAGGTAGATCATTGGACCAACCATGCAAGGTGCAGCCCAATTGTGTCAGTTTTATACTAGCTCAATTTGGACCACACCCGCGAAGCGCGCGAAGGGCGGAATGGGCGGTTTAGGGCGCACTTTGCACTTTGCATCGTCGCTAGGAGCTATTGGAGCCTTTGATTTTTAGCAAATCAATCAAGGTTCGTGGCTTGGGTGCAGTAGTTCGGTTCAGCTTGGCTCGGACTGAACTGGGCCGATGCAGATGGCGTGTAGTGCGGTTGGGCCTAGGCATGCGGATTGGCCGAGGCGGTTGTCGGTTCTGGACCGTGGATCCTGCTCGTGCCAAAGGGTGCAAGCGATTCGATGAACCAGTCAAGGGTTGGAATGGTTCATGGAACCGGTTCAAAGAGGTGTGGCAGATCCAGCGGATCTGAGCCCTTCACTGCAAGATCGATCCCCCCGTGAATCCACCAGCCACTAATAGTGCCTATTCCCAAAAGGCACCCCAACTCTTCATTATCTATAAATAGTCCCCTTCAGTTTGTCAATCATTCATTCCATCATTCAGTGAGTAAGCATTCAATAGTAATTAGAGAGAGAAAGCATATTGAAGCATATAATATTCCTTTCAAGTCCAGAAGTTTCAAACAGTTAGTTTGTTCGCCGAAGTCGTTAGTTTGAAGTGCTTCTACTAACGATTGTAAAGTCGTTGCATCTTACGAGAAGATTGTCAGTAACCGTTAGCACCAGTGCGGGGCAATTACTTCTTACGGAGATTGTGTCTAACACAAGCCTCGACTCTTTGCATTCCCGGTTTAATTCAGTTTTTCCGATTTTCATTTCTTTTCCCGATTTTATTATTTTCAGTTATTTTCTTAAAGAAAGCCTTTTCGAATTTTCGTTATATTTTCCTAACAGTCATAAATTTAACAAGTACTATGTGTTACACTAAGAGACAACTTTTTGGTACTCCACGAAGTGTTAATACGTTGTATAGGATTGGTATTTTTTTCAAAATAATATTATTAACAAAATATAATTTAAACAAAAATAATAGGCATTTTATTTTTTTTATGATGGCGGGTAAAGGTCTTTGTGTTGTGTTGGGTATAACAACCTCAACGATTTTGCAAAGAATAATGAAGTGTGGCATACGAAAATACTTTTGTTGGTCACCCAATAAAGTTGGTGAGATGGAGATTGTTCTGAGCTTTCATTAGTAATAAATAAATAAATGGTATTTAGCTCTTCTTATTAAATGCGGTTTTTAAAAAGCGATAGGTCTTAGGTGGTAGAGTCGGGCCTAGCGCCTAAAGGCCTAAACGGGATCGAGAAATTAGATAAATTTAGTTCGAGGACACTTTTTTTTTTTAATTAATTTTTTTTAAGGGCAAAATTTAATTTAAAAAAAAAAATAAAAATTTTAAGAGCAAAATGGGAAAGGGACAAAATAGTGAGGCAAAATGGAAATTTCGACTATTGAAACTATTCATAGAACTATTCATTGGGTGAGGTGGACAACCCTTATTTATACTATAGATATCAAAAAAATAGTGCTACTTATTTTTATTATTTATCAAAAATAAATAATATTTTTTTACAAAATAAAAAATCTAATTCAATTTTGCAATCCTAACATTTTAATAAATAATACTCCCTCCGTCCCGATCGAAGTGTCTCAAAAATGGGTTTGACTCGGGAATTAAGGAAAGTGATGTAGGAAAGAGAAAATGTTTAAATGTTGTGAGTATGAAAAATTAAATAGGAGAGAGAATGAGTGGGAGGAATAGTTAGGAGGGAGAATGTTGTGAGTGTAAAAGTAAAGTAGGAGAGAGAATGAGTTGGTGGAATAGTAATAAAAACTGTCCTTTTTGGGATTGAGACATTTTAAATGAGACGCCCAAAAAGGAAAGTTGAGACACTTCGGCGGAAACGGAGGGAGTATTTTTTATATATATATCAAAAAATAGTGTCACTCATGTTTCGTAACACATGAGTTGAGGCTTCACCCCAAGGCCCAAACCCAAAGCCCACCCTCAAAGCCCATTCCATTCAGCTTAAATGCCCAAACCCGCCCAACCTGCCTAGTCCGCCCGACCCGCCTAACTCTGCTCAGCGCGTTCAGCGTCTAATCTCCCCACCTTAACGTAAATCGCGACGCCTGGTTACCGTCTAGGCCGCTTTTTAGAACACTGCTTAAATGTAAAATGAATGAGACAAATGTAGGATAATTGAGACATCATTAAAAAAAAAAAATCACTATATTAATTTTAAGCTAAAATCTCACAAAAAAATATATCAAAAAATAGTACTACCTCCGTCCCAGTCTAAATGTCAAAAAATGGGTCCGGCGCGGGAATTAAGGAAAGTGAGGTAGGAAAGAGAAAAAGTGAGGTAGGAAAGAGAAAAAGTTTAAATGTTGTGAGTATTTAAAAATTAAATAGAGAGAGAGAATGAAATGGAGGAATAATAGGAGAGAGAATGTCATGAACAGAAAAGAAAGAGAGAGAGAATGAGTGGTTGAATAGTGAAAAAAACTTTCCTTTTTGGAAATGGGGACATTTTCAATTGACGCCCAAAAAGGAAAAAGCTGACATTTAGACGTGACTATGAGGAGAGTATTTTTGCCTTAATAAAAACGGATTTTAGAACTGAACGAGCGGCACACAGTTCTCTCTAGCCAAACCACAGGTCCAAAACTCGGCTGCCCAAACAATTTTTGAATCATGCTAGCAAATTGCCAAGTTTAGGTCATGAACAATTGTCGGCGGTGAAGTGCTTATGTGAATCAGCAAGGACCTTTCAGATTTGGTGGCCCCAATCTCTCTCTCTTATGCCATTTTTTATTCTTCTTAGGAATGAATTATAGCTTCGTATATATCTCGATTGATAAAAATTCATGCAGTAATAAAATACCTAAAGCAAGTGCATTAGCCTACCGTCAGAAGTAGTATTTACAAGCAGCGGTCGAATCCACAGTGACTTGAGTGAATTAACAAGTTGATTTAATTAGTGTAAACGAAACAAGAGGAAGGGGTTTGATTTTGATTGATTAAAATAAACTAAATTGAAAAGCAAATAAATTAACTAATTAAAATAAAACAGATATTGAAATCAAGAATGACAAGGATTCACGGATTGGGTTTCACAATTATCTCCTTCCTATGCTAATTTATAAAAACAATTACTAATCTTGTTCAAGAAATCGTTCACTTTAATAAGAGTTGGGACGGTTAGATGGCCGGGTTGCAACCCTATTATTACTTCGATGTGATGTTTTCCGCAAAGTCTACAAAACATCCAAGTAATACATTAAAAACCAAGAAACAAATGATTTTAGACCCTTTTGATTTCCGCAAGGTCTTCAATTGGATCTATTCAATGGAATTTAGGCCAATGTAAAAACTACCCACGCAAGTATAGTAATTTAAACCCTAGTAATTTAAAGACCAACAAAATCAATCAATAATGTTGGAAGTCTAAAAATAAATTAAGCAAATTTCATTGAACATGAACAAGAAAAGTGTGAAAGAATTAAAACATCATTAGCATAAGAATTCGACAATTGTTACATCCAATCCGCAAAAAGAAATTTAGCTACTCATAATAAAAATTACAAAAATAAAATAAAACATAAATCTGAATTGAAACGGGACGAAGGAAGTAATTATTTCTTCCTTCTTTTTGTTCCTTCTACAGTGCACGGCTGCCCTCCTCTTTTCTTAAAAACAATTGTTCATTTATATATTAACCTAGGATGTTGAAGCTGGAAACATGGAATTGGAATTGATTCTAGGCCCAACTTATTCCAGGCCCAAACAGTTTGAACGCCGAGCCCAATTCGTGACCACGAATCGTTACCATTGGCCCCAATCGTTCTGATTGCCTTCAATGTTTAATTGATTACAAACATTTTCTCTTTTTCTGCGCCTAGGCCAGCTCACGCCTCCACGCCCTCGGCCAGCTGCCTCCTGTCTCGGCCACACCCTTGATTTGGCCGGCAAACTGCATACCTTGGCCCCATTTTAGCAAAGCCTTGGCCTAGTTTTTAATACCAATAAATACTCGTTTCGTTTCGCAATTTTGCCGTTGCACTTTGACCACTATAATGAAGTCTTTTGCACCTCGCTCTTTGAGATTTTATTTTTCATTTTAGCTCATGAATTTTTATAAATCAAATTCGTCCCAAATTTCCGTATTTTCAGTTTGGTCCCTGAATTTCCAATAAATTACAACTTGGCCCTTGAACTACCAAAGTGGGTACAAATCCTCTGTTATCAGCATTGTTGCACTTCAGTCCCTGAACTATCAAAACACTAACAAAATACATAAAATTCTCAAAGTTTCGAACAGAAAATAAGCTTAGGAACATATCTTTTGGATGGGTAAAACCACATCCATCAACATCGTACCACTTTCATTCCTCAATTCAATTTTGTGCCCCATAACCGCCCCATTCTCCAGCGGGTAATCAATTTTCCATATCATACCCATTTTCCACGGGTAACAGTTAATCGGGAAATTCCCGCGGAGAATTAGTCAAACTAATATTTTGTTTTAAAGCACTTTAGCGATAAAAAAACCTCAAAAATTAACTTTGATAAAGGATAATTTTTCTACTTAAACTCATATAACCAAATTCATAAGAACTCAAAAAAATTAAATAGTTGTGTATGACACAATTTACCAAACATAAGAAAAGATTCACTAGATTACAATAAGAAAACTATAAATAACAATTAACGTTTGAAATATAAAATGGAAACAATTCCATTGTTTCAAGTCAGATTCAAATCTATTGCTCATCATCAACCAACATGATGTCTATATCATGGGAAATACTTATATGAATAAGGGTAAAATTATATTACTAAAATAAACAGTTCGGGTAACATTCGGTTCAGGTAATGGGACGGGTAATACTAATACCAAAATCAAACCGTTCCCCACTTTTTCATTTCGATTATTCTTCATTATCCGCCCCATATTCAGTCAAATCAGTTAATAGCCGTCAACTTCGATTCGGTTCGGTTCGAATATCCACGGTTCGATTCAAAATTGTCATCCCTAATTCTTCTACTGAAAAAAATAGTTTTAATGGTACACTTAATCTATAAAGGATTTTGAAAACTACCAGCGTTTTTCAATTTAAAGCGTCTTATATCCTTGGTATCAAGATCTATAGAGATAGATCAAGAAGGATGATTGGTTTGAGTCAAAGTACGTATATTGACAAGGTCCTTAGAAGATTCCGCATGGAAAATTCTAAGAGAGGGAACTTGCCAATGGGACATGGCATTACTCTTAGCAAGACTCATTGTCCTAAGACAAATGATGAGCGAAAGAGGATGAGTGATATTCCATATGCTTCGGCAATTGGATCTATCATGTATGCAATGTTGTGTACTAGACCCGATGTCTCGTATGCTCTAAGCGCAACGAGTAGATACCACCTGATCCCGGTGAGAACCATCGATAGTTGCCAAGAATATCCTTAAGTACTCGAGAAGGACTAAGGATGTATTCTTGGTATTTAGGAATGGAAGATGATCCGGTTGTAAAGCGGTTACACAGATGCAAGCTTCCAAACCGACAAAGATGACTTTAGATCGCAGTCTGGTTTTGTTTTTATGCTAAATGGAGGTGCCGTTTGTTGGAAGAGTTCCAAGCAAAGCACTGTTGCTGATTCTACAACAGAAGCCGAATACATAGCATCGGATGCGGCTAAGGAGGCGGTTTGGATCAAGAAGTTCGTTAGTGACTTAGAAGTCGTTCCGAGTATCACTAACCCGATAGAGCTGTTTTGTGACAATAATGGTGCTATTGCCCAAGCAAAAGAACCAAGGTCACATCAGCGATCCAAACACATTTTGAGACGTTTTCACCTCATACGAGAAATCTGTGAAAGGGAGGACGTCAAGATATGCAAGGTACCAACGGATGACAATATTTCGGACCCTCTCACCAAGCCTTTGCCACAAGCTAAACATGATGGTCATGTTAGGTCCATGGGTATAAGATACATGAGTGACTGGGCCTAGTGCAAGTGGGAGATTGTAGGTGTTAGTGCCCTAGGCCTATAGAGATAGACCTTTATGTAATGTCATTGTTCATTTATATATGAGATTGTTTATTTGATTATTATATGTGTTTGCATGTTTAGTTATAATAATCGTGTCCCTAGTACTTATGAAGCACTAGTATGAAGTCTAATGGATAATCATGTGATGATTATATGCATGGAGATGCACATTAGATTCATGGGTACTTGTTAGAGAACAAGGTACTGGACTTGACCCATTATGAGATTTATGTCATGGTCATATGTCATAAATAAATCTCATATAGTCATATCATCGATATCCTTTCGACTCGAGATTATCATCGTCTTCTACTCGATGAATATCATGTTTGATATAGTTTAACGTTGTCTTTAACCGGACAACAATAAGGGCTATTATTGGCATGATATGATTCTTTTTGGGAAGAATGATAAGTCAAGATGGAAACTTGTCCCTCGTAAAGAGAGATGTTTGCTTGGCCACTCGTGAGTAAGATTGATGTAGTGCATGGCCATGCCCGAATGAATTAATATGATTAATGTCATTCGATTAATCAATTTACTTGGTAACGAGAAAGCATTGAACAATATGAGTTGACGTGGACCATGACTCATGTTCAATATAACATCGTGTGACAATGGGATTGTGATATGTTCTATGTAGGAAAAAATCGAACTTAATATTATACTATTTGGGTAGGAATGATGGCTTGCTAGAGTCCGCTCATGTCTTATGAGGATCGATGTGATCGGACTCATTGCCAACATAGTATAGTCCTATGGGGTCACACGCATCGAACGAATTGTCAAAAAAACAAATGGAATTATGGATTTCTGGTGTGTTGGGCGACCGCCCAAGGTTCTATGGGCGATCGCCCATGTTATTTGAAAACCGGGCATTAGAGACTGTCCACATGGGCGACCGCCCTTGCCCTTATGGGCGACCGCCCACGATAGTTTTGAATAAAGGGATTAAAGCTCTGGACACATGGGCGACCGCCCATGTCCTGATGAGCGACCGCCCATATGGGGTTTCGGAGGAAGGATTCAAGCTCGGGACACACGGGCGACCACCCATATCCCGACGGGCGACCGCCCACGTCCGCCGACATGTCGAAACCGTTTTTTTTTTCCCAAGGGTTTTAATAGGGCATATATTTATTGAGTATAAATAGTATCCTTATACAACCCTAGCAACTAGCCTGCTTTTGAGCTTTGAGAAAGACAAAAATAGAGAGGATTTTCAATTGTGAATTGAAAATCATCACACCAATTCCACAATTCATCATAGATTGAAAAGGTTTCAATCAAGGGATCTAGCAATCCTCCTAGAAAGAGTTCTAGTGGTTCGTCTCATCGCGTGGATACTGTAGAGGATCTTCGCTTCTCAAGATCATTTGTTCGTGATTCAAGGATCGTATATTGAAGACTTGCTAATTCTTCAATCTGGAGTTAGACTACGTATATCAACGACAAAGGCATTCAAGGTTGGTAACCCTAATTCATACTTCTTAATTATTCATCTAGAACAGATTCTGTGGCTTTGGGTATTCAAGTTATTTGCATTATCCGCCGCGCATGGACCCTCGAAACCCAACAAAGGGTATCGCAGCCCCGTTCATGATGTTTAGTTAGATAATCATGATTATTGTGTAATGTGATTATATGAATTTTCATGATAAATATGATTTGGAATGTGAAATTGTATGAGTATTGCTTGTGAAGTAATTGTATATAGTGATATACCATGATTATGAAATTGAAATATGTGATTAATATGATTAATCTAGGTTATGGGATGTCAATTTCATTTATATGATTAATGTGATTAATCTAGGATATTTGTGAAGTATTACTTGGTATATGGGCTGGACACCAAAACCTTCCCCACAGGCACTTCGATGGAAGTGTGGGATAACCTTGGAGCACGTGGCGTACTAGTAATTACCGACCAAATGTGATTTGTGTTGTATCATTCCATGTTCATAATTATGCTCATATAGTTTTTCATGAATCAACCTTGCCATGTTAATTGATAAACATGAAAAATTGAACCTTCTTTGAAATTTTGAGTTTGTTTATGCTACCCACTTTAAACACTTGTGAGTACACGGGTAGTTTTATGTAGGCTCGCCATAGCGAGGTACATTAATTCTATCTTTGTATGATCAAGATGAGCAAATAGTGATTGCTATACGTTTAAAATGGTTGAACTCAATAAGGCTATCAAAACAGTTTTGGGCCTAAGGCATAAGATGAGATTGAAACATGTGACTTATGATGTCTATAATCTCATAAAAGATCTAAGAGTCATATGTTGATATGATTGATAAATGTTATCTACCTTTTAGTTTAATTTTGAGCGGAAATGCGTGCCATGTACCGACTTGAAATTAAATTAAAGTTGGGTCTTAGCCTATTAAATTATATTATGCATGTTTGTATATGAAGGTTATATAATTTAGTGGGAGTATTTGTGAAATACATTATTTAATCTCTTAAATGAAATTGATTCTCATATATGTTTATATCTTGTTGCATATCTTTGTAGATCAATGGCTGCTAACACTAATCAGAATTTGTCACTGCGATCAGTCCTTGAGAAGGACAAGTTAGAAGAGAATGACAACAACTATGTGGATTGGATCCGCTGTTTGAGAATTGTTCTCAAACAAGAAAGGAAGTTGTACATTCTCGATGGACCCATTCCACCCGAGCCCGCCGCTAATGCACCTAAAGTCGAAAGGGACCAACATAAGAAACATGTGGATGATTCTATAGATGTTGGTTGCACGATCTTGGCTACTATGTGTAAGGCCCTTCGAAGGACCTTGTACACATGGAAGCTTATGATTTGGGAAATCATTTAAAGGAAATGTTCCAGCTTGCAAGCACGTCAGAAAGGTTTGACACTATGAAGGCTCTTCATTCATGCAAGATGATTGAAGGACAACCCGCCGGGCCTCATGTGTTGAAAATGAAGGGTCACCTCGAACATCTTGAGAGGCTTGGGTATCCTATCCAGGTTAGAGCCGGCTACGGATATGATATTGCATTCACTCCCTGAAAGTTATAATCGGTTCGTTCCGAATTATAACATGAATGGGATGAATAAATCTCTGTCTGAATTGCATGGGATGCTAAAGAATGCGGAGAACAATATTACCAAGAAAACCAATCAAGTGTTGATGGTGAATAAAGGAAAGGGGTTCAAAAACAAGGGTAAAGCAAAAGTTGCTAAACCGAGGCAAAGGTTGCCGTTCTTGAGAAGCCTAAACCCAAATCCCAAAAGGATGCGGTATGCTACTATTGCAATGAAACCGGGCATTGGAAGCATAATCGCAAAGCTTATCGAAGGGTCAAGAAGAAGGGCAATGTGATTGCCACGACTTCGTGTATCTATATGATAGATGTTCTACTTTCTACTTCTAGTTCTTGGGTATTAGATACCGGATGTGGATCTCACATTTGTCTAAATGTGCAGGGATCTTAAGAATAGAAGGTCGCTCAAAGAGGGTGAAGTAGATCTGTGGGTTGGAAATGGAGCAAGAGTTGCCGCATTGGCCGTAGGGACTTACGAAGTCACTTTACCTAGCGGATTAATTTTAGTTTTAAATAACTGTTATTATGTTCCTGATTTGAGCGTAAACATTATTTCTATTTCATGTTTAGACAATGAGGGTTACAATTTTCTTATTGCGAATAAGAAATTTTCAATTTATTTGAATGACATGCTTTATTGTGTTGCTCATTCTTTTAATGGCCTTTATGTCTTGGATGTTGAAAATAATGTTGAGAATGTTTATCATGTTAGTAAGAAATCTAAACCAAATGATTTGAACAACACATACAAATGGCATTGCCGTCTTGGTCACATAAACGAGAAGCGCGTATCTAAACTCCATAAAGATGGATATTTAGACTCATGTGATTATGAATCATATGATGTTTGCGAGTCTTGTTTATTGGGCAAGATGACTAAAGCTTCTATTACTAAGAGTAGTGAAAGGGCTAGTGATTTATTGGCTCTCATACATACTGATGTGTGTGGACCAATGAATAGCATTGCTAGGGGAGGATTTCGGTACTTCATAACGTTCACCGATGACTTCTCCGTATGGCTATGTTCTTATCCGATGAAAGTACAAAAGTGAAGCATTTGAGATATTCGTAATATTTCAAAATGAGGTACAAAATCAACTTGGCAAAACTATTAAAACCATTCGATCCGATCGAGGTGGTGAATACTTAAGCCAAGAATTTCGACGATCATCCGAAAAGTTCTCGAATTGTTTCGTAACTTACTCCACCCCGAACACCACAATGAAATGGTGTATCCGAGAGGAGAAATCGAACTCTATTAGATATGGTTCGATCGATGATGAGTCAAGTGAACCTTCCTATTTCTTTTTGGGGACATGCACCGGAAACAACCGCTTTCACGCTTAATAAGGTCCCTACTAAATCGGCTCCTAAAACCCCACATGAGATGTGGTATGGAAGAAAGCCTAGCTTATCTTTCATGAAGATTTGGGGTTGTGAGGCTTATGTAAAGAAATTAGTTTCGAACATAAACTTGCACCTAAATCGATAAATGCATTTTAGTTGGTTATCCTAAGGAAACGAAAGGATATCTATTTTACAACCAATCCGAGAACAAAGTGTTTGTTGCTCGAAATGGTGTCTTTCTAGAGAAAGAGTTTCTCTCTAAAGAAACTAGTGGGAGTAAAATTGATCTTGAAGAAATTCAAGAACCCGAAAATGACAAGGAACCGATAGTAGAGACGGAACCAAATTCACAAGCTGTTGTGGAACCGGTTCAAGATACACAAGTTCTTCGCAGATCGGATAGGATACGATCCGAACCTCGAGAGATATGGATTTCTCATGACGGAAAGTAATGAAGTAGAAATCATTGAGAATGATGAACCTACTTCCTATCAAGAGGCGATGTCCACTCCTGATTCGGACAAGTGGCTAGGAGCCATGGAATCCGAGATCAAATCCATGTACGATAATCAAGTTTGGAACTTGATTGATCCACCCGAAGGTGTAAAAACCATAGGGTGCAAGTGGGTTTTCAAAAAGAAAACCGACACGGATGGGAAGGTACATACTTATAAGGCTAGGCTAGTCGCTAAGGGGTATAGGCGCATTCACGGCGTTGACTATGATGAAACCTTTTCGCCCGTAGCAATGCTTAAGTCTATTAGAATCTTAATTGCCATAGCCGCATATTACGACTATGAGATATGGCAAATGGACGTCAAAACAGCGTTTCTTAACGGAAACCTACTTGAGGATGTATACATGATATAGCCTGAAGGATTTGCCGATCCAAAGAATTCTAACAAAGTGTGTAAGTTGCAGAGATCCATTTATGGATTGAAGCAAGCTTCCTGAGCCGGAATCTACGTTTGATGAATCAGTCAAAGAGTTTGGCTTCATCAAAAACGAAGATGAGCCTTGTGTATACAAGAAAATAAGTGGGAGCATAGTCCTATTTCTCGGTGCTATATGTCGATGACATCTTGCTCATTGGAAACAATGTTCCTGCATTTGAGACTGTTAAGGCGTGGTTAGGAAAATGTTTTTCAATGAAAGATATGGGTGAAGCGGCTTATATCCTTGGTATCAAGATCTATAGAGATAGATCAAGAAGGATGATTGGTTTGAGTCAAAGTACGTATATTGACAAGGTCCTTAGAAGATTCCGCATGGAAAATTCTAAGAGAGGGAACTTGCCAATGGGACATGGCATTACTCTTAGCAAGACTCATTGTCCTAAGACAAATGATGAGCGAAAGAGGATGAGTGATATGCCATATGCTTCGGCAATTGGATCTATCATGTATGCCATGTTGTGTACTAGACTCCGATGTCTCGTATGCTCTAAGCGCAACGAGTAGATACCGGGCCCGATCCCGGTGAGAACCATTGGATAGCTGCCAAGAATATCCTTAAGTACTTGAGAAGGACTAAGGATGTATTCTTGGTATTTGGAGGAATGGAAGATGATCTCGGTTGTAAAGGGTTACACAGATGCAAGCTTCCAAACCGACAAAGATGACTTTAGATCGCGATCTGGTTTTGTTTTTATGCTAAATGGAGGTGCCGTTTGTTGGAAGAGTTCCAAGCAAAGCACTGTTGCTGATTCTACAACAGAAGCCGAATACATAGCATCGGATGCGGCTAAGGAGGCGGTTTGGATCAAGAAGTTCGTTAGTGACTTAGAAGTCGTTCCGAGTATCACTAACCCGATAGAGTCGTTTCAGTGACAATAATGGTGCTATTGCCCAAGCAAAAGAACCAAGGTCACATCAACGATCCAAACACATTTTGAGACGTTTTCACCTCATACGAGAAATGCGTGAAAGGGAGGACGTCAAGATGCAGTGGGGGTACCAACGGATGACAATATTTCGGACCCTCTCACCAAGCCTTTGCCACAAGCTAAACATGATGGTCATGTTAGATCCATGGGTATAAGATACATGAGTGACTGGGCCTAGTGCAAGTGGGAGACTGTAGGTGTTAGTGCCCTAGGCCTATAGAGATAGACCTTTATGTAATGTCATTGTTCATTTATATATGAAATTATTTATTTGATTATTATATGTGTTTGCATGTTTAGTTATAATAATCGTGTCCCTAGTACTTATGAAGCACTAGTATGAAGTCTAATGGATAATCATGTGATGATTATATGCATGGAGATGCACATTAGATTCATGGGTACTGTTAGAGAACAAGGTAATCGACTTGACCCATTATGAGATTTATGTCATGGTCATATGTCATAAATAAATCTCATATAGTCATATCATTGATATCCTTTGACACGAGATTATCATCGTCTTCCACTCGATGAATATCATGTTTGATATAGTTTAACGTTGTCTTTAACCGGACAACAATAAGGGCTATTATTGGCATGATATGATTCTTGTTGGGAAGAATGATAATTCAAGATGGAAACTTGTCCCTCGTAAAGAGAGATGTTTGCTTGGCCACTCGTGAGTCAGATTGATGTAGTGCATGGCCATGCCCGAATGAATTAATATGATTAATGTCATTCGATTAATCAATTTACTTGGTAACGAGAAAGCATTGAACAATATGAGTTGACGTGGACCATGACTCATGTTCAATATAACATCGTGTGACAATGGGATTGTGATATGTTCTATGTAGGAAAAAATCGAACTTAATATTATACTATTTGGGTAGGCATGATGGCTTGCTAGAGTCCGCTCATGTCTTATGAGGATCGATGTGATCGGACTCATTGCCAACATAGTATAGTCCTATGGGGTCACAAGCATCGAACGAATTGTCAAAAAAAAATGAAATTATGGATTTCTGGTGTGTTGGGCGACCGCCCAAGGTTCTATGGGCGACCGCCCATGTTATTTGAAAACCGGGCATTAGAGACTGTCCACATGGGCGACCGCCCTTGCCTTGGCGGGCGACCGCCCACGATGGTTTTGAATAAAGGGATTAAAGCTTCGGGACACACGGGCGACCGCCCACGCCCCGATGAGCGACCGCCCATATGGGGTTTCGGAGGAAGGATTCAAGCTCTGGACACATGGGCGACCGCCCATATCCTGATGGGCGACCGCCCATGTCCGCTGATGCTGAAACCGTTTTTTTTCCCAAGGGTTTTAATAGGGCATATATTTATTGAGTATAAATAGTATCCTTATACAACCCTAGCAGCCAGTTCCGTTTTTGAGCTTTGAGAAAGACAAAAATAGAGAGGATTTTCAATTGTGAATTGAAAATCATCACACCAATTCCACAATTCATCATAGATTGAAAATGTTTCAATCAAGGGATCTAGCAATCCTCCTAGAAAGAGTTCTAGGGTTCGTTCATCGCGTGGATACTCGTAGAGGATCTTCGCTTCTCAAGATCATTTGTTCGTGATTCAAGGATCGTATATTGAAGACTTGCTAATTCTTCAATCTGGAGTTAGACTACGTATATCAACGACAAAGGCATTCAAGGTTGGTAACCCTAATTCATACTTCTTAATTATTCATCTAGAACGGATTCTAGGGCTTTGGGTATTCGAGTTATTTGCATTATCCGCTGCGCATGGACCCTCGAAACCCAACACCCACCCCACACCCTACCCTATCACCAACATATCCTACCATCATTTTATACTTTACATTTCTCCCACCATTCTATCTTACCTTACCCCCACCCACCCCACCTCACCCCTACTAATTTCCACCTCCTACCCTATCACCCCTGCTTCATCACCCTATTCCACTATATCTCTTTTGATTTATTTTAAATTGTGTTTTTATCGAAAAATATTTTTATTAAATAAATACAAATATTTTTTGAAAAATATTTTTCATATCAAATAGTTGAAAACATGTTTATGTCATTTTTCGAAAAATATTTTTATTTTTTGAAAAACATTGTGCGAGAAATCATTTTACGAAATTCGTTTTACGCTAAATATAATCGGAGTCTTATGGGAGTATATAAAAAAAATTGTACATATGATATTTTTATAGGATTGGTACACAAACAGCCACAAAAATCATTACTATATTATGGAGTACTATATCAAATGGAGTACAAATCAAAAGCGCACAATTATCTGAAAGCGCCGACAACGCTTTCTCCCCGACAAACTGTCCATTAATACCGATTCTGATCGATGGCCGAACTAGTGTCTCTCACATCATCATCAATGACCACTTTAACAGGCGCCGCCGCCGCATCCCGTCTCCTCTCTCCGGCCACCGCCAAAACCGGAGCTTTCCTCTCTTCTTCTTCTCTCCCCTCCGTGTCTCTCAAATCTGTCCGATCATCTCCCCTTCTCTCTCGTTTATGTCTCAACCAGGTTTCTATCTAAGTTCATTTACTTATCGAATTTGTATTAATTAGTAAATAAATTTATCTACTGATTAATTAATCTGTCAGAATTTGTGTTTGTGATTTTGTAACAGCGGAAACTATCGGTGGTTCGTGTTTCCGAGAGCAATTTTAGCACCGCGAGTTCAGTGAAAAGCTTTGCGTCGGATCCTGATCAGCTGAAGAGTGCTCGAGAAGACATTAAGGACCTTCTCAAAACTCAATTTTGTCATCCGATTCTGGTAATGCTCACCGTCTCCATTGATTTCAACTTGACATTTCCATGTATATTGTAACCAGTGGCGAAACCAGGATTTTTTTGGAAGGGGTCAAAGCTTTTTTTTTATAGGTTAACTCTTATGATTGAGATATTTGAATTTAATATACAAGGGTGTCAAAATATAAATTTTGTTTAAATTTTGCTCAAAATTAAGGGGTTCAAAATTATAAATTCATAATTTTTAGTAGTAAAAAGTCATTTTCTAAATTTTTGATAGTACTAAATTGAAGGGGGTGATCCCCGTTGGCTTGAGGGTAGCCTCGCCACACTGATTGTAACCATGTGCTGGGTTATGATAGTTTTCTCATGTTTTATGCAACTGTTTTCACTTGGAAACTGAAGATGGAATTTCTGTGTCTTGAATTCGATAGATATATGAGACATAAGTGAATCCTTTTGATGTTTGTTTCTGGTAGAATTAGAGATTCCATTACCTTACTAGTGTTAGTTGAATAGTGTAGTTATGATGCCGAATCACTAGTGAGAATGGCCGAACTAGGGAAGAACAACTCAAGAGTAAATTTCAGTTTCTAAAAGAAACCCACTTTCAATTGAATTCAAAAACTGACTTCCCATGACTCCCCAAAGTGCATAATATCCAACCTAGAAAAACTGTCTAGAAACTACCCACTAACATAAGAAAATAAACTACTCCAAAACATGAAATTAAAACTTCCAAAGTAGTAAAATGATCGCCCTTCAAACGATCCCGGATGGCTAAAATCTCGTCTAGGCACCATGTAGTTGTGACTCAGTACCCTGACTACGTTTTACAAGCCCAGCGTGAATTTCGAGCCATTCCGATTCAGTTGATTTCCAGACCAAATTACCCCGCCCCGCATCAGGTTAGCTCGGTTTATTATGGTTTATTTGCCGTTTGCTCCTACTGTGACTCATTCTTGTTATTTGTATTTGCTTTCTCTGTGTGTATTTGGAAGTACTTAGCTACATAAACTCTAAACATTTGCTATACACAATTGTAGGAAATGAAGTTCGTTATGCATGAAGTTGATAGAGTATGTGTGCTTAAAAGTAAATGTCGGTTGCAACTTGGAAGCTGCTTTAGCTCTTAGAACACGAGCCAAATACCTTTGTAGTTTGTACTAAACTTGATAAATATAGTGGTCAATCACATATCCCTACAGGGCAATATAAGTAACTAAGTAAGGGACATAATAAGTTTTAGATTGATTTAGTTATCCTAATGAAAATCTAAAACTTGTTATTGATAGTATTTTTGATGGTGTATCAATAACAAGTTTTAGATTTTCATTTGTATAATTAAATCAACCTAAAATTACTGCTCAATGTTTCTTCGTAGTACCGGCAAAAAAAGTGAGAAGATCATTTGGGACGGAGGGAGTATTATCTAAATTTTCTTGAAGCTTTCTCTTATGTATCCCTCGTTGTTTGAAGCATTCACTTGTGGTTAGGCAATCATTTGCCTACGCCTTCTCTTTTGATGCTTGGCTGATTGTTTGTTTGTAGAAGGGTCCTCACCTCGGTAAATTGTGTTGAATGTTTTCCGACTTACCAAAAGGAAGGAACTTGCACATAGTTAATTAATACTCTCTCCAATTAAATTTTCCTTTGAGAGATGTCTCTCAAAGTCATTATGGACCATCATTCTGGAAGGGGCAAGGAATACTATTTTTCATGAAAAGTGGCTGACAAAGTAGGAAATTGTCTTTTACTGCATTGTAGAGAGCCACTGCAGGCGTGTGGAATGGTTTCAATCCAGCTCTGGAATTTCTTCCAACAATATCAGAGTTACCCTTATCTGATATTTGTTAATGTAGTTAGTAGGAGGAACACGTGTCATTTTGATTCAAAGAGGTGCATCTTGTTGGAGGTTAAGCATAATGAAAACATATTGTTGTTAAAAGATAAGGTTATCTTAACGATTGTACGCAATGATCATTCGCTTCATAGTACAGTAGTTGAACGGCTTTTAACATCTCAAATGGTTTTTGGAATGTTTTCAATCCAGATCTGGGATTTCTTCCATCAGTATCAGAGTTACCCTTATCTGATATTTGTTAATGTAGTTAGGAGGAGGAACACGTGTCATTTTGATTCAAAGAAGAGCATCTTTTTGGAGATTAAGCATAATGAAAACATATTGTGGTTAAAAGATAAGGTTATCTTAACGATTGTACGGAATGATCATTCGCTTCAAAGTACAGTAGTTAAACGGCCTTTAATATCTCAAATGGTTTTGTTATTGTTGCCAAATTGCTCTTTTCACCATTCTTCTTGTATTCCATTCACGTTATAATCTTTTAGCAGTTTCCAGGTTCCCATCTCCTAATCACATATAGCCTCAATGAAGATCTATGTGGTCCCAAAATCCTTATCTATATAATTACATGTGGTGCAATCTTCACCTTGGAGAGTTTGTTTTAACAACACAACATATTTTCAAGCTTAATATGCTCCCCTACAGTGCTGCATCTTGTATGTTCATTTAAAACTTGAAAATTTCCTACTTGTTATTTTCTTCAAATCTTACTCTGCCCCTTCAATGAGGTTTAAATTAATCCCCTCTCTCTTTATTTTGCAAGTGTTTATTGATTCTTGTCTGCGTCTTTTATACTCCCTCCATCCCAAAATGATCTTCCTACTTTTTTGTCAATATTACGAATGAACTTTGAGCCATTATATTAAGTTAATTTACTTATCCTAATCAAAATGTAAAAAATGTTATTGATAGTATTGTTGATGATGTATGAATTACAAGTTTTAGATTTGCATTAGTACAATTAAAACAACCTATAATTATTGTTCAAAGTTCATTCGTAATAACGCCAAAAAAAGTAGGAAGATCATTTTGGGACAAAGGGAGTATTAGTTAAGTTAACAATTCATCTAAAAGTTTGATTCACAAATATGGACTCACGCCTTGACACTCCCCCTCCCATGTATTTCATCCACACATGGAGATTTTACCTAACATGCCCCTCTAGGGCATCACAAACTAAAAGGGATGCAATCATTCAATGACTATACTTCGGGTAACATGTGAAAGCGAGATGACTCGAACCCATGATCTTGCCTAACTAGAACTCCGATACCAAATTAAGTTACCTACTCATCTAAAAGATTAAGCTATTAAATAGGGACTCAACTACGTGTATCAATCCTTAATAATATCAAAATTGATAAAAAGAAGTCGTTGGACTTAGCACCATTTTCCGCTTATGTCTTTTGTTTCATTTGTGTAATTCATGATCTTCCACATTTCTTATTCTCCCAAGTTTTGTGTAATATTTGCGCTTAAACGAACTTTGGACCTTATATCCTGACTATTGATAAATTACCGAATGGTTTAAACGCTTAAGCTGTTAGATGGGCACTCAACTATTTATATCAAGCCTTAACACTCCCCCTCACGTGTGACCCGAGCACATGGAGAGCCATATTAGGGACTCAACTATGTATAGCAAGCCTCAACACTCCCCCTCACGTGTGACCCATCCAAGAGATTGTTTTTCCTTCTTTCTCTCATTTCATAGCTTTCTGCCCATTATTGCCTCTCTGTTCTATTGGTTATGAGTGCCTCTTTGATTTTTTTTCGTACAATGTTTGAACTCAATCTAGTCTTAATTTCATCAACTTGGGGTTTGCTAAATGAATTCTGGTCTGCCATTCAGATAAGTTGAAAGCAGTGATTTTCATATACCAGCATATTTATATATTATCATGTGATTTTCATTATCGTATGATCATAGCAATAATGGTTTTAAGATCGAAAGATACTATTGAAGAATGTATATATTATAAGTTGAGTTTCTTCATGTGACAACAGGTTCGCCTTGGATGGCATGATGCTGGAACTTATAACAAGGACATTCAGGAGTGGCCTCAAAGGGGTGGTGCTAATGGAAGTCTAAGATTTGAAGTTGAACAGAAACATGCAGCAAATGCTGGCAAGTTTTAGTATATTGCTGTTCTCATTTTGTTTTTACCATGCCAAAACAATGTTGCCTCACAAGATACTATTACAGGGCTCGTAAATGCACTTAAGCTTCTCCAGCCTATCAAAGACAAGTATACTGGCGTGACTTATGCAGATTTATTCCAGTTGGCTAGTGCTACAGCAGTGGAGGTTGGTGTTAGGCCTCTGGCACACTAATGATTTGAAAAACAGTGTCATACTTGGATTTTACTGATCAATATCTGAAATTACAGGAGGCTGGAGGCCCCAATATTCCTATGAAGTATGGAAGAACAGATGTTACTGGTCCTGATGGATGTCCAGAAGAAGGGAGGCTCTCTGGTAAGATAAGCTTACTTCAGGACGATAATGTCAGTGTTACATACATGCGAAAGCACATTTTCTCCTAGACACCCAAAGTACCAATGACCGAAAGCATTGTAATCATATTTATATAATTGTTTATTCATATATTCTGTAGCAGTGAAGATGCAGCTTTAATTTGCAATGTTGTCAAGCTACCCAAAGATCACCTTTTAGTTTAGACCTATTCTTTTCAAAAATAATTTTGTTATCACACTTGTAGGAATGATGCATGATTGTCTTCTGGCTAATAGGCCTTGCTTTTCTTTTGCATTTGACATATTGGAAAATGTGAATGGAAATCAAGCAGCATAAAACATTTTAGATGATAACTGTAGAACTTATTGGCATTAGAGGTAAAATATCCTTCTGTTTTATGTATTAATTGCTTCTTGCTGTTCTTTTGTCTCGTGATTAGATGCTGGACCTCCTTCACCTGCAGCTCATTTGCGTGATGTATTTTACAGGATGGGATTGAACGACAAGGTTTATGTCACTTTCTAATCCTTATATCTTCAAAAATTGTTATGAGTGGTTGTGTGATGCTCATAACAGGGTGTTTGTTAATCAGGATATTGTTGCGCTATCTGGTGCACATACGTTGGGAAGGTCCAGACCCGAACGCAGTGGTTGGGGCAAGCCTGAGACCAAATATACGGTACACAAGCGGCTTTAGTTAAATTCAACTTTGATATCCTGTTGCCTAAAGTAGTCTATTATTGGACAATAACTCTTAATAGTAGTACTAAAATTGGCCGTGTTAAAACCAACCTTTGCCTTATGACAGTTATATAAGGTCTTTTATTAGTCCACCTTGGCAAAACACAAATACGCACAGAGAACTTCTAGATAAAAATCCTTTTGCTGTAAAAGAACCCTACTTCATTTGTACCGAGTACATTAGCTTCAAGATCTTTACTTGTTTGGTTAAACCTGGCATAATTAGTAATTTGAGGTTGTAAAATAGAGGGTTTTTTTACTGGGAAAATACTAAATAGAGGTCAATTGTTTCACCCTGTACCTGAATTTGTTTCAAATGACACAGCAGTGGCTTTAATCCCACTTGGCCAAGTCTTTCAGGCGATTCTGAAAGCAGAAGTATGTATATCACTTTTCTCTCTCTTTATATATAGGCCAAAGAAGCTGGAGTTTAGTAAATGGCTCTGCTTATAGTTTCTTAAGGGAAAAGAAAGAAGCTCTCTAGTGATTTTATCAAGTCAGATCTGTTATATAGAGGCTTCTATATCTGTCTCTCTTTTAATTCCATTTACCCAGAAAATAGAGTCTGCCTGGTGATTTCACCGAGACGGAACCATTTTCTCTCTCTTCCTTCCATTTCTATACTTACGGGCTCATCCATAAATCACTGCTCTACTGATGGATTATATTATTGATGTTGGTCTGCCATGTCGATTACATTTTGATAGAAAGATGGACCTGGAGCTCCTGGAGGGCAGTCTTGGACAGCGAAGTGGCTAAAGTTTGATAATTCCTACTTCAAGGTAGGATCTGATAAATAATTTCTTTTTTTTTTTGCTCAACTAGAAACAAAGATCTGCAAGCTTATTTCAGCCAAATGCATTTGATTGGCACAGGATATCAAAGAAAAGATAGATGAAGACCTATTGGTTTTGCCAACTGATGCTGCCCTTTTCGAAGATTCGTCATTTAAGGTAAACAGACAGAAATTTATGGTCAAAGAAAGTTATTGTTTAACTTTTATTTATATAGAATTAACATGTTTTACAGACATATGCTGAGAAATATGCTGAAGATGAAGAGGCATTTTTCAATGACTATGCTGAAGCACATGCCAAATTGAGCAACCTTGGAGCAAAATTTGATCCTCCTGAGGTTAGTAGATCTGTTTTCTATATTCTTTTGCCTAATCAATCTGCTAGCCAAGCACAAATAATACTTCATATGGATACTTTATCATCTTTGTATGAGCTAAAATGCAACACGGTGGAAATCAAATCATAATGGAGTTATGAAAATGCCAAATTCGATTTTTTATCAATGTGCATGCCAAATTCGAATTTTACTGATTCTGGAGAGGTTATTTTCTCTAAACTTTCCGCTGATCCTCATGGCTCATGCTGCGTCAAAAGGCTTTATTTAGATTTCTTTTGTGTTGTCCTATCTAGTGTTCCGATGGCAATTGTTAGGATCGGAATTAGGAATATTTTACACTGGCAACAAAGAAGATACATTTGGGGAAATTTCTTATCGTTTGGCGCAACGGTTAAGTTGCTCCTTTGGTGACCATAAGGTCACGGGTTCGAACCTTGGCGAACAGCCTCTTAGCAATTGTCAGGGGAAGACTCTAGCAAATGGTTCCCTCTCCCAACCCCCGCAAGGCGGGGAGCGCTTGGCGCACCGGGGTTTGCCCCCTTTATTATAGAAATTGATACATCAACACAAATATCAACATCATACCCCAACACATTGCCTTAAGGTGTTGTCCCTAAATGAATGTCATTTTTGTAAAACTTTTGTCCACAAGTAAATGTACATTTTCTGTTAAGTTACTTAATCCTCATTGGCAATCTATCTTCATGTTTTAGTTTATAGTTATACTCATAATGTTAATGCATTGAGATCATTAAGTGTATTTATGATACAAAAAGAAATGCTTAATTGGCAAATTTCTCTCAAATTCAAAAATGAACAATGATTAGGGAAATGTTTTTTTACTAGTAGGTACATTTTGTTTGCCGTGTAAGATGCTTTATGCTGTTTCGTCATCAATATTAAAAAAAATGAAGTAAAAAGCAACAAAATCTCATGAATTATGTTTGAAACCCTTTGGGCACGTTTGGTTGCCGGATAAGGATTAGCAGTATTATTAATGAGAGGATTATTATGAAAGGGATTAATAATACTTCCCTGAGATCAGTATAATTAGTGAGGGGATTAAGACCTAATCCCAATAAGTCGACTTAATTATCCGGATGCCTAATTTACAACCAAACACCCTCTTAATAAACCTTATTAATCCTGATGAATGTTATCCCGTCTTAAGCCTTCTAACCAAACGGCCTCTTTGTATAATATTATTGTCAGGGGATCTCTATAGATGATGGTCCAGTCCAAGCAGCACCCGAGAAGTTTGTAGCAGCCAAGTATTCGTCTGGAAAGGTAGTAACAATAAATCATCTAGAACACATTTGTCTTTCAGTTGATAGCTACTATGAAATATCTTCTCTAATGCACACAAGAATCATTTCTATAACCTTTATATATGCATATTGGTTAAAATCTTTCACTTTTGATGGTTGCTGCAGGATTAAATTACAAGTACTATCTTGTTTTTTCTAGTGCAATTTATTTTAAATAAATCAAGATTGAAGCTAGCTTTAAGCAAATCGTGTGAAGTCAAATCTAAAACTTTGGGAGTCGACGATGATAAATTCAAATGAGTGTTTTACTTATTTGAATTTGCAGAAAGAGCTGTCGAGTACAATGAAGCAGAAGATTAGAGCAGAGTATGAAGCAATAGGAGGAAGCCCAGATAAGCCTCTCCAATCGAATTATTTCTTAAATATCATTATCGTGATTGCTGTTTTGGCCATTTTGACATCGTTTTTCGGTCAATAGCTGTTCTTATCTTGTGCTTTTGGTTCAGTTTTGCATTTAGAATGATGCAGGGAAACATTCTCATCTTGGTACAGTTACTGTGTATGATGGAAAGTTGTAAATTTCTTTGGCAATAGAAATACTTTTTTTTCTTAAAACTTGAAGAGCCTTTCTATAAACTCCCTCCGTCCCATAATAAATGTCGAGAGGCATTCTTATCTTGTGTTTTTGGTTCACTTAACCTGGATGTTATACTGTGTAGGGTGGAAAGTTGTACATTTCTTTGGCAATAGAAATACTTTTTTTTCTTAAAACTTGAAGAGTCTTTCTATAAACTCCCTCCGTCCCGTAATAAATGTCGAGAGGCATTCTTATCTTGTGTTTTTGGTTCACTTAACCTGGATGTTATACTGTGTATGGTGGAAAGTTGTACATTTCTTTGGCAATAGAAATACTTTTTTTTCTTAAAACTTGAAGAGTCTTTCTATAAACTCCCTCCGTCCCATAATAAACGTCGAGAGGCATTCTTATTTTGTGTTATAATAAATGTCGCATTGACTAGTCAATTTTTTTAAAATTTGTAAGGATTGTACTTTACTTGCTTTTGCTTTGCTTATACAATGATAAAGTTGCACTAAAACTCTTTTTCAAATTTAGAAATGCGATCTTCATTTTGGGACAAATCAGAATAAAGTATCTTTATGGGTCACTGGGAGTAAAATCGATGATGTAAAAAATGTTCGGATCAGCCCAAATCCAGCAGCAGGTTGTATCCTGGCGATTGAATAGCCTGAAAAAGATGAACAAATACGTAAACTTAGTCAGAGCTTCACCGGCAAAGGCCCTCCGGCGTGAGAGCAAGTATTGATATTTATAGAGAGAAATCAATTGACAAGAGTGTCAAAAGATTGCATACCAAAAAAAGTACTAAGTGCACCCCCCACTTACCAGCTCAGTCCACCCCCTTGGTAAAAAAAGAAGAATCGACGTAGATAGTCATGTAACAAACAGTTATTTTTTTGAAGTTTTTGGATAATGTAATTTGTGAACCCCTCAATTTTGACCATGGTACGCCCGTACACAACGTCCCCCAACAATGTTAGGTTAAATTATTTCATATTCCAGAAACCCAAACCCCTATTAGCCTTTGATACACACAACATGTCCAAACGTCGCCGGTTAATACCCCGGCGGCCATCAGACCTGTTCCCCCACCAATAGCTATTCATCATTTGCTCCAAGTCTTTAAGAAGTGAATCCGGCAACAAGAAGGTAGACATGCTAAATGCTGGAAGGGCTTGTGCTGCTGATTTCCCCACTTTTGATAGATTTCTTTGTACAAAATCTTACAAATAAGCACAAAAAAGAGAAAAAAAAAATTACAATATATTGAAATACAATTTACAACGTAAACTTAAACTTAAACAAGAAGAAATAATCGTAGGTTGATCTTTTTGATATTGTCGAGTCGTGTGACACACTCTCTTTTAACACAAATTCGTTCCCTCACCTAGTTCCGTCCCTTTACAAAAGGTACAAAAGCCCCATTTTAATATTTTATTACAAAAAACACAAGCCTATTTTTATTTTTATTTTATATTTATTTATTAACGAGACTCACTTGTCATAATCACATCATTCATCCACTTACTATTCTCTACCCCACTTTCTTTTTCTTACTTCACTTTTCACTCTCACAATACTTACTCCACTACATATTTTCTTTATTTTTTATGCAAATCCTATTTTATATCTTTTGCAATAAAACGGAGGGAGTATATTTTATAGAAAGGTGAATTTATACACAAAATAAATTAAAATTACATGGACTCTGCGGCAATCCGTATTGTTTTCAACATACTCCCTCCGTCCCAGGTGAGTGTGGATTAATTTCCCTTTTGTTTCGTCCCACGTGAGTGTGGACTGTCAAAAATGGCAAAGAATCTTTACTATTTCTTACTATTCTATCCATTCATTTTCTCTCCTATTTTACTTTTACACTCACAAGTCATAACACCAATCAACTTACTATTTCTCCCACTCATTCTCTCTCCTATTTAATTTTTCATACTCACAAACACCTCCTTCCACTATTTATCTCTCTTACTTTTTCTTAATTTGTATGCCAAAAATTTTGGTCCACACTCACCTGGAACGACTGGGGTAGTATGCAACTTTGCTTTCATTCTTACCTAGTTAGGAAACTAAATTAATTACATAATAAAGGAAACCCTAGTTATAATAAATATTCGAATAATTAAACATATTAATCCTAATCTAATTAACCTAAACATGAATCCATCTCCGTCCCGGATTCATATATATATATATATACTCTCTTTTACAAAAACCCTACTAAAAAGAAAGAAAATGTCTACCGTTTTCACCTTCCGTTACTGCTTTAGATGTTGTTGTTTCTTCATCCCAACACATATCTCCCCCACCGCGACCACCCTCTACTGCCAGTACTGCCATGCCTCAAGCCGCCTCTCCGACACTCCACCACCACCACCAACAACTCCGGCCGCCATATTCTTCATCAGCACTCTACAAAAGGACAAACTTGTCGTTAGCCGCCGTATTCTGAAACAACTGATTACTGCGCCATCATGTGCTATTTGCTACGACGAGTTTAAGTTGAAGGAGAGGGTAAACCACCTACCGTGTCGCCACTGGTTTCATTACGACTGTATTAGGAGGTGGTTTAGTTTGAAGAATAATTGTCCGTTGTGTCGGCACGAGTTTCCAAGAGAGCCCGATCATCATGTGCCACAATCACCACAACCGGAGCGTCTGCTTCCAACTGCTGCTACAATGTCGGAGAATTCAACGGAAACGGTGGTTCAGGCATTGCCGTCGGTAATACATCGCCGGACGGCTAGAATACGAGCCGGTGCCATGTTACCAAATAGAAGGCTCGCAGAAAGATAACTTATTATTTTTATTTCAGAGCACTATAATGTAATATCTAAATTTAGTTTAAATAGGAGCAAAATAATAATATAATGCTATTTTTCTCTTGGTCAAAAATGGTGCAAAGATACCGTAAACAATACTATCAATTTAAATAATTAAATAAATCTAAAATTATTGTTCAAAGTTTGTTCATAATAACAACTAAAATTCTTGATGCATCACCAACTTGTGCTATTTGCACCGACAAATTTAATTTGGATGAGGATATCATCATCAATCAACTGTCGTGCGGTCACTACGTAGTGACCGCACGAGTTTCCTAGGGAGCCGAAGCCAGGGCTGGCTCCTCATTTACGAGATCTTTTACAAGAACCACCAGAGAATGTTTCGAACAATGGCTACTATTATTTTGATCAAGACTTACCTTAATTTTTTCAAGGTTTATAAGAAATTATGTGGGAAGAGGACAGGGCCGGTACTGTGATAAATGGGGCCCTAGGCTAATTAGTCTTAAATTTTAGCATTTTTTTATTCAAGGTCTCTCTTTTCATCATTTCCTAGCTTTTAGATTTTGTTAATAAAATGATTGAGATTCTTAACTAGTGAATATTGATAATTAGGTTGGGTTAACATTTTTTATTTGAGATAATTCTGAGTAATTTAATTTAAAGAAATATTGAAATAAAATAATAATGATTATCACAAAGTATTCAAATAACTATTAGGATAATATTAAGATGACAATTGCAAATATAGAAAATTGTAAATAATTTAATATTCTAAAAGATTACTAAAAATTTTGAACAATTGAATCAAACTTGGCTAATTCACCTTTTGATTGCTTACTAAATCACTTGGCCACTTTAGTACATATGTAAAATTTTGGGGCCCTAATATAAGTAGTAATTTTGGTGGCACTAGGCAATGGCCTCACTTGCCTTGCACTAGGGTCGGGCCTGCCTAGTTGTGATTGAGGTTGTTTAGGACGTTCGCTTCCTAGGATAAAACGGACTAAGCGAATTATTTTTTCACACTAGAATCTCTGGCGAATCTCACTATGCTTTGACAAAATCACCATGAATAAATTTCTTTGAGCCCAAAGAAAGAAGATGAACAATTTGCAAAGGGGAGGAGTAAGATTGGTGGAAAAGTTGTTTTCATTTTGTTGTGGGTTTCTCTCGTTATAGCTTCAATAAACATGTGATGAATTCTCAATTAATCCTTGTATTAATATGGGAGTCATTACCTTATATTTATTGGGTTTAATTTCACACTTTGTAACCCCTAATTTCAATGTAATGATTCCTATTAATCCCTCATTTATCTAGGAATCATGGGACATTAATAGTGTGATTCAATTCTAAAAGTTACAATTTCAACCCACCAACTTTGAGCTATCGTATCTCTCATACAATCTCAATTTGGACATCTATATATACCATTTCAATGTTCACACGGTGTGAAACATGAACCAACAATATTTTTTTGTCAAACGACAAACGATTAATATAAGGAAAATACACAATTTCCTTCCCACACAACATATTTTCCAACATTATTGTCCGCCATCCTTGAAGCTTACGCCATAAAGATCTCGTAGGTAGCCGAAAATAGCCTTTTTCGATCGACCAATCATCGAAGGCAGTCCAAGACACCTACCCATGTTGGGTGTGTTTCCAAGTTGGACAATGATACACAAAGTGAAAGTGCATAGGAAAACTTAGAGTGAACGCGTAAATCATTGTATTAGTTTCTATTAGTGGGATACATAAAGATTTGTTACATTCCAACAGATTACACGTTTTCGATATGATTTTTCCCTAAGCGTTTTCACTATACATATCATTATACTTCCGAGTTTTAAAGGGAGAGAAAAGAAAGAGAGGGGAAGGAATTTAATTTCTCCTTTTTCCCTCCATTTCCTTCCAAACAGGATTTCTTATGTCAAGACACACACACACACACACACACACACACACACAACTGTAGGTGTTATAATCTCAAGCTCAGCAACTCGAAATCCATACAGCAATATTTAGAAAAAAAAGGGCACAAGAACTCCGATCTTCAGAGGATTACGGTTGCCTACACAGCCGGGATGTTACGACAATATCAGATTTTCAACTTAAAAATTCAAAAATGATTGCACAAGAAGCCGGGAAGCTGGAACAATGTCGGATTTCAACTTAAAACATCCAAGACAATCCGAATCGGCTAGCAGAGCATTCAAGTTTTACGATTACGTTAAAATCAAGAGCCTACTGCATATTAAAACTATGGCATGATGACAGTACGAGTCTGCATGCAGGCTAAGACAAGTAGTTTTGTCAAGAAAAGCTCAGTCCATCCTCCCTTTCAAGATCCTCTCTGTTACTTCACTAGGTGTACTGCAAAACAAAACAAAACAAAACAAAAATTAACTTACAAGTTGCCTAATAATAACCAATATTCTTTGCAAGTAGGGTGGCAAAATGGGTATTTCAGCTACCCAATGGGTGTTATACACAGTGGCGTATCTAGGATTTGGAGTCAGGGTGTGCAAAAAATATCTTCGTCTACCTCCTTCTTTCTTCCTTCTTCATAGCCCCACTCTCATGGCTGCCAATGCTCTCCCCACACCATCCCCTCTCAGATTACCGTCCTACCCCTAATCCCATCAGAAAATCCAATAAATCCACTCTCAGATAGCAGTTTGCATCCCTATAGTTTTTTTTTTTTATAAGTTTTTTTATAAATACTCGCTAATTTTTTTTTTGAAAAACTCGGGGGCGTCAGTTGCCCTTCCTGGCGCCCTACTGAATCCGCCCCTGGTTATACATTAAAAATATCATGCTAACAATTGTACATAACACAATGTACAATACTTTTAAAGCATGATACAATCTTAATGGGTGGTCAGAAATTGCCACCCCTATTTGCAAGGTTGAAAACTTAATCTTGGTTGAATTACTATGCAGGAATAGTAAACAATTAGCCAAATACCTTAGATAAATCATTATTGCATGATATTTTTTTTGGCACGTATTATCATATACTACTTCCGTCCCGCTCGAAGTGTCTCAACTTTCCTTTTTGGGTGTCCCATTTAAAATGTCCCAACCCAAAAAAGGGAAGTTTTTTATTACTTTTTTATTTGTGGGACCCACTTGTCATACTCACAATAAATATCCACTAACTATTCTCTACCCCACTTTCTCTTTCCTACATCACTTTTCATACTCACAACATTTATTTCACTATACACTTTTTGAATTATATATATTCATTCCTTAATTCCCGTACATGAATGATTTTGGGACACTTCGGGCGGGACGGAGGGAGTAGTAGATTGAATCTTTTATCTATTTATTTTCTTTGTATACTCTTCAATGGCAGTCTTCCTGGTATCTCTATTACAAGAGACGGTATATAATGCTAAAATAGAGTACTAAAGTGCTTACACAACATAGACATGTCCTCCCCAACCACTTAGACAGTCACGATCTACAGATGATAGCAATGCTTGAGAGATGGTCTCAAACAATTCCTCCGCCTCCTGGAAAAAAAAAGTAAGAATAACAGCAATTATCAGCAATGACTAGTAAAGATGCACAAAAGTAAGAAATTAATTATCCGTGCACATGCATTTGCCACTCAAATATCCAAATTAATTACGTCTGCGAAAAATGATGAGCTGATTCATTCAAGTGCATGAGATTGACGGAGCTGAGAATAACCATACACCAGTTATCAAGTTAACCAAGAACAGCCGAAATGGACCAAATGACTTGAATTTACTAAACCACCTTTTTCAACCAATGAAGTGGTTGCTTCCATTCCCAATCTTCTACTTTTTCTACCGTAAAGACCATCATCATCCTATACTACCCATTATTTCCTCAGACTTTCCATTTAAGTTGAACTCGTCATACTTTTTACATTAATTGAGATTTGACGTAGACAGATTAACACCGTAGATGACTGAAATTTATGACAAGTATAGAGATAGAGAGACATAGCAGTAGAACCCGTAGATCGTAGTTCATTTAAATTATTAATTGCCCTTAAAGGGAGTTTACAGCGTGTTGATGGGCATTCCACTAGTAAACCAGTCTACTGATCATAAATCATGAACAAGTCAAAAGAAAAGATAGTTTGGTACTCTTGGTTGACTCTTCGAAAGCCAATACTGCCGATCCATTTATATTACTACGTGCATCACAAAATGAGTGTCTTTATCAAAGAAAATTGTCCCCAATGAATCTCCACTTAACTAAATTCATCTTTGCAAACTGTTACATCCCAATCGTCTGAATCTGTGTAAGGGGTCAAAAGCGTCTTTGGAGTTTTGGGATGGAGAGTGCAAAAGTAAAATAGATTTATTTAACATCCAATGTGGGAAGTTGTTGCCTAATATTAAACACTGTCAATTTATTGATTATTAACCTTGTCAACAGTACAAGTATCAGCTCCTCTTGGATATTGACTATTATAATGTTAATTGTACATTCTGAACAAGTATTATACATAGTAAACCTTGTACTCGTGGGATTCGACCCGCATTTGCCCCTTTCTATACTACATACACACCATGCACTTGCGGTATTAAAACAAGTCGTTCATTTTGGCTTGACAAGTACCATGAAATACCTAGGAAGAAAGCATAACATAGCGTATCTTGAAAATTATAGAAAAGAGTATTTACTTTTCTCGATGCAATATGTAAGCCAATGATTATATAGTCATGGGTTGCCTATGAAACCATAGAGGACTCAAGAATATCAACTTTCGGATAAATGTTACTCCCTCTGTCCCAGACCAAGAGTCCTACTTTCCTTTTTGGTCCGTCCCAGACCAAGAGTCCCTTTCCTTAAATGGAAAGTTTTTCATATATTTATACCCTTATCATCTCCATATATTTACAAAAAAACCATTACTATTCCTCCCACTCATTCTCTCTCCTATTAAATATTATTAACTTTTACATTCTCTCTCTTATTCCCTACCACACATTTAACTTTTACATTCCCTCTCCTATTCCCTACCACACATTTAACTTTTACATTCTCTCTCCTAAAATTTTCTACCCACTTTAAAAAAATTTCTTAAGAAGCGTGAAATCCCCCCCGAGGACCCTTGGTCTGGGACGGAGGGAGTATAACATAGAACATCATATTCTTCCCCGTCCTAAATAATTGTTCACCTCCTACAGCATAAAATCAACCCACGACAATATCAAATTACAATCATACACACACACAACATATATCTAATGTTTTAGGAAATAATATTCCATTCTGAAACAATATTAAAAATAATATTAATAGCAGCTTTTAGAACTTCAAGGGACAAAATAGTATTCATAAATATCTTGCCAAAATTTTATCAAGTAAACCCAAAAAAAAAGGCGAGTTAAGTACCAAGTTCGTCACTGACCTTTTTACCTATTCGTCACTGAAGTATTTCTTTTTTACGATTTCGTTCTTAACCTAAGTACTTAATTTACCATGTCGTCCTTACGTCTCATTTCCGTTAAAATCGGCGTTAAATATGCCTTTGTGGCATGCTGATGTCACAAAAATGATGAGTTGGCACAAAATTTGCTAACAAATTAACTAAATCAATGATGTGGCACTAATCTTCAATTACTAAGACATTTATGTGCAAAATTCATTCAATAGGGGGTCAAAGTGTGATTTTTCATTTTAATTTTTTTCAAATTTTAATTAACTTGTCTAAAAAAAATTCTTCAAACAAAAACTTCCTAATTTTTTTCTTAAACAATTACAAATTAATTATTTAAAAAAACAAATATTAAACAATGGACTATTACCCATTAACTTATGAGCAAGTTTTGGGAGAAACTAGTTTCTTCATAAATTATAAAAAGTCCATTTTTTTTCTACTTGCAAGTAGTTAGCGAATATTTAGGAACAATTTATAAAACAGGACTTTCTATAACTTAAGGAGAAACTAGTTTCTCCCAAAATCTTGTGTTAACTTATTTATTATTTTATTTTAACAATTATAAATTAATTTTCTAAAAAAAACATCTTTCCATGCCATACAACCTCTCACCACTACATCACCAAACCACCACCACGCCATCACCATCATCACCGCTCCATCACCACTCCATCACCACCCTCCATCATCTTCAAACAACCTACACTCAAATTCAAAATCAAACCCATGACCAACCTTAAATCCAACAAACTCACATTCCATTCAAAATTAGATACTTGAACAACTATAGTCCAACAAACACATCCAAAATCAAGCTTCAAAATAACAGAAAAATACCTTCAAAAATCCCAAATCTGGGTTCCATGGTGGACGAAATCCAAAATCAAGCTTCAAAATTTCAACAAAATACCTTTAAAAATCTCAAATTTGGGTTCATTGTGTACCAAAAATCGAATTTGAAAGGAGAGATGGAGACAGAATAGGGGTGACGAACAGTGATGAGGTGGTGAGGAATAGTGAGGCGAGTGGAGGGGGGTCGCCTGTGCGTGGAGCAGTGTGGGAGGAGGTGATGGTGTGGTAATGTGTGACGACGATGGTAGACAATGGTGGGTTATATGAGGCGGAGAAGAAGGTGAAGAAAAGGAGGGAGTATTTTAGCTTTTCTAACTAGGTTAGGGCTATTGATGGTAATCTGAGAGGGAGGGGGCAGTGTGGGAAGAGGCAGCGGCAGCCATGTGAGTGAGGTTGAGATGAAGAAGTAAGGAAGGATGAAGGTGGAAGAAGAAGTTGTGATGTTTTTTTTTGGGATTTTATTAAATTGATTTAGGTTAGGGAAACTGGGAATGAGGTTTTCTTGGAGGGAGGGTTAATTTGCAAATAAACATTTTATTCTTAATCCCCTCTATACTTGTGAGAAATATTTTTAGGTTCTTTACTTTAATAGTGTACACTTTTACCCATTTTAGTTTCCACATAAGCAATTTTTGAGCAAAAGTGCCAACTCATCGTTATTATGACATCAACAAGCCACATAGGCATATTTAACGTCGATTTGAACGGAAATGAGACGGAAGTACGACATGATAAATTAAGTAATTAGGTTAAGGACGAAATCGTAAAAAGAAATACTTCTGTGACGAATAGGTAAAAAGGTCCATTGGTCAGTGACGAACTTGGTACTTAACTCAAAAAAAGGCAAACTCGACTACTTTGGGGAATGGATGGAGTAATGTTTTAAGGCTTCATGTATCAGGCATTAAAACAAGTATACACCACCAAACTCATTAGCATACTGGTCTTTCAGAAAAGTGTAAACTAGTTCAAGTTGGATAAGAGGCGAACCATGTCAGGCTTGAACATTGACTCACAGGCACCATAAAGAGACTCTGAGGCTGTACCAGCAACAACAAAATCCTTGGCAAGCTCCCTGCAAGATATATATGGTAACTATCATGAAAGGTTTGCCCAAATATCAATCATGATCCCTCGACCCAGAAAGAGGAACTTCTTGTTGCCAATTACATATGAATATCACAAATCAATTTAAGTCAATCGCATTTAAAGATGGTATAAGAAACTGTGCGTAGAAGAATGCTCAATCTTTAATAGATCAAAGAGTGTGACAACCTTCAGGAGAAACTGCACTACAATATCATACCATCTAAGCATAGCCACTTGTCATTAACACCGATATAAACATAAGTTTGGACAATTTGAAACAGGTACAAGAAAACTTGAAATCAAATTACTGTCTCAGCCTTTGTATTGCTTCCTCACCATGATTTTTTTTTTTCTGAAAGGAAAAGAGAGTTTTACTAGAAGGTCACTTTACATACAGAACATACATGGAGTAGGGTTTAAGGTCACTTTACCAACAGAGCATACATAGAGCATAAACTAAACAACAACAGTAGGCCAATCCCTCTTCATGTCATCAATCGGTAAACCTCGGAAAGCGCCATTGGAAAACTCCCAAAGATAAGCTAATGAAACCACTTTTACCCCACACAAGATGACTTGTAAAATATTGATTTCTAAGATTCCTCGCGTTTCTCCATCCAAATACGCCAACACCTTGCAAAGGCCCCACACTTCCACAAACATCTAGCATCTCCTCTTTTTCCTAACCCCTCTGAACGAACTAAATGTGAAGAAAGAAGTTGAATCGGGACTCACCCACTGCTCAGCCACCTCAAACAAAAAATTCCAGATGAGTTTCATTAGACTCATTATAGTTCACACACACATTCTACAATAAACATTTAATTGGCCTACAGAGGTGCAATTTGTCATTCGTAAGCACTAAAGTCACGCAAAAAGACTGAATCTTGAAAGAGGTTTGAGACTTCCAAACAAATTATGGGAGAGGAGAAGGAGTGGGACTCCGGATCTAAAGATTAAGAAAATATTTACAAGGGTAATTTTCAGATCCCTCTAAATCTCACACCCGAGAATCTAGTTTATTAACAAACAAACATGAGATAAATAAGAAAGAAAACACCAAACTCTATCATTTAGATTGCGAAGTTAAATCCAATACATTGATTCTCCCTCTCCCCTTCTCGAATACCCAAAAAATGGCACTAATGGTGAACTAAAGATAGACAATACAAACAGGGAAAATGATCCCGAAATGAACCCAAACATCTTCTCGGAGACAAACCTGAGCCCCATAAACCACCTCTAAAACTAGTATCCAACAATTGGTATACATCCCGCACTTACCCTATCACTCTATACCAAATAATACGAGCTTCTCGAGGAAACCTCCAAAGCCATTTACTGACAAGAGAAATATTCTGGCAGATCAGATTGCACAATGCCAAGCCACCCTCCTCTTTTCGGTAACACACTTTATCCGAAGCCACTAGATGATCTCTTTTACCCTCTCCCAAACCTTCCCACAAAAAGTTTCTGATCGCCCTCTCAATAGTATCAGCCATAGTGTTTGAAATTTTATAGAGAAAGATAATAACAAAGAGTACTAGAAAGTCAAACTCAAATCAGGGGCAATGTGTGCACCCAATGAAAAACCAGGATTGTGTAAATGAGTTTAAGCGCACTTTACTAGTAATATTCCTAAAAAATTGTTAAATTTGGACCAAAAAAAACAAGGGAAGAGGGATCCTCAATAGTTGAAAATAGATGTACATCTCCAAGATATTAGCCCACTAAAGCTCAATAGAATCAAGTGTGTTGCAACTGAGGGCCTGTATGGTAAAACTGAAAATTAAGCTCTGAAAAAGTAGAGCTGAAACCAATAAGTTGCTGAATTTTAAAAGTTTATGCGTGTTTGGTAATGACAAGTCACATATATCTAAATTTAATCAAGTTCAACTAACACTCAAGAATTTTGTTTGAAACTCTTTCTTCTCACTTATATTTTTTTCCATATATTCTCAAATAAATAGTCTTATTTTTTAGAGATAACAAAAATTATATTTCAATAGTTTAAAATAACACAAATAAATAAATTATCATTCATAAAATAAATAATGAGTTAAATTCTCAGACTATTTTATTTAGGACAAGCAAAATAATATTAAATTTTTTCTTATCGGTACTCCATTTGTCCCTAATAAATGTTATCTTGATTTTTTCAGTCAACTTGAGTAAACTTTGTCCAAAAATTGCAAAAAAAATGATCATTTTTACGTAAAAATTAAATCGTTATTAATATTCTATTAAAATACCATCAATAACAAATTAATTTTTTATAAGAATAGTTACATTTAATAACTCTTTTGCAAGTATGTTGACCAAAAAATTCAAGACGTGACATTTACTATGGGATGAAAATAAGAAAATTTGATTTTCTTTTAAATTAGTCTAAAAATTAATTTATTGAATATAACCTTTATGATGAGAAAATAAATAAAAAAATTAAACAAGGCCTACAAATGGAAATAAAACATACCAAGAAAAAAAATAGTTTATATGAGAGAATAAAATATTACAACAAAAGAATGTTTTAGGTATAGCAAAATATAAAATATGTTGATAGATGGATTTACAGATAAGTGATTTGATGTTTCCTTACCAAACAAGCTTAATTTTATAATCTCTTAAAATGCTCAGAATTAAGAGCTTAATTTGGTTACCAAACACACCTTGAGTCTTTCTCTTTACTTAGATTTTACAAACATTAAGCTACATCAATCTTTAATAAGTATTTACAGATAAACATAGGGTCTCACATGAATATCAGGATAATAAAGCTGAACCAACAGTCAAAAACATAGTCCTGATCGAGAAACTGATAACCATCCTTGGTAAACTGGTGATTATGAACATAGGAAAAAACTAAAGCATAGAAGCAGATACACATACTTTGCTCCAATAGAATCCATTGTGCATATAAATGGCTTGTCATCTTCTCCCAATCCGGCAATCACAGGCTGGGTGAAGTATGGACCGAACCTACACAAGTGTGAATAGCATGTGTAAGCATTTTTGTCTAGCACTATTTGATCACTTAAAGGCTAAAGCTATAGTTATACCAGAGAATGCAGAAAACAGATGATAAAAAGAAGAATAATTATGCCAGTCAAATAGTTGGCATACAAGATCTCAGCACGAAAGAATGATGTGATTCAAAAAGGAGACAATATTTCGGGGTATGTACAACATATAGGTTCAAATCAACACGCTATATCCATTGTTAGCAAATATAGAAGCAATACTCCATTCATTCTACCACAAACATCACCAAAGATTGCAAACATTATAAGAATTCAAATTTCTTTCATTGATGTATGAAACTCAACTCATCATGCAGCTAGTAAGCTTAATCTTCAAATAAAAACTCATTCTGGAACATCCCAGAAAAGGAAAGAGGGACTCCTAAAGTGGAAGGAAGGAGAGTGCACTGCGCATCAGTCAGCAATGCTTCATAAGTTACAAGACATCATCATTCTTCAAAAACCACATCCTTTAACATACATCTTAAGAACTTCTGAGTCTTTCACACTCTGGAACTTACTCTACATAACCAGTAACACATATCAAAACATATGTACTTTAACTACAAAAGATACCAGCATGTACAGCTGGAGCTGATGTCTTCTCAGTCACAAAGGGTGATGATTTATATATTAAGATAGAGTAGAATTAAATGGGATAGACCATGGTATCAAAGCTCAAGTCGAACAAAAAAATCACTATTAATGTCCAAGTCACAAAAACTATGACTTCTCTTTTAGTCAATAGAGTAGGAGTTTGGGTCCCACTATCTATCAGAGAGGACCATTATCCATATTAACACCCCAACTTACAAACTGACTTCAAATATCCGTGCATACTTCTTCTTTCAAACATAGAACCACTTATGTACAGCTTTTAAGCAAACAGGTAATGCAATAATTTAGCATCATAAATTTTAGATGAAAAATAATGAGGAATGCGCCTAGAACCTGGTTTACTTTAGTATAAACTGGATTAGTACAGCATGCTATATCAACCAGATAATACTCCTACAAGCAGAATCCCTATGTACATTGAGTAAAATATGCCAGATTAATAAATGTAGTATTCCAATTGGGGAAAAGCCCTTTCAAAATATCGTTTAAGACCGATGTGAAGATCTCATAGTAAATATTATATGTTGTATAGCTTCATTAATAATTACAAGTAAATAATAAAAAGAAAAAAGAAAGAGAGAGAGATTAGAAAATCACTTCAAGTGGTGATATGATTGGGGATTATCGTCATTTGGTCAATGGGAAGTAAAACAATTAACAATCCCCTATCAGAATTAATTAAGTATTAGATAGACCTATCAGAATTAATTAAGTATTAGATAGGTCATAAGTTTTTTTGAGATTTAGTGAAATTAGATTGTGCATCCCCCAAGTGACCTTTAGTCCTATTTCTATCTCCAATGTCTATAAGTTGATTTGATGCAAGAAAACAAGGAAAAACGAAATTAGTCACTCAGTAGAAGGATTAGAATTTTCTTTTCGATAATTAAGCCTACTATGAGAAGGTTAAGGATTTACTGTATATATCAGCATAATTCCCCTTGTTTGATTAAAGTGAGTTAATAATATTTGAACTAAGGTTTTTGCCATTGGTTCTGGCATGGCTAATCTAATGCAAGGGTAAGCGGTTACTCCTCTTTCTTTTCATCCATCTTAATTCTTTATCTTTTCTACATGCTTACTGTCTTTGTAATCCTAACGTGAACTATCCATTACTTACATCCAATATCACTCAATTACTTTCAACCTGTTTCAGCCAGAACATGTTCGTGTTGTATATGAAGACGGATTAATCTATTTCCCCTTTTTTGTAGGTACAATGTGGGTAAACACCAGCGGCAAGAAAAGGAAAAGTTTGGCAGCATATTTGATGGCTGGTTGGGTATTTGTTAAGAATTTTTTTTGTGAATAAGAAGATCGATACAAGCTGAGCGGTGGTCGGCTTCAGCCGATTTGATTGTCTTTCTTCTCTGGCCCCTATTGGTGTCCTATCCAGTTTCACACACTGCATCTGGACTTTCTCTTGAGGTAACTTATGGACGTATTTTAATTGATCAAAGCAGAAACCAGAATCATTCCAAATGGTAAACAACCCAGCAAGAAAAATTGTTGATAAACTAGGATTCAAAGTGTGTTTTTCACTTTCCAGCATATTCGTCATCAAGGCTACGCCACAGCATTATTCGCCAGGCCTGGGATCACATGAAGGCAAGAAGTTTGCAATTTGGAATCTACCAAGTGAGGATAAGGAGTACAACATGGTAGATATGTTTACTAATCAACCGAAGACATAAAAACTCTCAAGAGTAGGCAGCAATTTAAACAGTATACAGTGAAATACAAAGAATTGTGTAAGCAAAGCTGTAAAATATATGGTGCCAGATAAGAAGCATCGTATCTACCCCAGCAACTCAAATTAAGAAATCAAAGTTGTTAAAACAAGGCACAAATGTAGAAAGCAAGACCTAACCTTTTCTCATAAAGAACAGCAGATACAAGGCTAGCAAATGTCTCAGGCTTCATATCCCTCTCTTCCCGAAGCTGATACAATTTGTGTCGGAAAACAAGCCGTTGATAACTTCGCCCAATCAAATTCAAACAAAATTCATAAATTACAACCCAAAAATGCACTAATATCAAAGAAAATTGAAACCAATATTATATCTTACAATAAAAACGGATATAACTATAACAAATAAAGTAACTCACAGGGTTTGGGCGTCAGTTGCAAGACCGGAGAGACCAAGAAAGAGCTTATCATGAATCTTAAAAATACGCTGGAAATCGGTAGCTACGGTCTGGAGCTGAATCCCGAGGCGGCGATCACTGGCGATGGCGAAGCAATTTTTTCCAACCATAGCTACTAGAGCACTTCCATTGTACTCGAAGATCTGCAAATTCCAAAACGATTAGGGTGTTAGTAATTTGGGGGGTCTGATCTGAGGTCAAAAACTAGGGTTTCAAGAGGATGGTGACAGAAAGAGAGGTACTTACCGACATTGGAAGGTGTGATTAGGGGGAAGAAATCGGTGAAGTGTGTGTGTGTGTTTTGGGAAGGGGAGTGAGATGGAGAGGAGTTGCAGGTTATGGTGATGGCTTGGAGAGTAATCTAAGGAGAAGGAGGAGGAGGAAGAAGAGTTTGGGAAATGTTTTTTTGTAAATTCGACGAATTTGGGACCGATTTGGAATTATCTCGAATTCGCCCCATAAACCGCATACTAATCCCTCGTCCCGTTCGGCAGAAAGGGTAAAGTTTTGGCCTTGCGCACGCACGAGAATTAATAAAAGTGATGTAGAAATATTCACATTGACACTGTTGATACTCATCTTGAAACTCTTTTATGCGAAAAAAATATAGAAATATACCTCCGTATTTAGGTCAAATATGCAGATCTACGTCCCTTTGGGGACATCCGATAAAAATAAAATAAAAAAAATATGCAGATCTATCATTATATAAATTAATTGTCATATATGCTACTGTACTTAAGAAAAATGTGTGAATATTTGAATATCGTTAAATTTTCGTCCAAAAATTAACAAAATGGCTGACTAGACATCTTAGTTGGCATGTGAAATTTTTTACGTGGAATAAAATTGCCAAAGTGAAATTTATGTCAATGAATGTTAACATTCTTTAGTAAATTAACGAATATATTAATAAAAAGTTTCATAGTATCATTAATCATAGTTAAAGGGGCAAAATGCAAAAACTCTAAAAAAACTAAAAAATCAGAAACATGTCATTCTTCTAGCTTCTTCTTCACCTCCTCAATGTCGTCCGTTACCCTAGTGCGACTCTCACCCTCCTCCAACAACACCATTCCCTCCCACACCCACATGGATCTACTGTCACGACCCGAAACCTAGGCACCATTTTATTCACGTGTTGGGCACGTGGAGCGGGGTCATAGCATTTCATTGGTTGCATTTCATAATAATAAGTGGGATTTTTATGTGTTAGTTTTAACATTTTAATAAATTATTTGATATTTTAGTTGTGTTAATAATTTGTGTGATATTCTAAGTATGATAATAAATCAATTTTAGTTATTTATTGTCTAAATAGAATAAATAATAATTTTATAATTGATAATTTAATTGTTGCAATTTAAATAAAAATTTATAAAAGGTGGAAAGGCTTAGGTGTCAATAGGAAAACTTAAGATAATTCATGGAAATAATTCAAATCTTGAAGGGTTAAATTGTAAATTTAATATATATACTCCCTCCGTCCCACCAAAACTGATACTTATTTCTTTTTTGGTTCGTCCCACCAAAACTGATACTGCCCAAAATAGCAAAGGAATCTTCACTATTTACCCCACTCATTCTCTCTCCTATTTCACTTTTACACTCACAACATTCTCTCTCCTAACTATTCCTCCCACTCATTCTCTCTCCTATTTAATTCTTCATACTCACAACATTTTCTTTCACTTTTTCTCTCATTTACTTTTCCTTAATCTCCGTGCCCAGAAATTTGGTATCAATGTTGGTGAGACGGAGGGAGTATATAAATCCTTACTCCTTCTTCTCCTTCCTTCCACCACATTCCACGGCACACACAGGAGAGCTCGGGAGAAGAAAGAAAAAATACTTCTTTCGTCCCAAAATCCTTTTGATTTAATTTTTTTCAAAAATTCTCAAAAATAACCGTTAGTTCGATTTACGATCCGACTGCGGCGGAGCGATCAGGAAGCCGAGGAGAACATTTAGAGCCGATCAGATCGTCTTTTTATTTCGGCACATTTTTGAATAAGTTATTATAATTCTTTTCAAATAGTTGTTCATACTAAGTTAAATGGTGATATTATGTGTTATAAATGATATTTGATATTATGGGACCAAAATATTTGATGTTTGGTAATTTTCGGAATTTATTTGTGTTATGGGAATCAAAAGAAAAATGGATTGTTTAAATTGAGTAGGATAAGGTTTGGCTTTGAAATGATAAAGTTGTATTTACATATATGGCGGTCTTATGTTATATACTAGTAGGTAACCCGTGCTCCGCACGAAAAGCTAATTTGCTAATATCATGATTTATTTTTTATAATATAAGTATATTATAAATGAATTAAAACATTAACATCTATAAAGTTAGAAAAATTGTGTTCAATTTTAATAACTTTGTTGCACATAAATTTAATAGGAATTGCATTGTGACTAACAATGTAGCAATTTTTGCTATTTTATTTTTGATGTTCATACTTTATGTCATTTATTTTTGATGTCATAATTTATGTCAGTATGCAACATTTTTTATGGACGTTAACAAAGTGAATGAAAAAACTAACGACCGATTTCTTTTCAAATTACAACATTTTAAATACAATGTAGGGGGTTCCAACCCTTAACCTTCCCGAGAAAAGTACGTCTTTAAGCTAAATGCTCATTGACATTATTAACGACCTACTTTGATATATATATAGTAACTATTATGATTAACTAATATTATTAATAGTACTCCCTCCGTCCCAAAATGTTTGTCCCATTTGACTTTTTTGTTGAACTTTGACCACAAATATATGACAATTTAATTATGTTCATGAAATTCTAAAAATTCCTATTGATTCACCATTAATAATATTATCAACAACAACTTTTAGAATTTCATGAACATGATTAATCTCTCATAAATTTGTGGTCAAAGTTTAACAAAAAAGTCAAATGGGACAAACATTTTGGGACGGAGGGAGTAATAGTTAACATATATTGTAACTATAATACTATTACTTAACCTATATAGTAAATTAATACTATTTATAATAATAGTTAGCATATATAGTAACTATTATAGTTAACTAATACTATTAATAGTAATAGTTAACATATATAGTAACTATTATAGTTAACTAATACTATTAATAGTAATAGTTAACTTATATAGTAACTATTATAGTTAACTAATACAATTAATAGTAATAGTTAACATATATAGTAACTATTATAGTTAACTAATACAATTAATAGTAATAGTTAACTTATAAAGTAACTATTATAGTTAATTAATACTATTAATAGTAATAGTTAACATATATAGTAACTATTATAGTTAACTAATACTATTAATATTAATAGTTAACTTATATAGTAACTATTATAGTTAACTAATACTATTAATTGTAATAGTTAACTTATATAGTAACTATTATAGTTAACTAATACTATTAATAGTAATAGTTAACTTATATAGTAACTATTATAGTTAACTAATACAATTAATAGTAATAGTTAATATATATAGTAACTATTATAGTTAACTAATACAATTAATATTAATAGTTAACTTATAAAGTAACTATTATAGTTAACTAATACTATTAATAGTAATAGTTAACCTATATAATAACTATTATTATTAACTAATAATATTAGCTAATAAGGAGAATACCAAAAGTCATATAGATTTTGGGATAGTGATGACGTGGCTTCTCCAAAATCAAGAGTTTGCCTAAACTTGTTCACGTGGGGAAGCCATAACCCTCCTCACCAACTTTAATATATATATATATCGATTTGAGTGTTGAAAATTTTAGTCAATTTATAGGGCTTAAATTGGAAGATGGGGAAAAAGGGTTATACGGCTTGGAGGAAGTATGTGTGGCATTGTTTGGGTTTCTTATAATTAAGTTGACTAAGGTTGCAGAGATATTTTTGTGATAGTTAGGATGAAAATGATATGGTTGTTAATTATATATATGTTATATGGCATGGAGAAAAGTATAGTTATAGTCTAAATATATATATATATATATATATATATATATATATGTATGTATAGTGAAGTTGGTTTAGTGAAATGAAATGGAATTTTGGCTTGAATGTTAGGATGGAAAAGGGTAAAGTGATTAGGTTAGGACATATGACTTGGCAGGAAGGTTTAAGTGTCATGGTGTTAGAAATTGGGTTAAAAATGATGAAGTTGTGGTTTGAATGGTTGTTGGGAATTCTAGAATCATTTTGATTAAGTTGGAATGATCATAGTGTAGGGTTTCGAGGATCCATGCGCAGCGGAATAAGCAATAACTCGAAAACCCCAAGCCCTAGAATCCGTTCTAGATGAATAATTAAGAGAGATGAAATAGAATTACCAACCTTGAATGCTTTTGCCTTTGATAAACTTGACCCAACTGCCGTTGAATGATCTTGTTAATCCTTGATGAACGAACGGGAATCACGAACCAAAGATCTTGATGAACGAAGATCCTCTATGTTTATCCACGCGCGGAACGAACCCTAGAACTCTTCTAGGAGGATTGCTAGATCCAATTGATTGAAACACCTTTCAATCAATGAAGAACAATGGATTTGGTAGTGTTTGATTCTCAATTCTCAATTGAAATCTCCCACTCTAAGTGTTTCTCTCAAGCCAAAACGTTCTAATGACGGCTAGGGCAACCAGGGGTAAGTTTTTATACGTTATAAAACTTTTCCCCTCGCGAAAACCCTAGTTTTAAGTCAATTCCGCGTCAGTCCAGTGCCCAGGGGACGAGTCGTCCCCCAGGGGACGAGTCGTCCCCTGGCACCCAGCTTCTGAATCTGGCTTCCCCCTTAAGGGGAATAGTTGGTTCGGCACTGGGACGAGTCGTCCCCTGAGAACAAAAACTCCATATTCTTCATTTTTGACAATTCGTTCGATGCGTGTGACCCCATAGGACCATACTATGTTGGCAATGAGTCCGATCACATCGATCCTCATAAGACATGAGCGAACTCTAGCAAGCCATCATGCCTACCCAAATAGTATAATATCAAGTTCGATTTTCCTACATAGAACATATCACAATCCCATTGTCACACGATGTTATATTGAACATGAGTCATGGTCCACGTCAACTCATATTGTTCAATGCTTTCTCGTTACCAAGTAAATTGATTAATCGAATGACATTAATCACATTAATTCATTCGGGCATGGCCATGCACTACATCAATCTTACTTACGAGTGGCCAAGCAAACATCTCTCTTTACGAGGGACAATTTCCATCTTGACTTATCATTCTTCCCAACAAGAATCATACCATGCCAATGATAGCCCTTATTGTCATCCGGTTAAAGATAACGTTAAACTATATCAAACATGATATTCATCAAGCGGAAGACGATGATAATCTCAGGTCAAAGGATATCAATGATATGACTATACGAGATTTAATTATGACATATGACCATGACATAAATCTCATAATGGGTCAAGTCCAAGACCTTGTTCTCTAACAAGTACCCATGAATCTAATGTGCATCTCCATGCATATAATCATCATATGATTATCCATTAGACTTCATACTAGTGCTTCATAAGTACTAGGGACACGATTATTATAACTAAACATGTAAACTCATATAATAATCAAAGAAGCAATCTCATATATAAATGAACAATGACATTACATAAAGGTCTATCTCTATAGGCCTAGGGCACTAACACCTACAGACTCCCACTTGCACTAGGCCCAATCATTCATGTATCTTATACCCATGGACCTAACATGACCATCATGTTTAGCTTGTGGTAAAGGCTTGGTGAGAGGGTCCGAAATGTTGTCATCCGTTGGTACCTTGCATATCTTGACGTCCTCCCTTTCACAGATTTCTCGAATGAGGTGGAAGCGTCTCAAAATGTGTTTGGATCGCTGATGTGACCTTGGTTCTTTTGCTTGGGCAATAGCACCATTGTTGTCACGTAACGACTCTATCGGGTTAGTGATACTCGGAACGACTTCTAAGTCACTAACGAACTTCTTGATCCAAACCGCCTCCTTAGCCGCATCCGATGCTTTGCTATGTACTCGGCTTCGTTGTAGAATCGGCAACGGTGCTGCAGTTGGAACTCTTCCAACAAACAGCACCTCCATTTAGCATAAACACAAAACCGTTCGCGATCTATAGTCATCTTTGTCGGTTTGGAAGCTTGCATCTGTGTAACCCTTTACAACCGCATCATCTTCCATTCCTCCAAATACCAAGAATACATCCTTAGTCCTTCTCAAGTACTTAAGGATATTCTTGACAAACTATCCAATGGTTCTCACCAGATCGACCGGTATCTACTCGTTGCGCTTAGAGCGTATGAGACATCGGGTCTAGTACATAACATGGCATACATGATAGACCCAATTGCCGAAGCATATGGTATATCACTCATCCTCTTTCGCTCATCATTTGTCTTAGGACAACGAGTCTTGCTAAGAGTAATGCCATGTCCCATTGGCAAGTATCCTCTCTTAGAATTTTCCATCTTGAATCTTCTAAGGACCTTGTCAATATATGTACTCGACTCAAACCAATCATCCTTCTTGATCTATCTCTATAGATCTTGATACCAAGGATATAAGCCGCCTCACCCATATCTTTCATTGAGAAACATTTTCCTAACCAGGACTTCACAGCCTCAAGTGCGGGAACATTGTTTCCAATGAGCAAGATGTCATCGACATACAACACCGAGAAATAGCACTATGCTCCCACTTATCTTCTTGTATACACAAGGTTCATCTTCGTTTTTGATGAAGCCAAACTCTTTGGTGATTCATCAAAACGTAGATTCAGCTCCGGAAGCTTGCTTCAATCCATAAATGGATCTCTGCAACTTACACACTTTGTTAGAATCCTTTGGATCGACAAACCCTTCAGGCTGTATCATGTATACATCCTCAAGTAGGTTTCCGTTAAGAAACGCTGTTTTGACGTCCATTTGCCATATCTCATAGTCATAATATGCGGCTATGGCAATTAGGATTCTAATAGACTTAATTATCGTACATGGATTTGATTTCGGATTCCATGGCTCCTAGCCACTTGTCCGAATCAGGAGTGGACATCGCCTCTTGATAGGAAGTAGGTTCATCATTCTCAATGATTTCTACTTCATTACTTTCCGTCATGAGAAATCCATATCTCTCAGGTTCGGATCGTATCCTATCCGATCTGCGAAGAACTTGTGTATCTTGAACCGGTTCCACAACAGCTTGTGAACTTGGTTCCGTCTCTACTATTGGTTCCTTGTCATTTTCGGGTTCTTGAATTTCTTCAAGATCAATTTTACTCCCACTAGTTTCTTTAGAGAGAAACTCTTTCTCTAGAAAGACACCATTTCGAGCAACAAACACTTTGTTCTCGGATTGGTTGTAAAATAGATATCCTTTCGTTTCCTTGGGATAACCGACGAAAATACATTTATCGTATCTAGGTGCAAGTTTATGTTCGAAACCAATTTCTTTACATAAACCTCACAAACCCAAATCTTCATGAAAGATAAGCTAGGCTTTCTTCCATACCACATCTCATGTGGGGTTTTAGGAGTCGATTTAGTAGGGACCTTGTTAAGTGTGAAAGCTGTTTCCAGGTGCATGTCCCCAAAAGGAAATAGGAAGGTTCACTTGACTCATCATCGATCGAACCATATCTAATAGAGTTCGATTTCTCCTCTCGGATACACCATTCCATTGTGGTGTTCCGGTGGAGTAAGTTCAAACAATTCCACAACTTTTCGGATGATCGTCAAATTCTTGGCTCAAATATTCACCACCTCGATCGGATCGAAGTGTTTTAATAGTTTTGCCAAGTTGATTTTGTACTTCACTTTGAAATATTCTAAATATCTCAAAAGCTTCACTTTTGTACTTCATCGGATAGACGTAGCCATATCTTGATAAGTCATCGATGAACGTTATGAAGTACCGAAATCCTCCCCTAGCAATGCTATTCATGGTCCACATACATCGGTATGTACAAGAGCCAACAAATCACTAGCCCTTTCACTACTCTTAGTAAAAGGTGCTTTAGTCATCTTGCCCAATAAACAAGACTCGCAAACATCATATGATTCATAATCACATGAGTCTAAATATCCATCTTTATGGAGTTTAGAGATGCGTTTCTCGTTTATGTGCCCAAGACGGCAATGCCATTTATATGTGTCATTCACATTATTTGGTTTGGATTTCTTACTAACATGATAGACATTATCAACATTATTCTCAACATCCAAGACATAAAGGCCATTAAAAGAATGAGCAACACAATAAAGCATGTCATTCAAATAAATCGAAAATCTCTTATTCGCAATAAGAAAATTGTAACCCTCATTGTCTAAACATGAAATAGAAATAATGTTTACGCTCAAATCCGAACATAATAACAGTTATTTAAAACTAAAATTAATCCGCTTGGTAAAGTGACTTCGTAAGTCCCTACGGCCAATGCAAAGCAACTCTTGCTCCATTTCCAACCCGTAGATCTACTTCACCCTCTTTGAGCAACCTTCTATTCTTTAGTCCCTGCACATTTAGGCAAATGTGAGATCCACATCCGGTATCTAATACCCAAGAACTAGAGGTAGAAAGTAAAATATCTATCACATAGATACACAAGTCATGGCAATCTCATTGCCCTTCTTCTTCGATCCTTCCTGATAAAGCTTGCGATTACGCCTCCAATGCCCAGCTTCCTTGCAATGGTAGCACACCGCATCCTTTTGGGATTTGGGTTTAGGCTTCTCGCAACGGCAACATTTGCCTCGGTTTAGCAACTTTTGCTTTACCCTTGTTTTTGAACCCCTTTCCTTTATTCACCATCAACACTTGATTGGTTTTCTTGGTAATATTGTTCTCTGCATTCTTTAGCATCCCATGCAATTCGGACAGAGATTTATTCATCCCATTCATGTTATAATTCGTAACAACCGATTATAACTCTCGGAGTGAATGCAATATCATATCCGTAGCCGCTCTAACTGGATAGGATACCCAAGCCTCTCAAGGTGTTCGAGGTGACCCTTCATCTTCAACACATGAGGCCCAACAGTTGTCCTTCAATCATCTTGCATGAATGAAGAGCCTTCATAGTGTCAAACCTTTCCGTACGTGCTTGCAATCGGAACATTTCCTTCAAATGATTTCCCAAATCATAGGCTTCCATGTGTCTGAGGTCCTTCAAGAGCCTTACACATGGTCGCAAGCATCAGGCAACCAACATCAATAGAATCATCCATATGCTTCTTATGTTGGTCCCTTTCCGCTTTAGTTGCATTAGCAGCCGGCTCGGGTGGAACGGGTCCATCGAGAATGTACAACTTCCTTTCTTGTTTGAGAACAATTCTCAAACTGCGGATCCAATCCACATAGTTATTGCCATTCTCCTCTAACTTGTCCTTCTCAAGGACGATCGCGATGACATGTTTTGATTATTGTTTACAACCATTGAACTACAAAGATATGCAACAAGATATGAACACATATAAGTACCAATTCATTTAAGAGATTAATTAACGTATTTCACAAATACTCCCACTAAATTATATAACCTTCTTATACAAATATGTATAATATAATTTAATAGGCTAAGACCCAACTTTAATTTAATTTCAAGTCGGCTATGGCACGACTGCTCAAAATTAAACTAAAAAGGTAGATAATATTTATCAATCATATCTATATATGACTCTTAGATCATTATGAGATTATAGACATCTTATGTCACATGTTTCAATCTCATCTTATGCCTTAGGCCCAAAACCGTTTTGATAGCCTAATTGAGTTCAACCATGTTAAACGTATAGCAACCACTATTTGCTCATCTTGATCATACAAAGATAGAATTAATGCACCTCGCTATGGCGAGCCCACATAAAACTACCCGTGTACTCACAAGTGTTTAAACATGGGTGGCATAAAACAAACTCAAATTACAAAGAAGATTCAATTTTTCATGCTTATCAATTACATCCCAAGGTTGATTCATGAAAACTATATGAACATAATTATGAAAATGGAATGATGCAACACATATTACATTTGATCAGTAATTACTAGTACGTGGCATCGTATCCAAAGTTATCCCACACTTCCCGAAGTGCTCATGGGAAGGTCTTGGCTTCCGGCTATATACTTAGTAATACATCACAAATATCCAAGATTAATCACATTAATCATATCAATGAAATTGACATCCCATAATCTAGATTAATCATATTAATCATATATATTACAATTTCATAATCATGGTATATCTATATATACTATTACTTCTCAAGTAAAACTCATACAATTTCATATTCTAGATCATGCACATCATGAAAATTCATATAATCATATTACATAATTATCATGATTATCTAACTAAGCATCATGAACGGGGCTCGATACCACTTTGTAGGGTTTCGAGGATCCATGCGCGGCGGAATAAGCAATAACTCGAAAACCCCAAGCCCTGAATCCGTTCTAGATGAATAATTAAGAGAGATGAAATAGAATTACCAACCTTGAATGCTTTTGCCTTTGATAAACTTGACCCAACTCCAGATTGAATGATCTTGTTAATCCTTGATGAACGAACGGGAATCACGAACCAAAGATCTTGATGAACGAAGATCCTCTATGTTTATCCACGCGCGGAACGAACCCTAGAACTCTTCTAGGAGGATTGCTAGATCCGATTGATTGAAACACCTTTCAATCAATGAAGAACAATGGATTTGGTAGTGTTTGATTCTCAATTCTCAATTGAAATCTCCCACTCTAAGTGTTTCTCTCAAGCCAAAACGTTCTAATGACGGCTAGGGCAACCGAGGGTAAGTATTTATACGTTATAAAACTTTTCCTCGCGAAAACCCTAGTTTTAAGTCAATTCCGCGTCGATCCAGTGCCTGTGGACGAGTCGTCCCCCGGGGGACGAAGTCGTCCCCGGCACCCAGCTTACGAATCGGCTTCCCTTAAGGGGAATAGTTGGTTACGGCTCCTGGGACGAGTCGTCCCCTGAGAACAAAAACTCCATATTCTTCATTTTTGACAATTCGTTCGATGCGTGTGACCCCATAGGACCATACTATGTTGGCAATGAGTCCGATCACATCGATCCTCATAAGACATGAGCGGACTCTAGCAAGCCATCATGCCTACCCAAATAGTATAATATCAAGTTCGATTTTCCTACATAGAACATATCACAATCCCATTGTCACACGATGTTATATTGAACATGAGTCATGGTCCACGTCAACTCATATTGTTCAATGCTTTCTCGTTACCAAGTAAATTGATTAATCGAATGACATTAATCACATTAATTCATTCGGGCATGGCCATGCACTACATCAATCTTACTTACGAGTGGCCAAGCAAACATCTCTCTTTACGAGGGACAATTTCCATCTTGACTTATCATTCTTCCCAACAAGAATCATACCATGCCAATGATAGCCCTTATTGTCATCCGGTTAAAGATAACGTTAAACTATATCAAACATGATATTCATCAAGCGGAAGACGATGATAATCTCAGGTCAAAGGATATCAATGATATGACTATACGAGATTTAATTATGACATATGACCATGACATAAATCTCATAATGGGTCAAGTCCAGTACCTTGTTCTCTAACAAGTACCCATGAATCTAATGTGCATCTCCATGCATATAATCATCATATGATTATCCATTAGACTTCATACTAGTGCTTCATAAGTACTAGGGACACGATTATTATAACTAAACATGTAAACTCATATAATAATCAAAGAAGCAATCTCATATATAAATGAACAATGACATTACATAAAGGTCTATCTCTATAGGCCTAGGGCACTAACACCTACACATAGGAAGCTAAATGGTGTTACAATGTGTTTTAATGTTATGTGAACAAGTTGTATCACTTGGCTTGGTTTGAAAATGAATGGGAAATGGGTAGAACAAGCTTAAGGTTGATAAACATGAAAAGGGCAAGGGAATAAGTTGAATTGTCATGTGGTAAATGGGAAATAGATTTGCTACGGCTTGAATTGAGTGTTGTTATATATTAAAATGGAGGTGTAACATGAGTTTGGGTTGGGTTGGTACAGCTGGGTGAAGTAAAAACGGGTTTTGGCTTTGGTTGGGAGCTGATGTTTAACATCAGCTACCATTCTGGAGTTGGGCACGACTCGTGCCCTGTAGCACGAGTCGTGACCATGTCAAGCCAAGTCGTGCGACACTAGTTGCCAGGAAGGGACGAGTCGTGACCTATTGGGGACGACTGATTCTGGTGGGAGTGTAATAGGGCACGAGTCGTGCCCTGCCCTGCAGCCTATGAACATTTTTCTAAGTTTTGAAAATCTAATTTAATCAGTATATAATTGAACGCTTTTCAACTATGGTTCTAGTACAACTTTAGTACTATACAATGGAATTTTAAATAGTCTAAATTGATATTGGAAAGGTCTTTAAATATTGACGTGAAATGGGTTGAAAGGCAATTGTGAAACTTGAACCAAAGTTAATAAAAACTTGGTAAATGATTATGAAACCTTTATAGGGAGTGTTTAATAGTGCGACACGGATATCTCGGGCTTACTAGATTTACTTTGTGACATATGTAATTAATTATACATGGTTATTGATTCATTTAGTGCATGAAAAAAATGTGCACTTCTCTATTAGTTGAACATGAGGATTAATACCCTGTTGCTGAACTGCTGTTATTTAAGACTGTTAAATTACATGTTGCATGATTCCAGTTGATTAAGTATGAATACCATATGTGGATTATATTGACTCATTAGTGTTTATATACTCCCTCCGTCCCAGCCCAGTGTAAACTTATTTCCTTTTTGGTCCGTCCCAGCTCAGTGTAAACTGCCAAAAATGGCATGTCCTTTATTATTTTTTATTCTCCCTACCCCACCCATTTAATCCCTAACTACCCATTAATAACACCCAATTACCCATTTTCCATAATTAATCTAATCCTAATTAAATGCCATCAGTAACCCAAACGCCCAAACATTTTCCAAAAATCCCTACCCCCATTTACGCCAAACCATTTCCCAAAAATCCCTACCCCCATTTACGCCCTTCAGTGTTCTTCATTTTCTTTTTTGAAGAAACCCTAACCCCTTTCTTCTTCACCGCCGTCGACCAAATCCATCATCTTCCCATGGATCCTTTCATTTGGGGTTCAACAAACTCCAATTCCATGGATTCGTTGCCCGTATATGATACGTTGGCTTCGATTCCTCCACTCGTCAAAACTGAAATCGATGAATGTCCCGATTCGCCGATTTATGGCGATCTTCCTTTGATTTCTCGGTCATATTATGAAGCCTTTGTCCCTGATACTCAGTCCCCTGGTAAAGAGTACATCTACGAAGACACCGTAGTCGCTGAGACGGAGCTTCAAATTGAGGAGACGGTTACTTTCGAGCTGAAGCCTATGGCTATCGAATCAAAAGCCTACTGCTACATTTCGACCCTAAGAATGATGGGTTGTTTTTTACCAAGATTTATTGGTAAGAACGATATTGACAGTCCTTACTACCCCGCTCCGGAAGATGTTAAAGATTTCTTGGCTACTTCTCAGGTCATCTCTTTTATTTACTCTGTTTGCACTTGCATTTGTATGGTCAAGAGCACAATTTTTGTTTGGAAATTTGTTGTTGGGAGTGAAGTGATGATTTACTTGTTTTTTGGGGGTTTGGAAATTACAGTGATGAATTTACAAGGCTTTTTCAGTTTATTTATGCCCAATGATGATTTTTGGTGTCAATGATGGCAAAAGCTTTTGATACTCTGTGATGAATTTTTTCTGAGAGTAATTTGCTGAGACAAAGGGTGCCTTGATTTGGAAATGTGGTTGCTTGTTTTGTGGTCATTGTTGCTGGTGAGATGGAATTTTTTTTTTGATACTCAGTGATGAATTTGCACATTGCTTTCTGAGAGTAATTTACCATTAAAAAGGCCACTGCTTTTTTTACACAAAAAGGGCCTATTCTTTGTACATTGCTTTCTTGACACAAAAAGGGCCTATTAATACATTTTCAGGCCACTGATTTCTTGACACAAAAAAAGGGCCTATTAAAACTAAAGAAAATCTTCCATCATGCCCTCAAGGCCATCAGCATTACCTGTTTCCATTAGGTACTCTACACTTTCCTTGACTAATTGCATGGTCACTGGATAGTAAGCTGGGAGTAATCCCCTTCTTCTTAAGGCCTCTTTTCCCATGTGCACAATCTTGTAATCATTTGATCCACGTTTGGTCATGATTGCATTCAAACATGATTGCAAGGTTAAGAAGACATTATCTAGTGTGATGTGTGAGAGTTGGTTGTAAGATAGTTGCACTGCATTCACCAACTCATCTATAGTCCTGGCTTGCACATCTGATTGCAATGATTGTATTGATCTAAACCATCCTAGATCATTCACATTTGTATCTGGACTGTTTGGTGGCTGAAACTGCATTGTAATGTTGAATCCCCCTTCTGTGGCTGCTGCTATGAACTCCGGATCAGAATGCAGGGACACATGTGGTGGGGCATTGTCCCACTGAATGACAATGTTTTTGCTTTCTGTACATGGCCATTTCTCTTTGATTGCAGGGAGAACCTGCAATCAACACAAGTATTTGTGCATTAAAACAGTGCAAATCATGGACACAATAAGATAAACTGAGAAACTTACATGGTTGAGCACCATCTCTTTTGTGACTTGTCTGTTTATTGAATCAAGAGATTTTGTAACCATGGTTCCAGCAGGCCTGTTTCTACTTTTCCTCTTCGCAGCTTCTTGTTTTGTAAATGGCCACATCCCTATTTTGCCATCGAACAACAACTCACCATTTTCTTTGTACATTGGCCTACTTACGGCACAAAAGAACATCACCTTTGTTACAAATTTCTTGCTTTGGCAAGATCTATAAGGCTCAGCTTCATGATTGCAAATGTAATACCTTTCTGTGCATTTGGTCATGTTAAACCACTTCTCATCCGCATGTATAGTATGGGTCATGCTTCTAAATGTTGGTTCAGCTGTTATAGGATCATATCTGAGTGCATTCAAACTGAATTTTAGCCTTGTAATCTTGTTTAATTCAGTTAAAGTAGGCTTTATGGCATTCGAATGAGGTCTGATCACACCATTCTCTTTCCATCTATGAATTGTGCTCTTGCTAACTGACATTCCTTTTGCTAACTTTCTAAGAGTACCCCTTTTATGAAAAGGTATTGCTTTGAGCTTCTCAAAATCTACTTCTATTTTATTGTGCACACGCTTACCTCCTCTTCTTGTAGGCAAAGCAACAAATACCCAAGTCGCAGCTTGATTCTTCACCCTCTTCCAGAATTGAGGACTGTCGATCGGGACACTCCAAATCTCGCCACGGCCGCTTGAACCTTTTGCCTTGGAAGCATTCCATCTTTGCGACACCGCAATGAACCGGGCTAGTTCTTCTCTTTTCACTGGGAAATGTCTTTCTCATTTCCCATTTTTTTTTTTTGGTTGCCTGGAAGATGTTAAACTGGTAGAACAGTGGCTTCTTTTTATTTATACTAAGCTTGTAATGGAGTGGTGGGAGATTTAATGGAGTGGTGGGAGATTTAAAATTTTTGAATATAATTAAATTTTTTGGAGGGAAGCATGTAAATTACAGTAGTTTATGAATTTAAACCCTTTTCTTAAGTTCCCAGTTAACCGGCTTAGGGAGGGAACAAATCCCTCTGCTCCTTGCCTTTTCCTTTTTTTATTCTTATTCCTTAATTGTTGTGCCCATTTTTTTGGTTTACACTTGGGCGGGACGGAGGGAGTATATGTTACACTAATTGAGATGTTCAACATGAGTAATTGTACCATGCTTTATACTGTTCAACATGAGTAATTGTACCATGTTCTATACTGTTCAACATGAGTAATTGTACCATGTTCTATACTGTTCAACATGAGTAATTGTACCATGTTTTATACTGTTCGACATGAGTAATTGTACCATATTTTATACTGTTCAACATGAGTAATTGTACCATGTTCTATACTGTTCAACATGAGTAATTGTACCATCTATAGTATAAATAAGGGTTGTCCACCTCACCCAATGAATAGTTCTATGAATAGTTCCAATCGCCTAAATTCTCATTTTGCCCTCACTATTTTGTCCCTTACCAATTTTGCCCATAAAAAATATTTTTTTTTAAATTAAATTTTGCCCTTAAATTTTTTTTTTTTAAATTAAAAAAAAAATGTGTCCTCGGACACGGGCTTAATTAAAAAAATAAAAATAAAAAATTACGTGTCCTCGGACACGGGCTTATTCTAGTGTTTTATATATTGATATCCTATTGGGTGGATTTGACTTCAAGTAATTGTTATGTGCATGAATGTGATTATGATTATGTTTAATATCAGCTGATATTTCGGGGGTATAATGGAATACGACCACTTATGAGAAGTTGTAACATAAGGTGCTCGGGTTTCATTATACCTGTGTCCGTTTCCACCCCACTGTGGCCACAGTTTGGGGCTCAGTTACTATGGATATGCCTAAGAAGTTCATAGGACACTGATACCTTACATGGTTCCCTGAAAAATGGGTCTTGTTAGGCGTGAATAGGCCTAAGCCGTTCACACATATAGAGGATGGGTTCCCATGAGGATGTATGCCCATACCCACGTAGTACGACTTATTGTTCAGACGGGAAAAGGTAAGATCAGGTAATGTAATGTGTTTACAGTATTCCAAATATGATGTGGAACAACTTGCTTACGTGTTGCATCTTATATGGCATATTGTTGCATGCATAATAACTTGCTGAGATTATTTCTCACCCCTTCTCCCTTTAATTTTTTAGATTAAGCTGAGACAGGTAGACCAGATCGGTGAGGTCGGGGAGGAGTTTGGACCGTCTCTTGGGTTATCAGGGTATGATATGATAGGGAGTTGGGAATGCAGTTGTGGTTATTATTAATTTGTGGAGAATTTCATTGTTTAAAGCTTTTATAAATACTTTCAGTTGTAAATTAAAACAGGTTATCATTTTTAAAGCAGGTTGACGTCACCTCCTAGTGGAGTGGTCATGTGGTTTTATTTTCAAAAGTTTAATTGACTTTCATTATAATTAAAGGAAAAGTTTTAATTTTTAGGAGGTGGTTTGGGGACCCTCCAGCTGGGGCACGATTTTATAGGTCCTGGGGTTGGGGAGGCCCCACATCTACAATCATTCCCCTCCTAAATCGTCCCATGCCTCACTGTTCCCGATTGTGGCTTATCGTCCCTAAACATGCTTTGCCATTGGCGGTCAAGCCTCCTCGTCGTCGTCGTCGTCGTCGGTCATGCCTTGTCGTTTCGGCCAAGCTTCTTCATTCCCTGAACACCCCACCCACGAGGCTACTCCCCCTCAAGCTCCCTCTCTCTCTAACCTTCCCTTTAGCAGTCAATACACATATTTTTGAAAACATATCTGAAATCTGTTTTTCAACCCATTTTTTCTTTTTACACCTAATCTGACTTCGATTCAAATTGTAAATTTGAATTTAAATGAGATTTTAGTTTTGAGTTTGTGTGAATTTCTCTATCTCGATTTTTTTTGTTAGGTTGAATAGAATACCTTGTTTTGATGTGTTTAGTGAAGCGGCGGTGACATTGTAGCAGTGTTGTATGAAGAGAGGTAGTGCGATTGCAATGGTGTTAATTTTGGTTGTGGTTGTGATGGTGGTGGTAGACAATGGTAATGGTGGTGATAGCAGGTAGGTACAGATGGGAGTGGGGTGGAGGATGAAGGTGGTGGGCGACTGTAAATTGGGGATGAAGAAGAAGAGTTTCTTTATGTTTTTCATTTTATTTTCTAAATTTGTCATATTTTTTATTTTTTTTTTATTAACAAAATGACGTCGTTTTGTGGTCAATTTGCACATCATCAAGCCCATTTGGCGATTTTCTTCCACGTTTACGCATCAAATAGCCAAATAAGACGCCTAGTCAGCCATTCTGTTAAATTTTTGATGGAAATTTAACGGTTTCCAGATATTCACACATTTTTCTTAAGTACAAGGGCATATATAGCAATTAACTTGTATAAAGGTAGATCTGCATCTTTAACATAAGTAAAGGGACATATTTATATATTTTCCCCCCTTATGCTTACATGTACATTATTTCACACTTATACCAACACTTTTAAGTTTTAACAAGTATAAAATTTATCAATTCATTTGTTTAGAGATGCGAGTTTGAATGTTTTCAATTATTATTTTTTAACATTCAAATTAACAATTATAACGTTAGAACTATAATTCATAAGGAATATGCATTTTTTGTATTATTCGTTTTTTCTAAGTGTAGCAAAAATTGATTTTCACAAGACCGCTAGCTTTTAAAGGTAAGATTTATGTTGGGGGCAAAAAATACTCAAATTGCTGACGAATTTCTATTGAGAAATCTATAAAATATGGTTTAAAGTCCACAAGGTACTAATTTGGGGTCTGACTATTTAATTTTGGCAATTTAGAGCAATTGCAACAATGACGTTTGAAAATGACATGGGCTGACATGGCACACATGACTCTCCCAACAATGACTTTAGAAAAGTCATGAATAACCTTTGTCTTTTTTGTTTTTGTAGGTGAAGTGCTTCACGGCATGAGCTGACAAGGTGGACCACTCACGGATGCACTGTTTTTTTTTTTTTACTTTTGATTCACGGATGCACTGTTTTTTTGTTTTTTTTATTACGTATTTTAATGTATTTTGTTTCGTATGTAATTTTCATGTTATAATTTATTAGATATAAACTTCTTTAAATAATATAAATAAAACTAATAAATATTAATAAAATAATTAATTATAATGAAATTTATAATTAATTATTTATATAATACAATAATTAATAATTATTTATAGTAGTAATAAATGTAATATAAATGAGTAGGAAAAAGAAAATATGGTGGGGTATAATAAAAAGTAGGAGAGAGAAACTGATGACTTTTGTCATGAATGGAGATAAAATTGTTTGGAATTGTGTTTTTGATAACTGATGACGTGGAGCTGAGGTGAAGGAGAGAGGGATGGGAATGAAGTGGTATTGATGAAGATGCTCTTAGGGACCAACGTTACATTTTTTTGCTCAATTAAGGGTTTTTGACAAAAGTCAGTTAAATTACATGTGACTTGCATGTGATTACCAAATTGAATTAATTATATATAGATAATTGTTTTAATGGGGTTAAATTCAATTTTTTAAATTAATGGTAATATTGATGATTGTTTTCTATTACTTTTTTTGACAAAAATTACTTATTATCACTAAAAAAATCTTTTATATCAGAAATTAAATCAATAATTATCGACGAAAATAAAAATTCATTTTTCTCCTAATATCCTCACCCTCCTCTAACCGTTCTTCCTTTTTTCAGCCACCCTTCTGCCACCACCGTCATGATCGCCCTTTTTCTCCTACTATGTACAAGACCAATTACCTTCGATCAGCCACCACGTTGTTTTTTCTCCGGATTAGAGCTATTAATACTCTCCCTCCACAAAAACTGCAAGCTTTAAAAAAATACACCTCCAAACCACCATTTTTTGGACAAGTATTTTCAATCCAGATTAATAAAAATATGCACACACACGCAAGACACAAACACATAAGCACGAAAACACGTAAAGACACTCAAAGAAATTCAATTTTGAAGGTGGCTTTTTGAGTTAGGGCTGAGTTTTTAAAGAGGGAGTGATGTGATTTAGGAGAGCAGTGGTGAAGGGCCATATGATTTAGGAAGGAGCGTTGGTGGCGGAAAATGTTGGGATGGGGCAAGGCGGCCATGCGCGGTGGGAGTGGAGTGGTGGAGAAGATGAAGGGTGGGGTTGGGGATGATTGGGTTTGAAAATAAAAATTGGGGTGGGTTAAAATTTTCAAAATAAAACATAGAGATTGGTTTTTATAAGAAAAATATTTTATTTTTATTCACATCTCTTTCATTTTCATAAGCTTACTTTGACCCTTTAAAACAACTATCCATATAAAATTAATCTGATTTGATCATCACTTGCAAGTCACATGTAATTTAACTGATCTTTTTAACGAATTTCGTTAAAAAACCCTTAACTGAGCAAAAAATGTCACGTTAATAAGCCCTAAATTGCCAAAATTGAAAAGTCATATCCCAAATTGGTACCTATTCGTGAACTTTAGACCCTACTCCCTCCATCCCATAACAAATTACTCATTTAGTGTTCGAAACAGGAATTAGGAATTAAGGTAAAAATATTTATTTAGAACCCAAAGGTAACCTATATACTTCCTTCCTTCGTTCCGGGTTAAGCTTCACCATTTTTGTAAAGTACGCAAATTAAAAAAGCAATATATATATTCAAAAAAAATAATGAGAGTGGGAAAAGAATTGTGAGAGAAAAGAAGTGAGTGAATATGACAAGTGAGACCCATAATTTAAATGTGTGAGAGAGAAAAGTTAGTGTGTACATTAATAAATCTTTTCCATTTTAGGAAAAGGTAAAATTTGTAACGAAATACTCTTTTGAATAATTGATGAAGCTTAAACTGAGGCGGAGGGAGTATTCCCTCTCCACACACACACACACACAAAAATAGAAAGGATGTCAAAACGGTTAAAGAAAATCTTTTCTTCAAATATGCTTCTTTCCGTCTCGTTACCACTAACAATAATCTCACCTCATCAGTTGCAACGCTACATATTGCGGTTTCAAAATAATACTTTCTTCATTCTTAAATAAAATAAAATAAGACTCCGTTTGTTTCACGAAAAATAATTTTCGAAAAATGATTTTTTGAAAAATATTTTCAGGAAAGTGAAAATGCTTTTTGGAAAACATTTTTCGATGTTTGGTAGTTTCATTAAAGTAACTTTTTAAAGATAAAATCAATACAAACAAAGAAAAATGAGAAAAATATTTTTCAAAAAATAACATCCTTAGATAGAGATAAGGAAGTCATTTTCCTTAGAAATTAAGATCATTTTCCATTGACCCGAAATTTTTTTTTCCTTGACTTTATTTTTCGATATTTACCAAACACCAAAAAATAGGAAAAATATTTTTCGAAAAATATTTTCCCCCAAACAAACGGAGTCTAAGCGTCTATTTTTGCTCACTATTCAACATTTTAGCAAAAGTGAAAGTGGTCAAAGAGCTCTGCCTTAATCAATCAAGCGGCATCTGGGTACTCCTTTCCATTTCCATAAGAGAGGTCAGAGTTTGAACCCCACTAACTGTGATTTCTAAGCACTTTAAAGTGCACAATATTGTAATAGATGAATTAATTCATTTAATAAAAACTCATTTAAAAATGCAAAAGTGAAAATGTTTTTTAACAGTGCGAAACTAAAATTTTAAAACTAAATAACAAGAATATTAATTATTTTTAAATTAAATTCTACAAAAAAAAAATTCTCATAAATAAAAATTAGACAACCATTCATAGAATGAATACTATTGTTAATTTATTTTAAAATTGGCCTTACATAAGACACGTATATTTCCAAATGATTTGGAAAAATGGGTTTCATATGCTTTAAAGAATATCGGTGTATGCGTTAAAAAGGGTCTATTGTAAGTAATAGTGTTGTAATATTAAAAAATTGTCAACGATAGTGTTAAAAAGAATCATTGATAATATTAAAAAGTGTCAATGATACTGTTAAAGCCATATCGTAATGTTAATAAATGCCAACGTGTTTTAATAAGTTTCGTTTTTAACAAAAATGTCACGGAACATTTTGAAGATGTTTCACTTATTTAGAAAAAATATCACCACACATTTTCAAAACACATTTTCCTAAAATCTTAAGAAAAAAAAAATGCATTTTTCCTAAGATTTTGCCATTTATTTTTTATTTTATTTTCCATAATTACTCTTATATTCCATTAAAATAAGGATTAGGAGAAGCATTATTTTCCCCAAAATCATAATTATGGTATAAATGGTATGTAATACAATTTTGTAATGTTTGACTTTTAAATTAAGGGGGATTTTTTTAACGAGTCAGGGTCAATATTTTAGCATGCTATAATTAATTAGTTACTTATTGTGCAAGTTATTCAGTGAATTTAAAAAAAAAATAGAAAAAATATTATTATGATCTGATTTTTTATCCCAATAATAAAGAATGAGGTTATACGAAATTGTTTAAGAAACAAATATATTGTATTTATTATATAGAAAATTGGCAAAAATGGATTAAAAAATATTATCATATACTATAAATTTACCACAAATAAGGGATCGAAATAGATAGAAAAATAAAAAGACATTTTCTAAAAATTAAGAAAAAAAAACCAAATAAGAATAATAAAAAGATATTTTTCTAAAAATATTATGATGATCTGATATTTTTTTTTTTTTTATCTATTTTCTGTTAAAGTTCATACTTTTGGTCCATGGGAGCATTATATATACATAGGTAACTCACATTCTCAGCACTTCTTCAAACCAAATAAGAAAAAAAAAAAAAAACACAAACAAGAGAGAGAGAGAGAGAGAGAGAGAGAGAGAGAGAGAGAGAGAGAGAGAGAGAGAGAGAGATGGTGTGGGTGTGGTATTTGTTAGTGGTAGTAGCGGTGGTGAGCGGCGGAGCAAATGGAGCCAATGTGAGTTATGACGGCAGAGCACTTATCATCGATGGCCAACGCCGGATTTTGTTCTCCGGTTCCATTCATTATCCTCGAAGCACCCCCGACGTACGTTAATTCTATCTATCTATCTATCTATCTATCTATCTATCTATCTATCTATCTATCTATCTATCTATCTATCTATATATATATATACACCCACACCAACACACTGTTGTTTTACGTAATTTCCATTTAGCTACTTTTAAGTAAATTGTAATCGAACTTGTTTCGAGTTGAATTCACATCATATTGTTATTTGAACATGAATACTTCTTCTACTAGAAATAACTACTCCCCTCGTTATCATGTCTCAAAATAAATATCTATTTTCTTTATATAATATTATATGCACGTAACTATAAAAGTGGGTGTGTGTGTTTTTTCTTATGTTTCTAAAATGCTTCGGTTGCGGTTTTGTCAATGTTGTACTCTTACCCATAACACAATCATTTTTACATTTTCACGTTTTACGTCTCCTTCCGTCCCAAAATGAATATTATATATCAAAAAAACTTTGTTTTTGATTTGATCTGAGAGCAAATTTTTCCATTCCATAGTAAAAGACTTTTATATTAATATGGAATGGATGGGTATGTTTTCGTCACAATATTCTAGTCTATCGACATTGAAAATTTTACCATCAATGAAATGAAATATAGGGAATTAAAAAAAAAAAAGTACTTAAAATACGCCATGCAAAAAGTCCACATTATAAAGGTTTAAAGAGATTGCACTACAAGAAAAACATGTTATACTGGCTTTCACTGCTAAAGTAGCATTTTCGTCGCTGCTACGTTCTCACCGGCGGATTATTCCGTGCATAATCCGCCGGTGGACCGTCAGTGGCAGCGCGTCGCAGCGGTCCGACAGTTCAATTTCCGCCAGTGTTCACCGACGAAAATGGAATTTCGTCAGTGTCTACCGACGGAATATTCTGCCGCTGAGGCAATTTTATTTAATTAAATTATAATTTCACCGGCGGAATTTTCCGCCGTTATGTCTAAATCACCGACGGAATATTCCGCCGCTGAGACAATTTTATTTAATTTAATTGTAATTTTACCGGCGGAATTTTCCGCCGCTGAAAAAAATCTGATTTATTTAAAATCACCGACGGGAAATTCCGCCGCTGATAAGCAATAAATAAATAAAAAAAAAAAATGTCAATTATAATATTTTTTTCTACCTGTTTTTTGTACATGATATAACCATTGATATCAACTAAAACTATAAATCTAAAAACCTTAGAAATTACCTAAACTTTATTACAATAAATTAAATACCAAATGTTATTTCAAAAAAGTATCAAATAGTACCAAATCCTCACAAAATCAACTCGGGGTGTGAATGGAGTGGTGGAAGAGCTGAAAATGGAAGTGATTTGTTTGTGGTGGTTATGGTGGATTTGGGTTGTGGTTTTGTTTGTGGTGGGTGAAGGGTGGTGGTGATTTGGTAGAGGTGGTGGTGATTTGGTAGTGGTGGGTGGCGGACTGATGAATGAGTGGTGAAAGGAAGGAAAGTGAGGGGTAAGGGATAAGGAAAAAGACTATCAAACCCGTTAAATAGATTAACGAATGTTAAATATATTTAACGAGCGTTGTTTTTTTCTTTTTTTGCTGAGATTTTAGTTATCTTTTTAACGTCGTTAGGGTACGTTCTATTATATGAAATGAGATGGTAAAGTACGTTACATTAATAAATATGTCAAATCGTAGTATATTTCACTAATTGTAAAAAAAACCTATTGTACGTTACCCCAATTTGTCGTTTATCCTGAAAGCGTGCATTACCTTGTCTGACAGATGTGGCCAACTTTGATCTCCAAAGCCAAACAAGGAGGACTAGACGTTATACAAACCTACGTTTTCTGGGATCTCCATGAGCCCCAACCTGGCCAGGTGAACTTTCCCTTCACACACACAAACACACGGTGAGCTATACGTGCAGTCACAGTGGCGGAAACGCGCATTCAGATGACTATATATATGAACTTAGGATCACATTTTACCTGCAGTACGATTTCATCGGAAGAAATAACTTGGTAAGATTCATAAAAGAGATACAAGCTCAAGGACTCTATGCAAGCCTTCGCATCGGACCCTTCATTGAAGCTGAATGGACTTACGGGTAATATATACTCCATCAGACCCAAAACAACTGTCGCATCTTGACTTTTTTTTTTCGCTAAAGGGTTACCGAACTTACCATTTTGTTGTATATATATAACAGAGGTCTGCCCTTCTGGTTGCATGATGTCCCAGGCATTGTTTATCGTTCTGACAACGAGCCTTTCAAGGTATACTCGCTCGCTTGCTCAACCTCCCCCTCCCGCCCGATATAACAGTAATATACACTACTTTAATATTTATCTATGGCAGATTCTCATGCAAAACTTCACAACAAAAATAGTGAACCTGATGAAATCAGAGGGCTTATATGCTTCACAAGGAGGTCCAATCATCCTATCTCAGGTTTCAACTTTGACACAAAAACATACAAGCATGCACATGAAAAATCACTAACTGGTAATATAAAACGATAATAGATTGAGAACGAATACGAAAACGTAGAAAGGGCTTTCCACGAGAAAGGATCGCCATCACCATACGTAAGTTGGGCAGCAGCAATGGCTGTGGGACTTCAAACTGGTGTGCCATGGGTGATGTGCAAGCAAAGTGATGCTCCTGATCCTGTGGTTAGTTTTCATATCCTTTCATTCTCAAGCATATATTCGCATATTTAATATCACAAATATGCGAATATATGCTTCTTATTATGCAATTGAATTTTTTTTATTTTTTTTTCAATTTGCAGATAAATACATGCAATGGGATGAAATGCGGAGAAACGTTTAAAGGGCCAAACTCACCCAATAAGCCATCACTTTGGACAGAGAATTGGACAGCATAGTAAGCTAAACCCTAAATATTAAGCCATTTCCTTTTCTTTCTTTCTTTTTTTTTTTTTTTTTTTTTTTTTTTGGGGTTTTCGACAATGAAATAAGCTAACAAAATAACCACTTGGGCAAAAATATGTAACCGATCGATGAGCCTTTATACGCTGTTTTCTTGTGAAGCTATCAAGTATACGGTCAGAACACGAGCTTGAGATCTGCAGAAGATCTTGCTTATCACACAGCACTCTTCATTGCAAACAAGAACGGGAGCTTCGTAAATTATTATATGGTACACTCTTCGTCGAACCACTCATTTATAAACATTACAAAGTCAACAAGCCTTATGGGTGTGTTTCGATTCTAATGTAGTACCATGGAGGAACCAATTTCGGAAGAACAGCCTCAGCCTACACCCCAACAAGTTATTATGATGATGCTCCTCTTGATGAGTATGGTAGGCTTCCCCTCTATACTTTTCGACTACCTCCGTCCCTAAATGAATGTTTATGGGACATTCTGAACATGCTCACTTTTTAGACAATTAAATGACAAAGATGTATAAATATTCTTGTTATTCACTTTCTAAACACTTAGTTTTGCAAGTATAAAGTGACTAGTAAGAATTGGTAAAAGAACATTTAGGGACGGTTTTTTATATATATAAAAAAAGACATTCTTTTAGGACAAAAAATCTTGAAAATGGACATTCATTTAGGGACGGAGGGAATATTTAAAAAAAAAATGGCTCAGGTCTTCTGGTTTGATGTATTCACATTCCTCAGCAACACAAACTATGATCTTAACCATTTTTAGCTGAATAATAGGTTTGATCAGACAACCAAAATGGGGGCATCTAAAGGAGTTACATGCAGCAGTAAAACTATGTTCCGAGGCTTTACTCTACGGAGGAGGGCCTGTTATTTTGTCCTTGGGTCAACAACAAAATGTAAGAACTTCAAGACGGATTTTTCGTCACAAATAGATATACAACATATACATTTATATGCTAATTTACCAAATTCTTGTTACAAACAGGCATATATCTATAGTGGGAAATCAGGACAATGTGCAGCGTTTCTCGAGAACAGTAAAAACAACCATGTTCAATTGCAGTTCCAAAATACTTCATATGAGTTGCCCTCAAAGTCAATTAGCATCTTACCTGACTGCAAGACAGTTGCCTTCAACACGGCTAAGGCATGTTTCTGAATCTCTTCTTCCTTGCTCTTGACAACGTCTTGTCGAAGCTATTCATTCCACACTTTGATGATACCTCGTTTGGTTACCATACAGGTAACCTCACAGTTCAATACAAGATCAATGCAACCGAGCATAACGTTTGGTTCAGCTGCAAGCTGGCAAGTATTCAAAGAAGATATTCCACACTTTGATGATACCTCGTTGAGGTCTAGTACGTTGTTGGAGCAGACGGATACAACAAAAGACACAACTGATTATCTTTGGTACACTTTCAGGTATGATTCAGATTATAAATTAGCCAATATCTGATTTTTATTTCCACAAAAATTTAAGTTTGATGGAAATAATGGAAGATCTTTGCTTCGAGATTCGTTAAGACACTAGATTTGAAGTTGCTTGTATGTTTTAATGTTTAAGTGCCAATTATGGCAGTAATGATGTACTCCCTCTGTCCCTAAATGAATGTCGAAAAAAATTTCAAACGTGGTCTTGATCAAGAACGAATTTGAAAAACAAATAGTCATTCACTCAGGGACGGACGGACTAATAACTTTCTATGCCCTAAAAACAGGTACCAACATGATCATTCCCCTGCTGCTCAGGCTACACTCCGTGTGAACTCTGCTGCACACGTTTTACATGCTTATGTAAACGGGGTACTTGTAGGTGAGAATCGTGGCTTCAGAATGCTGCACAAGTTTTTCGGTTTGGCTTTCTTTTGGCGCCTTTCATATACTCCTGTTTCCTTCCCCTGACAACAATGTTTTCTCCACAAGGACCTATCGTTTTTTCAAAGCGTAAAGTACCTGACCACAAGAATTGTTATTTTGTGTCGATGTTTAGGTTCTGCGCATGGACAGAAAAACACAAATTTCAGTCTGCTTGAAAGTGTAACTGTGAATAATGGAACGAATAATATCTCCTTACTGAGCATAATGACTGGATTGCGGGTAATAATACTCGTTTCATATGCCAATAATTATTCTACATTGTTATTCCAGAAGAACAACTACATGGGATAAATTCTTCCGTTTTTGGATCATCGAGCATAGCAGGTTAAACAAATAAAGTGTTCAAGCTATCAGAGTAAACCATGCAATATTGCGTAATGTGATTGCCTTACAAATTTAGTCAATCCCATTACGAAATTTTGCATGGTTCAGTCTACGTTATGCAATGTCGCATGGTTCACTCTGATAACACTTTTTTAATTTATGCTCAACCCGCAAAGCTTTATGATCCGGAGGACTTTACCTAAGAATGAAACTATTTCTCCCATGGAGTAGTTGCACAAGGTTCTGACTGATAATTCTAAGTACTTTATGCGGAATGAAGGATTCGGGGGCATATCTCGAGCATAAGGGTCACGGATTATTTGCTGTAACAATTCAAGAACCACAAAAACCCAGTTTCACAAGCAGTTCATGGGGGTATCAGGTAACAATCCTTACCATACTTCTCAAGCCGCCTGGCTGGGCTTGAGGCGTGTGCCTGGGAGGCAGTAGGTGCAGCCGTGGTGTGTTGGTGTTGAGGCGGGCGCCTGACTGGTGTTGAGGCTGGCGCCTCACTTCCTGTTGCTGTGTCATCCTTAATATATCTTACTATATCTTCCATTGATTCACTGGATTTCCTGTTATAAAGGTTGGCTTGACAGGAGAGAAGCTTCAAGTTTACACAGCCAAAGGATCAAGAACCATTCAATGGAGCCCCTACATATCTCCTCAGCCACTCACATGGTATAAGGTAAGGATCGGGTTTAGCTAGGTACTGATTTCTGATTAAGATACCAACAACGGTAAAGTGGATCGAGCTCTTGTCATTCTTAAGCATTAGGATCGCCTTGTTCGATAACCTTGTTTTTGGTGGCAAACCAACAGACTGTATTTGATGCACCTTCGGGAAGTGATCCAGTCGCTTTGAATCTTGGTTCCATGGGGAAGGGAGAAGTTTGGATTAATGGCCAAAGTATTGGCCGATACTGGGTCTCATTTCATACCCCTGCCGGCACTCCTACACAGACATGGTAAGCATATAATCTCTGACTGTTTGATTGGAAAAGGTTTCTTGTCTATGTTCCTGGAATAACGTAACCAAAGATTTCTGACGATTTTCATCCAAGTTTTGCACTACGAAGAATGTTTTTGAATGTTCTATCTCGAAACAACGTGCGTATGATTCTTATATCTTATCTTCTCAGGTACAATATACCAAGATCGTTCCTTAAACATAAAGGCAACCTATTGGTTTTACTGGAGGAAGAAGAACACATCGATCCTTTGGACATTTCGGTAGACACTGTTTCAATCACAAACGTATGTGGACTCGTGTCCGATTCACATCCGCCCCCGGTGATTTCATGGAAGGGAAATATCAAAACTTTGGATGCGCAGAATGACAAGCATCCCCATGGAAGGAGACCGAAAATTCAGCTTCATTGTCCTCCAAAGAAAACCATATCCAGGATTGTTTTTGCAAGCTATGGTACTCCTATGGGTGATTGTGGTCAGTATTCTCTTGGAAGCTGCCACTCATCTAATTCAAGAGACATTGTTGAAAAGGTGAGTCTATCCTTTCCCCTCAACTAGAGGTGGCCGGTTCGGTTAACCGGCGGTTTAAACCTTGGAGGAGGACGAACCGAAACCGATCCGGTTAACCTGCTAATCCGGTTACGGTTTTCCGGTTTATCTGGTTAACCGTTTTATTTTTTATTTATTTTTTTAAATTAGGTTTTTAAAAGAATTTTTTAACAGTATTAAAAACAGTTACGAAAAAAGTTAATTTTCTAACAGTTTTTGAATAAAAAAGTTAACTTTTTAACAATTTTTTGAAAAACAGTTAACTCTTTAACATTTGAATTCAAATTGTTGCCGGTTTTGCCGGTTCAACCGTCGGTTGACAGGTTTCCCTAACCTCCAACCGTAACTGAACCGCCAAAACCCGGTTTCGGTTAAACGGTTCCGGTTCAATCACGTTGACCGGTTTTTCACGGTTTTGACCGGTTGAAAACCGACCGGTTAGCCGGTCTGGTTCGGTTTTTTGTCACCTCTACCCTCAACTACGAAAAATACTCCCTCCGACCCATAATAAGTGCCACATGACGACTTTTTAGGTGAACTTGATTGAACTTTGACCAAAATTTGATTTACTATTATTATACCCTCCTGAATTTTGTATATGAAACTAAAAATTTTGCAGGCTTGTTTAGGGAAGAAGAAATGCAGCATTCCTCAGTCGAGTCAAATGTTCGGTGTTGACCCATGTCCAGGCACACCTAAATCTCTTTTGGTGGTCGCACAATGCAAATGAGCGGCACGCACTGGTTTTGGTGGTCGCACAATGCAAATGAGCGGCACGCACTGGTTAAAGCTTATTCTTTCAAATTGCAAAGCAGGAAATCCAACTTATTACCATGCTAACAATTACGAAGATTAGTATCTCATTGAATACTATGATGCTCGGAACTTTGGTTTATACGACACGAGTATTAAAATAGGAGTATACGACACGAATACGGCGTAATAAACCAAAGAATACGAGCATCAGATATTGAATATATAGGAAAACTATATGTCATAGAAAGTAAACTCATTCATTAACATTATAATCTTATTCCAATATAAGTAAAGCATATTGAAGGGTGGCTCAATTTACAAGAGCTGGCTCAAATTTTCATCTTAATTTTTAAGCATATCAGAACTGGAGTAAATCAGTTCCTTTCAGAACTGTAGTATAAGACTAGTTTGCCTCTTATATTTGATTTATAAGAGTCATTTATTTTCACATTTTTCAAAAAATCCAAAAAAAAAAAAAAAAAAAACCCTGATATATTATTGATATTGACTCTTATAATTTAATTATCAAACTCATTTTATTTCTGATAGTTCAAAAATAAGAACTATTTTTAAATAAAAAAACATTGTTCAAGGGTCCAAATTTCCTAAAACCAGCTAAACAAACCAAAAAATTCATTCATATCAGAAACAAATTTCACCAAACTCAACAATATCGAAATATCTAATATCAGATCAGATACAAGATCCTTGGGGTGGTGGAGGGGTGATTAGGGGTGGTAGTAGGGGCGGACACAGGCTTTGTTAAAGGGGTGGCTGTGAAACAACCCCCCCCCTTTTTAATGTTGACATTAAAAAAAAAAAAACATACTAAGCGCACCCCACTTACCAGCTCAGCCCACCCCCTTGACAAAAAAGGAAGAATCGATGTGGGTAGTAATGTAAAAAACAATTATTTTTTTGAAATTTTTGGATAATGTAATTTGTGAATCCCCTCCATTTTAACGTTGGGTCTGTCCCTGAGTAGGTTTAGTTTGAATAATGAAAAGGTATTGCAAGATCCTTGGGGTGGTGGAGGGGGAAATGGCCAGGTTGGGTGCATGCCCGTCTCAATAATTATAGGGGCCCTGTGCTAAAATTAAATATTGGGAGCGCAGCGCAATATTTGAAAAATTAAGCACAAATATATACTTCCTCCATCTCACACTTTGAGACAATATCATTTGTTATGAGACGCCTTAAAAAAAAGAAGTAACCATTATTATGGAATGAATAATATATAATAACAATTAAATCTATACAAAATTATGCATTTAGTATTTTAGAAATTTAGAATTTTAGAAAAAAATTTATAAATTTTCAAGGACTAAAAAATAAAAATGCAAAATTTGAGGCCTTCAAAAAAATGGGGCCCTGTGCAAGAGATCCTCTTGCACAGCCTGATAACCGGCCTTGGTGAGGGTGGGGAGGACCGGACCCATGTTGCAATTTTGTAGGTAGTATTTTGCAATTTGCTCAAGTCCAAAGTGTAAATGGAAAAGACTTTTTTGCCCTTGAAAAACCATGTGATTTATATGTTCAATGAGTTACGTCTGCCCGCCTAAGTTAACAGACATCCAAAATTATCATGAATTATAATAAATTGTGAAAATGATATACTAAATTGCAAAAAAATAAAATGAAATTTTAATTTCAAATTGCCATTTCATGTGAAGTGGCAGTAAAAATTGCAATTTCCCCCACCCCACATGTGAAAGCGATTTATGAACAGACTCAGGAGGAGGAGGAGATTGAGAAGAAGATTCTAAAAATTTATTTAGCAATTTTTGATGGCAAAAAAAAAAAAAAAGAGAGGCTCTCCAATCGGTTTAATTTTATGAGGCCCATCTTCCCAAATCATTCTCTATAAAAATACAAGCGAGATTCAAAATTATACACACTATTGAAATTGTTGAATGCTGAGATCAAAATCCCTCTCATGTTATCGTCAGCTCTTATACAAGAGCGATTCAAAATTATACATCCACTAACCGCGTGATACCAGTTATTGGGATCGCGACCATCCTCGCCACTTCAGATTAGTATGATGTTGTACGCTTTGGGCTCAGCCCGAATGAATTTATTTTTAGGTTATTTCTCTAAAGACCTCATACTAATGTAGTGAATGAACATCTTTATATATTAGACAATTATTCTTTCAATCGCTGAGTATTCCTAGGAAGGAACCCTTCTATTAGGCCCCTCTTTCCGCTATATTCAAGAACCTAACCTAGGAGTACATTTCACTCTCTAGATCCTTTTTTAGAGATAATTGGATAATTTGAGGAAATCATTTGAATCTACTACAATCACATATCTTCTTTTTTATCTACTCCTCCCTCCCTGCGTATCAAAATAAATGTCTAAAAATATATTCAAATTGATCAAGAGCAAATTCTAAAGTTTGTGTTCAATGAAGTCCTACAATTAGTTGTAGCATCAACCAAATTGTAACGACCCCGAATTTTCATAATTTCCATAATTTCATAAACATAAATAAATACCCCAAACGGCGGGTCTACAACGATAACTTAATTCAAACCATTACATAAGTGCGGAAAAATCAGATGTAACGGTTAAGTACAATAACTAATACTAATAAAAGTTCTGAAATTCGAAATCATTAAATAATTCATTTATTCTACTTAATTGCTCCGTCTCTTTCTGATGACGGTTCTCCTCCTTTCTATTCCGATCCTGAGGGAAAAAGAAAATGAAGGAATGAGCGAACAATGCCCAGTAAGTTCATACGTGGTCTGTCATCGATACAACAGGAGACGACTGTAATGAACGAATCAAGAAAATTATATTCAAGGATAGGTTATAAACAACAAATATGTGTATATTTCATAGCAAAGAAAGTGTGGCAACTACAACTTTGTTATACTTTCAGACTTCCGTCAATTCCATGGGTCATACCCTACATTGAGTAATTCCCAAAACAACGAACACCTACATTGATGTTGTGTTTTCATAATACATGCTTTTCTCATTAAGCATAGTTTCATAACTAGTAAATAATAATGCATACTTAGTTATTATAATGGGTTATACTGCTACATTGAGTATTCCCATATCGATCACCTACATTGATGTCGATTTTTCATAATACATGCTTTTCTCATTAAGCATAATTTCATAACTAGTAAATAATAATGCATACTAGTTATTACATACAGTGCATTCGGAGTGTACAAGAATACACATAGCAATTTCAATATTTGCAGATATTCCATGAACAAGAACATATCATAGAATAAGGAATTTCCAGTAACGATTCATTTCGTAAGAGTATTTTAAAAATTACTATCGGCCAGCGAGATAGCATTCACGTTTTGAAAAGACTCAATGGAGTTTCCAAACGAAATTGATATACAAGAGTACTTAGGATCGTAATTCCTTACCTTAGCTTTGCTTCTTTGCTTATGACGCCCTTTACGCGAAATCTACAATCACGTAATAGCATATTTTAGGCACAAGAAATCTTTTATTACTTCTTACGCACCTATACTTCCTTTCCTTAGTTAGCACATGAGTTATTCTTAGACTCACCTTAATTGGTTAACTAACCTTCTATTTTGAAGCTTTCCTAATTTAGCAGGTTTCTTAAACTTAGAAACTTTCTATTTCGTAATTCTAACACTTTGAAACCAAGTCTTTTAGTATTAACTAAAGTGTTATTCTTCTTCTTTTCCTTTGGTATAATCCCTTTAAAGTCTTTGGACTTCCCCTAAATTCCTAAAGGTTCCTTTAGGTTTTCTTAATTTCAACAAAGTCCTTTAACTTTCCAAATTTTACAAAATAGTCCCTCAACTTTTGAAAATTACAAAATAGTCCCTCAACTTTTGAAAAATTACAAAACAGTCCCTCAACTTTTGGAAAATTACAAAACAGTCCCTCAACTTTTGGGAAATTACAAAACAGTCCCTCAACTTTTGAAAAATTACTAAACAGTCCCTCAACTTTTGAAAAATTACTAAACAGTCCCTCAACTTTTCAGTAATTGCAAAACAGTCCTTCAGATTTTCAAAATCACAGAACAGTCCCTCAGAACTTTTGAACTTTTCAGTTCAGTCCTGAAGTTAACTGTCCAGTTAATAACTTAACTGGAAAATCCTTTCAGCTTTGAAAACTTTGCAGTTTGGTCCCTTTTCAGTTTAAAAACTAACTGTTTTCACACAAAACAAACCAAAAGCTTAACACTTAAAAAGAAACACACCCAAAATCACTCTAGGCCAATTCGGCCGAGCCATGGGAGATTCAAAAACATGATTTTTGTTCCTCTTTTTATTTTCTAAACATTAAATACATCATTTAATTTATATACTCTTTTAAATAAAAATACCTTTAATCATATTAATTGAGATTGATTTAATTCTACAATAATATGAACTAGGGTTAGGGTTATATCATTATAACCTACAATTCCCCAATAATCAAATCCTTAATTTATTACATAAACCCTAAGATTAAACCATTAGAAATTCAATAATGGCTAAACCTAGAATTAAATAGTTTTAAACTTTCGAAAAATCATAACTAATTCAATTTAAATCGGAATTGAATGAAACAAAAACTAGATTGTAGGTTATCATCTTACCTTGATTTTTTGATGAAGGAACAATGGCCAAAAGAAGACCAAAAACGGCTGTAACTCCCCCTCCAAGCAACCGGCCGCCGCCCCCTCCTTCTAGGTTTAGGGTTTTTTTGATTTTTTTCTTTCTCTTTGTTAAATGAAAGATTATGAGAAAATAATAATGAGGTTTTATTTTTATATCCTAGGCTTTCACCTCCTTGGGCCCCTTTGACTTCCTAAGCCCAACTTAGCCCACTTGATTTAATTAATTAAATTGGTCCATTTAATTAACCCAAGTCCAATTCAATTAAGGAGTATTATTTTATTATTATTATAATTAAAATAATACTAAAAAAAAATTTAAAATTTTTCGGGTCTTTACACAAATTGCTAAAAAAGCTAGAGAGGGTCAGAGCTATTTTGTAGCAAAACTTTAAGGATATCTAGTGAAATAAATTTTCAACAACAACAACAAAGCCTTAGTCCCAAAATAATTTGAAATCGGCTAACATGAATCCTCATATGTCATCGTGTAAAAGGTTGTTAGAAAAAAAAATTTAAAAAAAAAAAAATCAACCCCCCACATGAATTTTTGCCCTCCACTCCGGCCTCTTCAACACCATACTTTCATCAACTCCAAGTAAACTTATATCATTTTCAATCACTCTAGTTGAGGAAATTTTGCAGCCATTCATTGGATGTGAAGAAGAAGTTTTACAACAGGAGAGGAGAGGAGTTTTATTAATCAACAACAAGGCCAGGCCAGGCCAGCCATCTAAAGGGCAGCAAATATTGGGATGCCTGGTAAGGTAGTACCTGCATCAACAATAAAACAATTGCCTGAAATGTATGCTGATGAGTCATGTATCAAGTATCTTATAATAGATAACAAAGCTGGGTCTGATGTCCCAAATGTTCTTAGAGGCACACTTTTCTCTGTTACTTTACTTAGCCAACTCTTTTCCATCAGCCCCTCTGTGATCTCCGATCTGAAAATTCCAGGATTTATGCAGTTTACTCTTATCTTGTGAACCCCCAACTCCATAGCCATCACCTGTACTTAAACATTACCATTTCAATCAGAAAACTACCTAAATATTTCATTTAAATGCTTGTAGTAAGCATATTACCTTTGTCATGGTATTAAGGGATGCTTTTGCAGAAGAATAAGCAACACCGCCAGGCATGAAGCCACGATTAAGGCCTGAAATAGAACCAATGTTTATAACTGATCCCCCAATTTTGGCCTCACACATTCTTTTACAAACATACTTTGATATCAACCATGACCCCGTTAAATCTGTTCTGAAAATGCCATTCCATTCTTCCTCGGATAAATCCAATGGTGTTTTTACGGGACCTGCGGTGTAATTAAAACACATTGGTTAGAGGATGTTAAAATCATACTCCCTCTGTTTCTAAAACAATGTCATTGAAGTTACACACATACTAAGAAATACTTCCTCCGTTTCAATTCACTTGATAATAATTTTCATTTTGGTCTATCACACCTCATTTGATACTACCCAAAATGAAAAGTTTTCATACTCACGACACAAATTAAATTACTATTTTTCCCACTTATTCTCTCTCATACTTTACTTTTTATACTCACCACAATACTTCCTTCCTTCAACTAACTCTCTCTACTATTTTTTATAATTATTCTTGTGCCCAAAAATTTGATATCAAGTGAAGTGTAACGGAGAATGTAGGTTAAAAGTACTATTGTCTTTAATTACTTATATATTTATTGAAGTTCATGTCAAAGAGTACTAAAGGAAGCTTTTTCAAAGCTTTTTATTTTTGTGAAAAAGATATATATAGAGCTTTTTACAATTGTGAAAAACCTTAAGGAACTCCGAGTAGCTCTTTATTTTAAGAGCTACTTTTTGGTGGTTTATAATTAAATTTTATCAATTTCCTAGACAAACAAAAGAGTTAGAGATTTTAATTTATTGCTTAAGAATGATGTGTCATATTGAAATTATAAAAAAGCTATTACCTAAGAGTCAAATATGAAATAAAAGGTGGCAAATCTGAAAAACGGTGCTAAGAAAGAGTTAAGTTGGATAGCCTTCTTCTTCAAAGACAATATTTTTGTACTCCCTCCTTCTCATATTAGTGTGGACCAAAATTTTTGGCTCACAAATTAAGGAAAAGTAAGAGAGATAAATAGTGGAAGGAAGTGTTTGTGAGTATGAAAAATTAAATAGGAGAGAGAATGAGTGGGAGGAATAGTAAGTTGATTGGTGTCATGAGTGTAAAAGTAAAGTAAGGGAGAGAATGAGTGGGTGGAAAAGTAAATATTCTTTGCCATTTTTAGCAGTCCACACTAATCTGGGACGGACCAAAAGAGAAATAAATCCACACTAATCTGGGACGGAGGGAGTATTCTAGAACCAGAATGTAACGAACCGAGTCCGAAGTCCTACCCGCTACCAAGGCACCCCACACTGGCACCTCCTCAATTGGTCAACCACAGCCCATCGCAGACTTCCTAAAGTCCAATGAATGATTTGATGCTTAATAGTAGGGCTGTAAACGAGACGAGCCGAGCTTTTGATGTTTCGAGCTCGAGCTCGTTAACTTTTAAACGAGCTCGAGCTTTTCTCGAGCTCGAGCCCAGAATTTCTGTTCGAGCTTGGCTCGAATCAAGTTTCGAGTTTTTCGCGAGCCGGCTCGCGAGTTTTTCGCGAGCTGCTCGAACTCGAGTATTAACTAGCCGAACTCGAGCTTCGACTTATTTTTTTGAAAAAAATCTGAAATCAAACGAGCTTTATCGAGCCCTAATTCGAGTTGTAATCGAACTCGAGCCTAAACGATATTTTATATATATATATATATATATACTCCCTCCGTCCCGCTAGTAACCGCACTGTTACTGTTTGTGCGAGAATTAAGGAAAAAAATTATGATATAAATGTTGTGAGTGTATAAGTAAAATAGGAGAGAGAATGAGTGAAGGGAATAGTAAATTATAATGGTGTTGTGAGTATTAAAATAATGTAGGAGAGAGAATGAGTGGAGGGAATAGTAAAGATTCTTTGCCATTTTAGGAAGTGTGCAGTTTGTAATGGGACGCCCAAAATAGAAAGTGTGCGGTTTGTAGCGGGACAGAGGGAGTATATATATATACTAAAATTCATTCAAGCTTTTAACGAGCCGAGTTCGAGTCGAGCTCAAACGAGTCGATCTCGAACAGAGCTCGCCGAACACGAGCCGAGCTCGAAAAAATGACGAGCTTAAAAATTGGTTCGAGCTCGAACTCGAGCTTTTTTCGAGCCGAGCCCGAGCCGAGCTCGAGCAGGCTCGTTTCGAGTAACAGCCCTACGAACTCGAGCTTTTTTCGAGTCGAGCTCGAGCCGAGCTCGAGCAGGCTCGTTTCGTGTAACAGCCCTACTTAATAGTAGTGCATGAGTATTCTATATATCACACTAAATTTCCACATATTTTTGACGTGGGAGGGGATATCACACAGAAGGAGTACCGAATACCGATCAATAACAAGGAGCTAAAAAAAAATTCAAAAGCAATCATGGATTTCTGTTCCAAAGACAGGATATTAAAACCAGAAATGAAAATTAATTACCGACAATGCCGGCGTTGTTGATCAAAACATCGATTCGGCCGAAGGCGTTCCAAGCCTTGTTTACTGCCACCTCGATAGTGGGACCATCAGCCGCAACATCGAGTTCGACGGCGACGGCCTTGACGGTGTTACAACCGGAATCCATTTCACATGACGATTGATTGATAATATCGCATAGTGATTTCAACCGTTGGACTCGACGAGCAGCAGCAACAATTTTACAGCCGGCTTTAGCGAGATCGAGACTGAATTCTTTACCAAGACCCGACGAAGCGCCGGTTACCATCACGACCTTTCCGGTGAGGTTATGCCAGGGCTCGAGTTCGTTAGACAAGGTAGATTTATTCGCCATTGATTGGATGAAAAGTTTCGATTTGAGGAGGAAGCAAGAGGTATTTATAGCGGATTGATGATGTCATGGCTGATGGAGTCGATTCAGAATTTCGAGGGCGGAGGATATAGAGTTTGAATAATATTCTAATGGCTGCTGTCAGGACAGGACTAGACGTGTCCAAGGTTAAGCGTTAACCGGCTAACCGTAAGGTTAATAATCGGATTTTAACCGCCTAAACCGTTAACCGTCTAACCGCCTTAACCGCCTAACCGATAACCGTGTAACCGAGGTTAACAAAGGTTAAGAAATTTTTACTCCGGTTAACCGCCGGTTAACCGCCGGTTAATTAACCGGTTAACTTAACCGTTAATTAACCGTCGATTATTCAAAAAAGTTAAGTTTTCTCTTTATATACTTCCGTTTCTTTTAAATCCGTTAAGTTTTCATTTCTTTAAAAATTCATACCTATTTTTCTATAACTTTTTGCAAAAAATATTAGTCTTAACAACTATTTAAAATAGTTTTATTTATCCAAAAAAAAAAAAAACAAACAGTTCATATACAGTTACATATTTAACAGAAACTGTTAAATATTTAACTGTTTTTTCAAAGAAAGTGTTAAAAACTTAACTTTTTATTCAAAAAACTATTAAAAAGTTTTTTTTTTTTAACTTTAGATAAAAATCTGACATTCTTGAAAAAAAAAAAAAATAATTAACCGTTTATTAACCGGGTTAACCGGTTAACTGATGCTAACCGGTTAACCGTAACCGTGACTTAACGGTTAACGGTTAAGTCCGGTTAATGATTTTAACCTTCGTTAACCGCCGGTTATTAACCGGTTAACCGCGGTTAATTAACCGTGGTCACGTCTAGACAGGACTTGTAGATCATGCGCTAATGGTATGGCTTCGTTTGTTTAGCGTAAAATATTTTTTGAAAAATGATTTTCTGTAAAATATTTTTTGAAAAATGAAAATATTTTTTGGAAAATAAGATAAACATGTTTAGCGTAAAACATTTTCTCAATTTTTCGATGCGAAACAAACACCGAAAATGGAGAAAATGTTTTTTGAAAAATCTTTTCCCCCAAACAAATGGAGCCTAAGACTACCCACAGTTCCTCTTCCATTTCATTTAACATTTTTTATACTTTTTCTCATTCACCTAATATTTTATCTACCCATTTTATTTACCCTCACTCCAATGGCTAACTTAAATTAAATTTCAACTCCCTCCAATTCATCATTCTATATCCCACTACTTTTATTTTATTTTATTTATATTCTCTATTTTTATGATTAGTAAAATAATAATAATTATTATTATTATTTATAATTAAAAAAATATTTCACACTTAATTAAAAAAATATTGCATCAATTTATAGGTAAAAAAATAATGATTTTTTTTTTAAATAAATGCTAAAATGAAGAAGGGTAATTGAGAAACGAGTTTTTTTTTTTGTCCAAATCAAATGAAACTTATATCAATTTATAGAGAAAAAAAATGATGAATTTTGGGGAAAAAAATAAAACAAAAATAATTTACTAGGTGATAATTCAGCTCAAATTGAAAAATGAGTATTTTTTTTTTGTGTCCAAATCAAATGAAACTTATATCAATTTGTAGGGAAAAAAATGATGAATTTTGGAGAAAAAAAAATTTTAAAAAAATTAATTTACTAGGTGATAATTCAGCTCAAATTGAAAACTAAGTGTTTTTTTTTATGTCCAAATCAAATGAAACTTATATCAATTTGTAGGAAAAAAAATGATGAATTTTGGTGAATTTTTTTTTTTAAACAATTAATTTACTAGGTGATAATTCAACTCAAATTGAAAACTAAGTGTTTTTTTTTGTGTCCAAAACAAATGAAACTTATATCAATTTGAAGGGAAAAAATGATGAATTTTGGTGGAAAAAAATTAAAAAAAAATTAATTTACTAGGTGATAATTTAGCTCAAATTGAAAAATGAGTTTTTTTTTTTGTGTCCAAATCAAATGAAACTTATATCAATTTGTAGGGAAAAAAATGATGAATTTTGGGGAAAAAAATTAAAAAAAAAATAATTTACTAGGTGATAATTCATCTCAAATTGAAAACTAAGTGTTTTTTTTTTGTCCAAATCAAATGAAACTTATATCAATTTGTAGGGAAAAAAAATGATGAATTTTGGTGAAAAAAAATTAAAAAAAAATTAATTTACTAGGTGATAATTCAGCTCAAATTGAAAACTAAGTATTTTTTTTTTTGTCCAAATCAAATGAAACTTATATCAATTTGAAGGGAAAAAGAAATGATGAATTTTGGTGAAAAAAATTAGAAAAAAATTAATTTACTAGATGATAATTAAGCTCAAAGATTTGGGATAAAAAAATTTCAAAAATCCAATGGGAGGCTTACACGTGGAAATTCAAGAAAAAAAAAAGGATGTTTCAACCCGGATGAAAAGTTTCATCCCACCCTTTCAACCAACTCCATTTCAACCCGCCACTGCAGCACTTCAGCCAGATGAAATGGGATTTAATCCCCATTTCATCTCTCCATTGTTCACAGTCTAATGGGGAAAAGAAAGGAAAGAAAAGGTAGAAAATTTAAAATAGATTTCTTTCTAACTAAGTTTGTGTTAAGATATTGACGAAATTTATTAATATCCTTTTTTTTATGTTAATAGATGTAAATTAGTTAGGCTAATATTCTTCTAATATAATTATTGGGATTTGATAGATTTGATAGATTCGATAGGGATAGATTTCTTGGTAGGCAAGACTACCACATTGTATATATTTGTGATGTACACGGTTCATAGGAGATCAAGGAAAATAAGTTGTTTATTTCTCCTTTGCATATCATTAGTTTCAACTTGGTATCAGAGCTTGGCTGATTCAACCATGACAGAAACGAATGTTAGTGGTGAGAAGAAGGCCATGGATGAGAGGCGCTCACCCTACTTCCTATCGATAAGTGACAACCCGGGGCAAATTATCACCCACGTTCAACTTAGGGGTGATAATTATGAAGAATGGGCTCGTGTTTTCAAAGGATCATTACGGGCCAAGACGAAACATGGATTCATTGATGGGACGATCGAGATGCCGACGAAGGAGGACGAGATCGACCAATGGATGACTGTCAACTCGATGGTGGTTTCATGGATCTTCAATACCATTGAACCATCATTGAGATCCACCGTGACATATACGGATGAGGCAAAGACTTTGTGGGATGATTTGAGGGAGAGATTTTCTGTGGGGAATGGACCACGGACTCAACAAATCAAGGCGAATATGCCAATTGCAGGCAAGAGAAGGATGAAAGAGTGGTTGTTGTGAATGTGGGCCCAAAATCGCGGAATTGTGAACCGCGCTTTGATTATAGGGTCACCGCTTCACCTCAGTTTGAAGACATCCGGTTTATTGAAAAACGGAGTCGCCATGCCATTTTGATTTCCTCAAAACATTGAAAAAAAGGAATAGGGTCCGGAGGTTAAGTTACTTCTTGGGAAGAACGTTTGGCGTTCACCCAAGGAGCCTTGCCAAAGGCAAGTCTTCCTAGATCCGATTTTTGTGCTTACGTTTGTGCTCTCGTGTGTGTGTGTGTGTGTAATTTGAAAAGGGGATGGAATGTGCCAAGTTATCTTCCGGACGCATAAACCATTTGAGTTGGTTATCGCTCGGGATTCCTTGGATTTGATGTGTTCGGAATTTTGATCCCGTGCTCATCTTGGACTTATGATCATCATTAAGTGACCTTTTTACCCTCCCGTTGGAATAATCAACCATATTAGGCTTGACAGCCTTGGTGTATTTTAAACCAACATTCTTTGGGACAAGGTCTTTATGTGATCGGGAGAGAGGGACACCTTTTTTATAGTCCAAGAATGAGACTCTTTAGAAAGGAAGAGTCTTTGCCCATCAATCCTACATCTTGAGACGATTCGAGCTTAGTAGGGACATTTATGCTCGTCTCAAGTGATGATCGGAGATGTAGGGGCCAAGGTTCGTCCGCTTCTAAAGGGACTTCGACTATGGCATCTTTAGTGGAGGAAACGATGTAAAGATGAGACCTTTACGCCGATCCACCCCACGGGATGCTCCAAGTACCAAAGGGACTAAGGGGAGGGGTATAAAGATTGGATCTTTATACTCGTCCTATGTCTTTCGTGCCTTAGGAAGGTCACTAGACAATCCTTGGAGAGTGATCCAACCATGAGGGACATGGGGGAGTTGCATTGGAAAGTAAAGATTGCATTTTTATGAAAATAAGTGTAATTAACACATGGGGTTGTTATTGAAGAACCAAATGCAGAGACACTTAGGAGTGAGTGGAATGAGGAATCTGAATATGATGATGATTCAAATGATTTTGAAAGTGTTAAGGGGACTGATTATGATGAAGATGATCCCAGGTATGGTATGGGAAGAAAACATCGTCCCAAGTGTAGGACATTAATCCAAGAACAGACATGGATAATGTGAGGACCCCGACCCGGAACCTACACGTGTCCCGAGCTGGAGCGTCCCCAAACTAACTCAAAATTTCCCAAACTTTTAAAACTTTGATTTAACTTTCAAACATAATCACAATTAACATAACCATTTCAAAATAACTCCACTCCTCTCCACATTGGAGGAAGAGTTGACCAACTTTGAAAGTATTCCTCTGTTTTAGTTACAAAAGATTGCGGTTATAACGTAGAAATTAAAGTTTATAATTACAAACTCCATAAAGGAATGATACCAAAATACACTTTCTACGCCAACCTATACATACCCCGACAATCCCCAAAATCACTTCCAAACTCCTCTCCGCCCTTACTTGGCTGGTCCGCCTCTCTCGGGATCTAAAAACATTAAAGGGAGAGGGGTGAGAATAAATCTCAGCAAGCTATTATGAATGCAGCAATATGCCAAATAAGATGCAACACATAACAAGTTGCATATAACACATTGGAAAAGCTGTAAACACTTTACATTACCTCGATTTACCTTTTCCCGTCTGAACAATAGTCGTACAACATTGGGAAATAAAACCCAATCTTAGGTGAGCTGCTTAAGCAATACTCACATCTTATAAAACCCATTTCTCAGGTAACCATATAAGATAGTAGCAACTCTGTAAGGCTTTTGGCTCAATACAGATGCTATAACCCCGACCTATGGCCACAGGAGGGGACGGTCACAGATATAACATAATCCGATCACATTAGGTCACACTTTCATAATTGATCGTATTATGTTATACCCCCAACATCAGCTGATTAACACAATATCAAGCACATAATAGTTACTTGAAATATAATCCTCAAAGGGGATACGCAATATAGCCACATGGTAAAATATACTCATGTTCAACCAATATCATAGTGCAACAATTATTTAACACATTATGCATAGTTTAATCAATGAATATGAACTCAAGTAAGACAATAAGGTATCATCAACCCACCCTACATAGTCATCATACAACAATACATGGCCTCTATAAAGGTCCAAGTTAAATCTACCAAGTTGGAGTCACATTTGTCAAGTTGCCAAACTAGGCTGCCAAGCGTTTTCCAAGCAATATTTAAAGTACTTCCCCAATTCCATTTTGATCACTTAAGATGTCATTGTGTAGCCAAAGTATTCTACTTTAATCTAGGTTAAAGAGATTTCATTTTGGTTCTAGTTTGAATAGGTTTAAACAACTCTAAAGTTGGTTCAAAGTCACCAGGCCAGGGCACGACTCTTGCCCCAGGGCACGACTCGTGCCCAATTGACCTTTCCCAGATTCATGCGTCCCCTAGTAAGCACGACTCGTTATTTCCACAGGGCACGACTCGTGCCTTAGGGCACGACTCGTGCCATTTCAGCCTTAAGTTGATCAGAACGATTTGACTCCAATTCCACGAGTCGGATCCACGAGTTGGCCATGGGCACGACTCGTGCCAAGGGGCACGACTCGTGCCACGGCCAGAATCAGGTATCATTGGCAGTTTTCCTTAATAACACCCAAAAACCAAAACTTGTACCAAGCTTCTTCTAATTTGTGAACCTAAAAGGGATTTCTAACTTTGCTAATTCCATTCTAAACCATTTAACCCCAAAGTAGCATATCCTAACCTAGATCATTTACCCCTTGATTTTCTACCCATTTTACTACCATTTTTCAAGATTAACCCTCTTAATCCAACTCAACTCATTTTCTTACACTCTTACTCAACTCTTATGAACAACAACATCATTCCATAACATTAACAATATCCTCAACTCCAAGAAGGTTTCCAAAGCATCAAACAATCATTTTAATAACAATAATAACATCCATAGTTCATGAACATTTAAAGAAGGGAAAGTCATAATAACTCACCTAGCAAATATGGGATGGAATGAGGATTTTCTTAGCTTGATGTGCTCCCCTCCTCACCCCGAACACGGAAGTACAATTGAATTGCCAAATGGAGAAGAATTGAATGCTCTAGGAACTTGGAAAGTGAAGCTTTAAGAAGGAGCTTCCATGAAAATTGGGAGGAAGGAAGAAGAAAATGATGAAGGAAAATGAGGAGGATGGAGGAGTATGGGAGGATGTTGACTAAAAGGGAAAGAGGTGGTGAGGGAAGTAAGGGGAGAGCATGGCCCCCCATGCCAATTAATTAAAACCTTTCCGATCTTTTTCCATTAAACCTTTCCAAGTTCTAGAATAGTAAAACTAAACCCCCTACTCCAATTCTTTATCCCACATACTTTAACCTCATTTCATATTTTATCCATTTTCTATTATTATACTTCTCCCAAGATGCTTTATTTTATTTCCCTTGAAATCCTAAGGATTCTAAATTACTTCCCAACCATCTCATCTTAATATAAGAAATTAAAGACATAAATGAACACATAAGGTTAACATTAATATTAAAAGCATATAATATGATACTAAAATAGTGCCTAGGGTTTAGGTCGTTACACTCACTCCCTTAAAGAAAATTCGCCCCGAATTTTAAAAAGACTCCTTAACTATCGGAATGATCTTAGTCCTCAACTCCTTAACCTGGAACTCTAAGACTCTCAACGGTTCTTCAACATAAGACATATCCGCTTGAATCTCATCGAGGGGAGAACTCAAAATATGAGAGGGGTCATGACAATACTTTCTCAACATAGAAACATGAAACACATCGTGAAGTAAAGAAAAAGACGGAGGTAACGCCAACCGGTAAGGCAAATCCCCAATCTTCTTTAGAATCTCAAATGGACCAACGAACCTCGGAGCCAATTTACCCTTATTACCAAACCTTTTAATTCCCGTCCTCGGAGAGACTTTCAAAAATACGAAGTCACCCACTTGAAAAGATAAGTCCCTCCTTCTATTGTCGGCGTAGCTTTTCTGTCTACTCTGAGCCGTCTTCAATCTATCCCAAATCACCTTGATCTTCTCCGTAGAATCTCTAACCAAATTCGGGCCCCAAAGCTTTGCTTCACCAATCTCGTCCCAACACATCGGAGATCTACACTTTCTACCATACAACGCCTCATACGGAGCCATCTCGATACTAGACTGATAACTGTTGTTGTAAGCAAACTCAACTAACGGTAAATGATCTTCCCACGACAAATGGAAATCCATCACTCAAGCCCGTAACATATCCTCAAGTATCTGAATAGTTCTCTCGGACTGACCGTCGATTTAAGGATGAAACGCCGTACTAAAACATAATTTAGAACCCAAGGCTTCCTGCAATGCTCTCCAAAATCTAGAAGTGAATCTCGGATCTCTGTCGGAAGCAATGCTAACCGGAACCCTGTGAAGTCTAACAATCTCCTTCATATACAACTGGGCTAACTTCTCCGTCGAGAAATTGGTTGACACCGGAAGAAAATGAGCCGACTTTGTCAATCTATCCACAATAACCCAAATAGCATCCATCTTCTTCGCGGTAAGAGGCAAACCCGAAACAAAATCCATCGAGATTGTAACGACCCTAAACCTAGGCACCAATTTAGCATCCCATTATATATATATATATTTTATATCAATTGTTGACTTTATGTGCTTACTTTATATCCTTGATTTTTATGGAAGGTTAGGATGCTTATGAAATAACTTTAAAGCCTTAGGATTAAATGGAAATAGATTAAAGTATTTTTTTGTGGAAGTATAATAATTTGAAAATCAATAAATTATTTTAAGGGTAGTATGGTGGAGTTTATAATAAAATAAATAAATAAAATATTATGGGTGGGGTGAGGTGCCTCTTGTGTAAAGAATGAGAGGGGGTCGAGGCATTAGATGCATTTCCTTAGACTTGCCAAGGGCTTTGAGTGTAGAAAATGAAAAGATGTAATTTAATTTGGTATGGGGGCCATATCCCCTCTTTTCCTCCCATCACCTTGTTTAGTCAATCTTTCCATACTTTCCACTCATTCCATCATCCTCCTTATTTGACCTCCCCATTTCTCCCTCATCTTCTTCTTTCCTTCCGCATTAATTTCATATGGAAAATCCACTCATAGCTCTTCCTTTTCAAAATTCATGATATACAAATTCAAATTCCCTTCCATTTTACGATCCCATGGTACTTTCAATGATCGTGGCTGGCGAGGGGAACACATCAAGCTAGAAAAATCGTGGGTTTCCATCTCAGCATATATTGCTAAGGTAAGTTATTACTGACTTCCTTCTCTAATAATTGTTCATACTTTATGTGTTATTGAATACCTTGTTGAAAGAAAAGATTTTGATACTTTAAATAATGATTAAATGAGTTGAAATGGGTTAGTCAAGGTTGAATTGATTTTAGTTGTAAAATGATAATCTAAGATTGAAGGAGGAAAGGTATAGAATAATCATGTGAATGTTAATGATTTGAAGAGTATAGTATTGAATTTGAATTTTGTGGCCAATTTACTAGAATTAGAAAGTGAAGAAAATGGTTTATAAGAAATGGTTATGCAGGTTAAAATGGAATCTGAGTTTTGGTACTAAAAAGGTTTTGGTTAGTGTTGGGATGTGTTGGATGGAAGTAGAATTGGTCGTTCAAAGTGTATAATGGTTTTGGGATATATTGATGCTAATGGAAATTATCAAGAGTAAGATGGTATGGATTTAAGTTGAAGTTAAGGAATATTAAACATGAATCGCTGTGATAGTGTAATGAATAAAATAAATTAAGTGATAAAGTGGGTCTAGGAAGCTATCTTAATTTAATTGGAAATGGTTTTAGAAATGTTGATGAACTTGGTAATTTTTTTTGTTGCCAAAAATAGCAGTAAGTTGGTTAGGATTTCAATTGGGTTTTTCAAGTGTAACCGAAATCTGTTGTGTCCCGATTGCACGATTCGGCCGTGGCACGAGTCGTGCCTACGGCCAACTCGTGGAAACGATTCGCGTGAATCTCCGGGGTTAAGTCGTTCGATTGAAGCTGGGACCGAATGGCAATGAGTCGGGCCATAAGGCACGAAGTCGTGCCTCATGATAACGAGTCGTGGCCCTCGCAGTGGACGACTCGTTTCTCGGGAGGGGGTCCAAGCGGGGCACGAAGTCGTGGCCCCCTGTGGCACTAAGTCGTGCCCCTGGCCTCTGATTGACATTGAACCAATTTTTGACCCGTTTAAACCTTGGTTATTCAAACTAGAACCAAAATGAATCCTCCTTAACTTACATTAAAGTAGCTAATATTTAGTTGGCTACATCATGTAAGTCTTATTTGGTCAAAATTGAATTCAAGTGGAAGTAGTTTAAATTATTGTCCGGAAAATCGCCTGACATAAGCTTGAACTTGTAACTTCACCAAAGTGGTTCAAACTTTGGGAATTCATTAGATCTTGGACTTTTATAAAGGTTATTCCCAAGCGATGTGTGTAATGACTACGTCGGAATGGTTTATGATACATAGGGGCCTTACTTGCTCCCCTTTTACCTCCTTGAAGTGGTTAGTTTGAATGGAAAGTGTAGAAGCTATAAGCTTACACTATTGTGCTAGATGAAAATGTATAATTATCACATTGTTACATCATTATCCCAATTGTGGAATTGCTGATTATATGGATGCCTTGATATCCCAAGGCGGATTATTCGGTTTATTGTTATGTTTGTGATCCAAAGTGTAGAATTATTTGATTATATTGTTACCTTACTTGAATTCATATTCATTGACATGGTATTATACTATAGCGTATTAAATGAATGTTGCAAATTATAATATTGATTTAAACATGAGTGTATACATTACACATGTTTGTTATATTCTTATCTCCTTTGAATGGATTTATTTCAAGTATCTATTATGTGCTTGAAGGTGTGTTATATTGTGATTCGGGGGTATAATGGAATTCAATCAATTATTGTATTTGTTCTATAAGTGACCAAGGTTCATCATACTGGTGGACCGGCCCCTCTCGTGGCCACAGAGTGGGAGTGCTAGCAAATTCAGTATTGAGCCAAAAGCCTTGGCTGGGCCACGCGATTTTATGGAGTTAGGGTGGAATGCTTCTCGTATTAAGCCAAAAGCTTTACAGATAGCGTGCGATATTATATGATACTCCTCAATAAAGGTCATATAAGTATCTTACTTTTCTTATATGGATCTTCTGGGCATGAGTCCTATAAGCGCTTAAGGTGCATGGGGCAAAAATTTTCACTCAAAGAGCGGAGTTTTACTCCCATGTCAGAGACGTAATTTCTATTGTTCGGGATCGGGAAAGGTAAAATGAGGTGCAACGAAGGTGCTTCTACTTCCGCTTTAATAATGCTATATGTGTAACCATGCTATGTTAAGCCAGATCTTATGGCTGGCATCTTGCTTGCATTCATAATAGCTTATTGAGATTTATTCTCACCCCTTCCCTTTTTTTACTCTTTTTAGATTGTCAGGTTGAGACAAGGTGATCCTAAACCAGCCGAGGCCGGGGATAAAGAGTCTTGAACTTTTACTTTCGAGACTTGTCAAAGTTAAGTATATTAGTCAAGCCGAATTAAGCATGTGGATTTATTTAGTAAGACTCTTTTCGAGGAAGTGGTATATAAACTCATTAGGTGGTGTAAAACCCAAGTTAATTGTGAGTTTTCGATGTAAGTAATCAGATTATGGTTTATGGAAGTTGTTGTTGAAATTTCTTCAAGTGGAAATATTAT